>CM043120.1:32600343-32972843 GCA_023701765.1 Hylyphantes graminicola | reverse complement strand
CAATAAAAAAAAAACAAACAAAACAACTCATCAAATTACTCAATAAAAAAATAAAATCAAAACAACACAATTAAATACCATTAACTAACCACAAACAATAAACCACCAAATAAAAACAAAAAACCCCCACAAGAAAAACACAAACAACACAAAATAATATAATACCACCATACCCAATGTAAAATACACAAAAAACACTATACAAAAATAACCAGCAAACACCACCCTCGCCACCTAACCCAACAACCAACACCGAACACATCAAACCACAACATAAACAACACAAACATCCCCCAAAAAACAAACATACACAAAAATCAACAACAAAACAACAACATAACCTAACACAACAAAAACAAACAAAACAAAACAAATCAAAAAAAACCAAAAAAAAAAAAAACACCTACCATAACTCAACAAACCAAAAAAAACACAAACATGACAAAAAACAAAACCCCCAAAACAAACAAACAAAAATCAAAAAACCAAATAATAAAAAAACACCAAATACAAACAAAAAAACACACAAAATAAACTAAAACACAAACAAAAAAAAAAAAAAATCCAAAAAACTACCACAAACAAAATCAAAAACAAAAAAAAAAAAAAAACAAAACACTAAAATACCCAACACACAAGAAAAGTATAAAATAACAAAGCACAAAAAACAAAAACCTTACCACAAAAAAACACAAAACAACCAAAGCATCAAAAACTACAAAACAAAAATAACACACAACCACCACCCACAAAAATCACCACAACAAAAAAAAAATACAATAACACCAATATAAAACCCCATCATATAATAAATTAAAAAAAATTATTATAATATATCCTACCATATCAAAAACTCAAAAAACGTATCCAATTAAATTAATAAATTATTAATAAAATAAAAATAAAAACAATTTTTAACAAAAAATAAAAAAAAATTACCTTATAATAAAAAAAAAAACATATAAACCATATTATTCATATAATTAACCAAAATCACAATAAATACTAATAAATCTTACCAAAACCATAATAAAAAACTAAAATTATAACAAATACCCTTATTATCATAATAAAATCTAAAAAAACACATTAATCCAAAAAACAAAAACATAACAAAAAAATAAAATTAAAAAAAAAACATAACCTAAAAATTAAAAAATATAAAATTCTAATATAATAAATACATAACAAAAACCCAATTTAAAATAATAAACATAACCTATTAATAAAATAACCCAAAAAAACAGTTAAATAAACAAATCAAAAAAAAATTAACAATCACCATATAAAAAAATTAACATCTCAAAATTATATTAAAAAAACCAAAAAAAAATTAACATAAATAACCCACTAAATTACAAAAACTAACACTATAAAATAAAAAATAAATTTAATACAACTCAAAAACAAACACAAATAAAAATCAAAATATTTAAAAACAAATAATTACCATAATTTCAAATAAAAACTATATTTAAATAAAAAACATATAAACTAATACCAATATACAAACAAATAACTAAATAACTTTACAACCCCCAAAAAAAATAATCAAAAACCATCCACATCCAAAATACACTACAAATTAAAATCAATTCTTAAAAAAATCTATTAACTCAAATAAATACAATTTCAAACAAAAACCAACCAAACACCCAACTATAAAACATAAAAAAAACAAAAAATATTAAATAACAACCCAAAAAAAAAACAAATTACACATTATTTACATAAATAAACTAATAATTTTATTTAAAATATAATTAAATCAAATTAATTTTCCAGATTAACCAAATTTACAAAACTAACTAAAAAAAAAAATAAAAAATTTTAAACTTAAAAACAATTATTTTTAATACTAAATAATCACAAACCAAATCATTTAAACATACAAAATAAATTCAACAAACAAACTCAAACAAACAATAAACATACATCAATTAAATATATAAAAACCCTTTTATAATAAAACACATAAAATAAAAAACAAAAAAAAAAACCACAAATTAACCTATATAAACACAAAAAAAAAAAAAACACAAAATAATTACAAACATTTATAAAAAAACACTATTCAAAAAAATATTTCTATACTAATTACATAAATTATAAAAAAAAATTTCACAAAATATCCACCCTAACAGTCCTAATTATTTATAGTAATACCAATTTTTTATTAATTTATAAAATTTAACAAAAATGCTTGAAAATTATTCCTAAAAGTACAATACTTAGAATGCATAATGATTTTAAAGTGTTTAAATCGTTTTTGTAGTTAAATTTTTCTTCTTTTGTAAACAAACCTATGATTTTGGCCAAAGTTACCCGCTCTGACGGTACCACTAAGCTAAAAACACATGAAAAATTAAAAAAATATCACTGATCCAGAATTACCCCAGTGATCCAGAATTACCCCAGTAAACTGGGGGATAAATCGATATACCTTTAAAATCATTAAAAAAATAATTATGAAAAATTTTATATCGGAATGAAAAGCTTAGACCTTTTCCTATTGAAATATAGCACCAACAATATATTTAGTTCAAATATGTTTCTCCAGTATGGATCTTAAAAAAAATCATGTTTTTCAAAGACAATCTTTTTTTAAGATGTTTTTATAGTAGTGTAAAAAGTATTTTTTTTCTATTTTTTGCTGCAGAGTTACGTTGTTTTTGAACTTGATATAAGAAAATAGAATGTATAAGGATAACTTGGCATAATTTATTTTTTTTCTAAAAACCATTTTTAATCCTTAAAACTTAGTGATCATTATTTACCCCGGAAAGAGAGTGATCCATAATTCCCCCATGTGACCCTACCCAAATTATAAATAAGCTAAGGATCGGATCAGTTTCCATTGCTATCGATTAATTTCCAATACTGGTCTAATACTCTTTTGCAATTGATTATAAAAATACAACTACAACATGACAACAAGTGGAAACTATCATTTTTAAACTCTTGATTTCGTTTTTTTTTAATTGCTCTATATCGCAATCGAATTTAAATAACTCGTTCAAAATGCCTAACATTTCACACTAGATGCATAGATAACTGTTCAAATGTTCACTACACACTAAAAGAAGTATTTAAGTTCAAAATTCCTCCAGTTTAAAATATGCAGAGCTGTGCATGGGGGGGGGGGATGAAAGCACTTTGAACGATATTCGTTAGTAGCATACAATTTATGAATAGAGGGGAGAGGCATAAAGATTAGAATTCGATTTTAAAATTCTTAAAATATTTTTGAAAATTGCTCAACACTGTACGGGTATTTTTTTTTTTAAAGTTAGAGAATACCACATTTTTTTAAATTGTTTCTGATACGCGTAAATAATGATTTCTTTAATTAGAATTTTACAGAAAAATAGCTTCTAATTCTTTTTCACCTTTATTTTAGCATTCAAATGTTTAAAATTTGAAAGAATTTAAACATAAAATCACGAAAACCTTGATATGATTCAAAAATGCTCTTTAGGTAATTTATGTACCTGTTTTTTTTGTTCCACTAGCCTGCAATATTTCAAAATTACAAACGTCTTAAAATGAAAAAAAAAATTACTATACATGGTCATCCTATTTCCCTTTTCATTTATACGTTTCAATTCAGCATATCTAGTGTTTTATTACCTGACAAATATTTTCATGTTTAGATTCAAGGTAGTATCAAACAGAGTATTACTCCCTTTTCAAAACCGTACTAAACAGTAAAGAATGAAATCCAATAAGCCATAATGCTACGGTTTAGTGTTACAAACAAAATGTTGGATCATTTTAACAGAGCAAAAATTATATTTTGGACTAAGTAATGTTTTTGGAGGTAAAGAATATTTTTTTACTACTGACTTTTTTCTGCTTTATTTGAAACAGTTGTAAGTGATACACACACAAAAAACGCTGTAATAACTCTGCACTAGAGCTTACAAGCTGAGACTATTCGTTTAAAAAAATATTAGAGAAATATTGGTTAGAAAATAGAAAATATGTCTTGATCGTATATTTTTGTTCACCAATTGTTAGAGTAAGTATGTATTCAAATAATTTTAAAAAATTGCTTTACACTTTTAACTTAACTAAACTCAGTGGCACAACGCTTCAATAAGGGCCAATGCCTGCTGTGCCTATTTCCTCTCACGGGACTGGGGGCTATGGAGCTGAGCTGAAGAAGATGTTCCGGCCAGTTGGTCAGACTTGGTATTTAGTAATGGACGATTCGAATGAGGTGGAGCACGGTTTTTGTGGAATAGAAGACAATATTTGACGCAGTTGTGACGCTACTATAGGCGTGTCCTTTCCAGGTGTCAATTTTAATATTATGCAAATATAATTAATGAATTACACAGTTATTTATAATTCCTAGGTGTTTTTTCAATCTTAGTAAAGTTATGCTATCTTACAAGAAGATCGTATAAATATTGTTTTAAATTAAAAAAAAACATAAAAAGGCGCTAAACAAAGTGTCCAAATATGTATCTGCAATAAGACTTGACTGCTTGTTTTATTTATATTTCCCCATTTTATTCAGTTTATCCCCTTTTGATATTCCATTCATTTTCTTTATTTCTCACAGTAAACGTCTACCTATGACAAACATCACCCCACTCATTAAATAATAAATAAATTTTCTTTATTCAGATATCTACGAAACTTTAAGCAGAGTAATACATTGCAATATTTTTATCACAGTCATCACATTTAACGGAAGTAGAAATAAGAAAAAATATTTTAATAAAACACGAGTTACTGTTATGTCAAAGTACTGAAATAACTTAAAAAACCATACCGGCAAACTCAATTTAAACCCCAAAATTTCTTGGCATACCTTTGGGGTGCGAAGTGTTTTCCCAGTCCAATTTATCGCCAATGGGGCGATTTCTCAACATTTTATTTTCTTTCTTACCTTCCTTTTTTAGGGTTATTACATATGGATGAAGCAGTTTCCTGTTGCCACTACAGGTAAAACAAATGGTTCCAATTTTTTATGTGCGTATAGATGTGTAAAGAAATACTTATTTCGCGAAAAGTTCTAGGGTAAGTAGAAAATTCACTTATACTTCAAACTGAATGTATTATGCGTTCTATTTCATCCACTTAAATTGAATTTTTATTTATTTGGTGGGTCTTAAAAAGTTTAGAACTAAAGTCTAGAGAGTTATGTTTTTTTAGCTTCTATATGATGTTGCCAAAAGGAAGCTTATAAAACAGTATTTTTTAGTGTTTTATATCTTCAAAACCATATAGATAGTTTCAAACTTGAAAATTTAATTTCGTAAAAAGCCATAATAAAAGAACTACTTTTGGGTAAGAAAAGTGTTTCCCTTAAAATAAAAAATTAGGACTATATATTTTTATAAGTAGGCTAATATATTAATTTTTTATAATCTGTACTTGATTTTAATAACTATAAATAATTTTTTATCGTTGTTTTTCAAAATTCACACAAATTATCTATTTTAAAGGTTACTTGGGAAAACTGTAATTTCATACTGGGGCACTTCGATAACTTTAATAAAGCAATTATCTATACCAAATTTAAATTTAAAAAATGAGTATATCTACTTTATTCATCATTATAAAACAAAAAATATTTATTAACAACTACCAAACTTCCTGAACAAGAAAAAGATCAATTTATCTAAAAATAATTCCATAATTCAAATATTTGCATTTATTAAAAAAGCAGAAAAAATACATTTTACTTCCTCAAACACAAACATCATTCCATTCCTTTATTTCTAAAAGAGTCCAAATTAAGCCTTAGTTAAGAATCTCAAATTTACTTAAATCAGCCCGTTTGAGATGGCGCTTCGGGTCGTTACAGACCCTACAAAGACTGCTGCCATTTGTAATTACGAAACTTTAAGGGGGCAGAGGGGGGAGATAGAGAAACCTAATTTGTAGGGTGTTTCGTTTTCTCTATAACAATCGAAAAACGTCGTATCATGGGTGTTTAAATTTTCTCAAATTACTTCTTTAGTTTCTCTGTCTTTATTTTGTTCATTTAGGGAGAGGGGGGATGTTGAAAAGGGAAAAGGTGATTTGGTTTCGGTTCGAACACTGTGGTAAAGTGTGGTGAGTCATTTATTTATTTGGAATGTAATTTGTGATTATAATTTTGGAATATTTGATTGGTTGGTTGACATATATTTTCAGGCTTGTGTGCTTGGTCGCAAGGACCCGCTTATAAACCATCGTCAAGTAGGACAACACAAGACGCACACATACACAAATGACAGATGCTGCCATCTGTCGCCACTTCCACAATTTAGACATGTCCCTGAAGGGGAGGGAAATTTTCTCCAGGAACCTGTACCCATGGTTAACTGCGCAATGACCGACCACAGGACTTTCGGACCCAACAGATTTAACGAGCACGTATATTTCATATATACTCGGTAGGTCTTCAGTGGCACCGGGTCCCGATCACTCAACCTTCCGATCTCGAGACCGAGATCTTGACCACAAGGCTCCCTACAGCCCCAATTTTGGAATATAGAAGTATAAATTTAACTAATACATGTTAAAAAGTTTCGGATTTCAAGGTTAATTTGATATTGTTGCATCAATGCTATCTTAATGTACATAAGAACTGTTATTTGAAATGGTAACGTCATGTTACATATTTGGTTGAGCTGACGTCGCACTAGAGCTACACGAAGGTCACCGATTACGTTATACATTTTAACCACGGTACCGAAATTTCTTTTAAATTTGAAGTAGGTTGTCACACCTGAGAAACTTAATAGCGACATCGAATGCGGTGCCAAGAAATTGGACCATAACATGTTTAAAGTGCACTAGTGCGATAGACACGAAGTGTTTTAGTGGGAGGACATTTTCATTGTCCAATACAATTCGTTTACAGGATGGCTAAGACAAAGACCAAATGTGTGAGAGTGTCCGCTGTGTCAATACGCTACAACAACCAGCAAAAGGCTCCATAATGTAGAAGGACCCAAATTAAAAGCTTCGACTTGTATCTCCTATACTTTGTGGCTTCAATAGCAGTTTATTTTAATATGAAACAGCAATAGATTAAAAAATTAATTTAACTTAATTATTTTTTAAAAATTATACGTTTATTCTTTGAGTAAACATATAGAAATATTCATTAATCATTAATTTAGCTTAGTTGTGTCACTTACTCAGTTATTAGTTTTTCTTGCTAAGTTTTTTACAAATATTTTTTTTCTACGTGTGTTATAAAATGCCCAAGACCTATTGTTTAAACCAGTTACTAGTGGCTACAAACAATTGCTCAAAAATAAGGATTGAAACCAATGAGCAGTCCTATGTTGCAGTCTCCTATGTTAAGAATTAAAATTTTCTAACTATGAATTAAAACTGTTTTTATTACAACGAAATAACTTTGGCTTTTCAACAATTCAAGGTCTTTTAATCCTCAGAAAAGCATGATTTATTTGAGCTATTGAACATTGGGTAACACTAAAGGTATATTTCGATTATTTGTAATCAACTAAAATCTACGGCATATAACGCGGCCTGTTGTGTCTCGAAGCTTAAATTTCCCCCTGTATCTCTACTACACCGCTAGTAATGTACCGTCGCAGAAAAGAGGGTTCTACAGAACCGGTTGCAATGACACAATACAAAGTTTTCGTGTTATTTATTTATGGTTAAATTTCAATAGTTGTTCTTAACTAGCTGTCATATTACTATGCAAAAAATATCTTAATATATTAAATAAATATAGTAATATTTAAATTAATATAGTAATTTATCGTGTTTTAAAAACGATACCAACAATTTATCGTGTTTTAAAAGCGATATACTGGGTGCTTTTTGATTTCGAAGTAGTGATACAGATTCTCTGAATTGTCTTACAGAAGGTCCGATTTTCAAAATTTCTCTGTAAATTCCCCGTACCGTTTCTATTTAAGTTCCGGGTGTAATGTTTTTTTTTTCAAATTATATTTACATATTTTTATGTTCACATTATTGAGAGTGCGATTTTTTGTACTTTTCTCAAACAAATTAATTATTTTGATTTCGCAATAATCTTCATAATTTTTTTTAAATTTGCATTTAGTGTGTTAACTTTAATCAAAATAATTTTAAAATCAAAATACTAAATCCAAAGTTTCCACTCTTATTCCTGTTTTCAACAAATCTGATAACCTCTTAATAAAAGACACACTTGGAAAAATTGAGATTTATTATTTTATTGTCAGCGTTGTTGAAAATTGAGTATAATTTAATTTAAGCTAAATTTTTAATTGTATCAAAATAATGAAATAAAATTGTAGAAGTAGTCTTTAGCACAAAATTCCTAATAATTTTAGCACATAAATTTGTTGACGCAAAAAGAATTCAAGCAACAAAAGTGTTGTGGTCGATAGATTTAACATAATTTAGTTTCTAGTATCGCCTTATAGCTTAATTAAAATATAATACAATTAGTCCACCCCCCCCCCTTATGATGCTCATCATTACTATTCGCAATTTGTGAATTGATAGAAAAGTGTGATTGTAAAATTTATAAAGTTACATTCACTCCTTATTCCCCTACTAAAAATGATCCATAGAGATCAATACAAAAAATCTATTGACATAAGTGCAGCTTTATTGGTGTCTACTTATTTCTACGGATGTCACTATTGTTATCAGTAGAAGCTATTGATATCAGTAACCTACTGATAATATTTCTTATTGATATCAATGGAGCTCTATAGACACCAGTAAAGAAATTATCAGTAAGCTACTGATTTCAAATGACATCAATAGGCCTGCACTGATATCTATATAGATCAGTAGCGATTTGTATGGATATCAATAGAGATCAATAGAGATTTGTATAGATATCAATAGAGATTTCTATTGGTACCAGTTGGCCATTTCCACATACAAATTTTCTATTGATCTCTACTGACCATTTTTAGTTGGGTCCTACGTTTAGTGGGGCAGGTTTCCACACTGGAACTGTGAACCTAAATTATGACGCTCGTTGCAGATAGCCCTAGTGCATCTCTAGTGCGACTATATTTCAACTCAACTCTCACAATTAATTGATAGTAGAGCATTACGCATTATAAATATGATTCTTTGTTGTTGTTGTTGTGTGCAAGCTTAGAAAGCAAGAGGGTTGCAGTTGCATCCATTGGCACAAGGCTTTGAGTACCCATAAGAGGGTGAATGTCTGACTTATACTCCGAGATGGCGCCACCTCTTCAATTTAGACGTGTCGCTGGAGGTTAGGGGCAATTTTCTCCAGACGACCTGCACCCATGGTCAACTGCGCAATGAACGACCACAGGACTTTCGGACCTACATGTTTAACGAGCACGTTATCTGCATGTATTCAGGACAACACAAATTTCCGTGCTTTACCCGGGATTCGAACCCGGGCCCACTCGCTTAGCAAGCGAGGGTCGAAACCACTGTACAAGCTGGGTGACATACGATTCTTTAAATTATGTATTATATGTAATAAATAATAGAAAACACAATATCTAAAAAACTAAAACCATCCCATCACACCATTTCGCTCCCCAACAACAACTTTAAAAAAATCCAAACACCAACAATTTTTTCTCCCTCTTCCTCATTTGCGCTTCAATTTCGAAAAAGCTGAGAAAACCAACACTCTCCGACTCGAAGCGATAAATAACAAAAAAAAGTATTCATTTCCTTCTTTGCCATCCATCTTTACCCAGCACCCCCTACCATTCGTCCACATAAACTCATAAAAAAAAAACTTTAAAAAGTAAAATAAAAAATATCAAGTCTCTTCCATTTCTGTCATTAGTTCGGTCCCATTTTAATGAGACCATTAAGAAGGACACGAAGCGCAAACAAAGCTCAGTTCGCGAGTTCCCGAATATATATTCCCCTTCTCTCTGATATGTTTGTGGAAGGATTTGAAGCTGATGGGGGTTGCCTTGGCGAGGGATTTGGCGATTATGTTATGAAAATAGTTTTGAATATTTGATGGTATTAAAAGAAGGATGGTTAGAAAGTACGAAATGAAGGAATGCGTTCCTCAAAACTTTATCATTTATCCTTGTTTCTCCAGAATAAAAAACTTAAGTATGCTTTTTATAAAGATCTTTTTACAATCATTAAGTATTTAAAGGTATATTTTGCGAGTAATTTTGAAAATAAAATAGCATTTAACACATTTGTTGAGGGTCAGTGGAATTTGAGGTTTTCAGCGGCAAGAATATTTTTTTATGTACGGTAAACAAACTACCTACTATAACAGTTTTTGTGATTCATAATCCATTCTAGTTTTTTTTAACGTAAAATATCTTGTATATTAACCATTGAATTTTTTTTTCAAGCGTATTTCGGAAGTTTTTCCCAAGACTTCCGGAATCTTGTAATAGAAAAATTAGAATTAAGGAAATTTGTAAATTAAGTTGTAACTACAAAAAATTCTCTTTTCAACTTTTTTCTAGTAAGTGTACCTTTGGAGCTAAAATACCATTTAACATAATTATTTGGTTATAAGTACTAAGTACAATAGAGATATACACTGACAGTTTAGCAAATATTTAAAGTATGTCATGAAACACAACCGATTCTAGAAACTAAGTGTTTAAATAATTCGCATATTAGTTATTACAACACTACAGTAGCAGATGTAGTTACGAAACTCCTATACTAGAAGAGAGAATTTTGATAGTGATAGCATATATTTGGATTACTAAATGCGTAGAATTTGAAAACCGTATACATGTATTAAGTAATAATGTTTATAAAAATATTATATAACATTAAATTACTAAACTTTAAGAAAAATAAAATTTAATTTTTAGTAAGTGTATTGGTTTTAAGAAATGCATCAAATATATTTTTATACCAACACAAGTACCCCAAAAATTATTTTCTTTAAAGACGAAAAGAACTCCAGGTGTTCATATCGAAAATAGTGATTTAAGTGCAGTTCAAACAAACTTCTCCAAACAAACGACTGAAGTGCATTTGGAAAAATATTTTCATCAAACACATAAGTGGTCTATATTTACACTCGCTCAAAACTTTTGATTATTCAAAAAAACATTTTCACCCATCAAGAAAAACTAGCTCTCCAAAGTAAAAGAAAACTCCAAAGTCACGTCCAAAAAGCAAGAACATACTTTTGTAAATAATATTGAGGACAAAAAAAAACCAAACCTCTCTTGGATAGGGACAAGAAAATCAAATGGGTCATTACTTATATATAAAAAAGTAAGAAGCCCCTTAAAAAATATATCCTTTCCACATTAGCTAAAAAAAGCTAAAGCAATAAAAAGAGGAGGTACACAGAGCTTAACACGCGTATAGGCGTCTCTGTCTTAATACCTCTTTGCGGAGCTTTGGAGTTGTGGAGAGTAATGAGCTGGCTGTAGGACAAGATTCGGGCTTGGGATAATTGGGTTGTAACTGGCATTTTTAGAAATTAAAATTTGAATTAGTCTGGAAATAAATGGTATTATAGATAATTTCAGTGATCGAAGCGTCGAATCGTATCATCAAAATCTATACAGCTAGTTTAATTGATTTTTCTGTATTTGCAAGAGTTTTGAAGCAGTGCAAATAGAATAGAAGTTACGGATATTTATAGAGAACTTTTCAATCAAACCACGTGCAAAAAAACTTTTCCTACTGAATCTTTTAATTTTTGTATTCACGCAAAACATAATAAATTGAAATCTACTATTTTATTATGATTCGTATGACATTTTGGTTGTTTTAGGGAAAAGTTGGTAAAAGAATTGTAACTCATCCAAGCAAAAAGTTTGACTATGAGTAGTGATATCTATTTATAAAATATAATATTAAATATTTGCATTGGGAAAATGGGTAAAATATTTGGACATCAAAGACTAATTGCAATAGATAGATGTTTTGGGTTTATTTTTAACTTATATTGTTTCTTAATTTTTGCCATTTGAATAATATTTTATTAAAATGCACTTGTATGAAAACCGCAGATTCGGGTTTCAAAATTCATCTGTTGTCCCCTTTGTAAAACAAGAAATAAAAAATCGACTCACTTAAAAAATAATGAAGTTTATTTTTCCAGTATAATAACAGTATATCCAGTATAATATCCAGTATAACTCCAGTTTAATTCCAGTATTTATAACAGTAAGACTCTATATTGGTCGCACAAAAACATCAGTTACAAGTCTATCAATCCGATTTACCCTGTAGTTCCGCGCCAGTCTCGCTGCCGCAAAAATCCCAGGAATAATTTGTCGTAATGGACAACCACAGCGGTGCTAATCCCGCAGCTATCAGGGGGGAAGTGGATGCTGCAGTCGCGCTCTACACTGGGACGTGATTTGACTACCAATTATTCCGGGCACAGGATTCTGCGTCTGCGGCACACAATGGTGTATGTCCGCGATAGAACCAATTTATAGATATTCTAGAATGCTTGGTAATGTTGGTGTTTGAGGTAGTCTTTATTGCGTAAATATATTGGGATTTTCTTCACCAATTTTTTTCTAAAAGTCGAAAACTTCACAGAATTGTGTATGTCCAGTATATAGCAACTTAACAGAGATTTTAATTTTTTGTTTGTTTATGTTGCATTTAAAATAGTCTTCATTGAGTTAACATAATGAAAATTATTTGCCTTTTTTCCAAATGCGAAGAAACTAACTCTATTTACTGACTCTATTTACTTACTCTCTAACTGTATGAATTGGTGACAAAGCATTCAGACATGTGTACTTCTGACAAACAAAAACTATTTATGAGAAACGATGAAATTTTGGAATTTATGTTTAATTTTGGCTTCAGTTATCATTTTTTTGTATTGAGCATTTAGAACTTCTTTTCAAATTATATCAATCAGTAAAACATTACTACGGTCCAAGTTGCACATTTTTTTACAACTTGATACATTCTGCACTGTAATTAATTTCTGTAAAATTACAGCACATTTTACCGTTATTACTGTTTTACATCACAATGTTGTATATTTGTTTTGCAGCAAATAGATGTTTTCACGACGTACAGAGTCACATAAACAACTTATAGCTTCCAAATAGCGCTTGAAAATAGAAGTAGGTCCATCCAATCACAGTGAAGCAGTCGTTTTCGCCGGTACCATACAATAAATTTTGCATTATATGTGAATTCACAGCAGAACTTTTACCATCACTATCCTATCGTAAATAAGACGGGTTTTTTTACTAACTGTTCATCAGAAACATGAAAGCAATGGATTTGATGCCAATTTTGGCATCAAAGTATATTTATTGTATCTATTTAGACTTCTTTTCAAATTATATCAAGCAGTTAAACATTTCTTTAATCCAAATTTTATAAATATTTTTATAACTGGATACAGACTATGATACACATTTTACTACATTTCGATGTCGATTTGATATCACAATATTATAATAATATCGGAATGTTATCAAAACGATATCATTCGATATTGCGTGGTATTACAAAAGGATTTGGAATTCAAGATAATTTTATCTTCAAAGTTGTGTTTTATTGCGAAAAAATATTTTTATTCAAATCTGAATTAGTTCAATCATTAAAGCATTTATTTTGTACGATATATATGTTGTTTAAAATGTATAAACGTTTTGATCAAGTGATTTAAAAAAAATAAGAAATTCCATTTAGTATGTCAAACAGAGAATGCACTGTAAAAAAATTCAGTCTCGTTTATCAGCACGGGTGCTGTATTCTTACATCTGCAAGATGTGCTGCAATTTTCAAGCACGTGTATGTCAGCTACTATCTAGTTTAAATTTAATATTAGTAGAAAAAAATACTGATTAAGATCATGATTATAAATTAACCATGACCACAGCCAATTTTCAATTCTTATATGATTCCCATGAGTATCTGCATACAATTTAAATATTCTTGCATCGAATCCTTTTTAAAAGACTCATTCTATTTTAACTCTAAATTTTAAAGAACTCCTTCGAAAAGCCCTCAACCCTTCCCCCCTCCCAATTGCAGAGAACATCTCCCCCTAGTAGAACTTTATCTCGGGCCCTGGTATTAAAGCGCGAGAGCTAATATTTAATCCTCAACACCAAAGACGGAGGCATCTGATTGGCCCGTGCGCCCCGTACTAGAGTCCTAGGGAGCGTAGACACAGGCTACAAAATGGCGACCGGCCCGAAATTAATGTTTGGGATTACTAGCGACAGTTTCTGCGATTAGGGAGGACACGTGAGCGTTGGCATGGTTACTGATCAAGGTCTGTGTTGCGGAGACACCTTTAGGGTACCTAAGGACCATTATAACTGTATCTTTACAAACACCGGTTCAAGGTAAGGATAGGTACGTTGGTAATCGCTTCCGGGTGTCTATTTCTAGCCTTTCGTGAGTAGGTTAAACTCAAACAATTACGCCTGGTAATTTAAGATCCTGGTCAAGTGACGAGGTCAGTACCTGAGCGGATACCCAGCAAACTTCGAGCGACATTCAGCGTAGAACGCGGTCGATTGTCTCCACAAATTTAACGAGCACGTATATAGCAGTCTACTCAGGAACACCTATGATTTTTTAAGGGGATTTTTGCAGCATAAATACGATCATAGTATGGCTGTGATACGAACCAGGAACCTTCTCTTTGAATGGCAGTCGATTATCGCCCACGGCTAAGGAGGATAATGCATAACTTGTTTTCTGTTGACGATTTCTTGCTTCTTGTCCAATTACCGATTTTTGAGAGCGCTACGTAAACCTCGTAATCTAGCACTGTGGTCAACGAGGCCGGTACTTGGGCTGGCACCAAATGGACCTTCGAGCGACATCGTACGCTAAACCTTTCGTGACTTCGGACATATCAGATTCAAAGAGTACGTTTGTCACAGCGTACTTGGGGACCCACGAAATTAATTATCGATTATTTTTCCAGTAAAAATTTTACGCATTAATAAGATGACTGGTAGTAGGTGGGATTTGAAGCCCCATCCTCCTACGGAAGTCAACCTCAAAGGCAAACGTCATTTGCTATCAGCAACAGAGGAACATGTTTTCGCCTCGACATTTAAACACTGTTAAAATTAAGTAGTCTAGTTTTGTTTTAAATCTCTTTGAAATCATGAAAATGGGAAGCCGGAAGCGTTGTCAAATAAAACTATACCTACGAATTAAAAGTAGATTATTAGTTCTGTTTTAGGCTATCTCTTAAAAGGGGATGAGACCGGAAGTAGTCTTTCCTCACCGATGGCTTCTCTCTGTGTTAAAATTTAATAAAGGGTGTTTTTTTTTAAGTAATAACTTCAGCTGTATTGAGCATTTTAACTAATTTTTTTTCAAATTAGCATCTTTGACCTACAACGTGGTTAGTCTTAACGAATATCTAAATTAAAGAAACTTGAAATTAAGACCCATACTTTTACCAAGACATTCTGTTAATTTTTGTACAGCAACTAACTTATTAATTTAAACCTCCATCTTCCTCACTTCATCGCTTGATCAATACAGCAGAGCTGACTGATAGCTGGAATATTACCAAACACCTGAATCTGGTACACATGCACGAGGGGTTAAACGAAATTTTTATTTAATGAATGTTCATAACCAAATTTTTAATTTTTAAATTTTGATAATTTATTTTATTTACAAAAAAAAATCAATAATAGACCCAGTACCGTTGCCAGGAAGGCAAACCGCAGGGAGGCGTGATAGCTCCCATACTCTCCCCTTATATCCATAAACTAAGTGACACACATTTATCTGTTTCCATAGCTTCCCTTTTTACGAATGGAAGGAGTTTTCGTGTCATTTCAAGGAAGGGGGGGGGGGGGCAACACCGATTTATGATGCGGCGAGAACTGGGTTGATAAGCCCCCCTCCCCCCTCCCCCCCCGGCTATTTGGCTCCATCTATCTGGCTTATTCGCCGACCATTGGCCATAAAATTGCTCCTCAAACATTTTTCCCGCCTTCTGGATTTTTATCTGTATGTGTGGGGAATGGGTGCCGCAATTGGCGATTTGGCGGCGGTGTGGTGATGGATAGCGGTAGCGTTAATATCTTCCATTGAATTGAATAAATTATTGCTTATCGGGTCTTGGCGTTCGGGGAGGGGGAAGTTTTTGAGAAATAGGGGGGTCGTTAGGAGGTGGTTATTCAGTAAGTGATTACTAAAGGGCTATATTTATATTGGTTTATTGGTGGAAATAACGTAGTGCCATTGCGACACTGGTGACAGCCTAAGTTATTTCGCAAGAAATAGCTCGTTATCTTAAAATGACTGTAAGTATCATAAAAGCAGGTTCTAAACTCGACCAATTTTCTCGGCGTATATTAAGTAAAGATGTTAAGTTGTCAATATTATTTGATATTTCAAGAATCACTGCCTCTAAAGGATTTAGGGATGGAATGAAAAGAAAACTTTAAAGAAATAATAACTATAGGTTTGTGTGTAAGAGTGTTTGATGTTAAATATGTTTTTGGTCCACTATCCAGTCTCATCACCATGGTATTACTTTATTAATATTCATTCTTAGAAATATAGTTATGGGTACCATTGTCTATTTTTTTGAAGCCCAGAAGCTTTAAATTTGAAAATATAAATATTTGCAAAAAAATTAATATTTATGACTATTTTCACAGAGTATATTTCAAATAATTACTCACCTTGAGGGAGGGAGGAGGAATGCATCAATTTCAACTTCAATCTTTCAGAATCTGAAAAAATTAAATCAAATTAGTTTTATGATTTTTCAAAACAATATGTGCATCTATATTTATAAGTTCCTGATAAAATGAGACCACGGCTCTTAAAGGTAAAATAAAATTGTTCAAACAAGACCGGATTGTATGAGGTCTCAGTACGAGGCGGCAGCCTTTTGTACATTCACCTTGAAACATCACCATTAAAAAATATAATTAATTTCAATTTTTATACACGCCTCCAATAAAGCATTGAATCTTCATCAGTACCAGAACATTTTAAAAATGGATTGTGTGTGGACCAGGTTTAGCGACGCCTTGAAATTTGGTAGGGTAAGCCAGAGCCTCCATATGCTTTATCGGTAAACAAAGCCTGATCACTGGATAGGCCGGGGAAACCCGGGATTCGTCTTTAAAATTAGGAGCAAAATAAATAATTTTTTAAACCACCGTGCTATCATTAATTGCTTTTAAATATTGTATTAACAACATAACAAACATTCTAATTTGTAACACAAATTAAATTGACTAGGTTAATGTATGATAATTGTAACGTTAATGTTATCAAAATTGGTTCTCATCATATGTCAGCTAGCTTAACAGGTTGCCCCTATGTATTTGCGATGGAGTGCCCCATCTAAAGGGCATGTTTCCCTTGCACTAAAAGTCTTATTGAGCCCTGCTTGAACTATGGTTCAAAATTAAGAGTCCAGTCAGCGACAACAAGAGTCATTGTGAAGCTGTAAGACGACATTATTGCTTTTAAATATTGGATTAACAATATAATAATAAACATTCCAATTTGTGACAAAACAAATTAAATTGATTTGGATAATGTATGATAATTGTAACCTTTAATTTTATAAAAATTGGTTGCTGTCTATATGTCAGGTGGTCTAGCAGTTACTCATGCATTTGCGATGGAGTGCCCCATCTAAAGGGTATGTTTCCCTTGCACTAAATCGGGCCCTGCTTGACCTATGGTTCAAAATTGAGAGTCTAGTCAACGACAACAAGACTAATTGTGCAGCTGTAGGACGACATTATTTCAGCCAGAATAAAGCTTATTGCCGACCATTCATGAACGCCAATGTCGCCAACCACCAAATGACCCCAAAAACCCTCTACAACGCCTTTCATCCCGAGTGGCAACCCTTACCAAAGGGGGTTTGACAGTTCACAAAAATCTCGTCCGCACCCCACTTTCTAAATCCCCGAGGAGATTTTTACGAATCTTCGCAAAGATGTTCGACTCTCGGCCTGACCACAGCATCATTTTTTTTGCTGCCTCCGAAAATCTTTTCAGTTCCGAGAACCAAAAGAGAGGCTTGTGGTGCAACGTGCGGGGATTTCGACGGAAAGTTCTAGAATAGGGATTTCGTTCGATTTTTTTTTATTTATTCTTCTTCGAGAGACAGTCGTACTGAGATCGTTCCAGAAGAGTTTATTGTGTCGTAAAAGTGTAATGTTTGGGGAAATTATTATATTTTTTGGTATTTATTTTGAGGTTTAGGTTTTTATATTTCAGATAAAATCCATACGGGACTATGGGTGCGCCTCAGTTATTGTAAATAAGTGCGTTCTAGCTACTGCAATATAGAATGTATGCTTTAATGTGCTAGTGCTGATAAAGAAATGGAAATTTAACAATTTAACAGGAATTTTCAAGGCTCAAATTTCAATTATACACGGAAGAAATATTTAACAAATTTAGAATCATGATTTCGGTTTGGCTAAGATCTAAGCAAACTGGCTGAAGTGTAAATTTGTTTTCACTGCATGAGATGTAAATTTAAAATTTTTGCTAAAAATTTAATATCTTAAATTTTTTTAAATATATTTTTGCAGTAGATGGTTTTAAATAACTCATTAATGATTTAAATTTTAAAATTTAATGAAATTATTAAACTTATAAATGTTTGAAAAAAATGTGTGTGGCTGAAAAACCTAATAGCCGGATGACGGGTTTATAAGTCTGTATACCTCAGAAGGTTAAAGTTGCACTTCAGCCTATTGAAGAAGGATTTTGTAATTTGGAATCACGGTCAAATAAAGTGTAAAGAATGCGAGACATGAGCTGGTTCTCAATAGAACCTTATAAGAACATCGAAAGCTGAGTCATCGCTTTGAACCAAGTTACATTTTTTTAATATGCACTAGTCCCACAGCCACGGCTTTATTTTTGGGGTAATTTTTTTTTCTCTTGAACGATTCCTCAATAGAAATATGGATATTGAATGCAAACTACGTACTTTGCATAACGTAAATTGGAACTTGCCCTCTAGAAGGGAGGAGCATAGGCTTTAAAGCCAGTTACACCACTCGATAGAAGTGACACTGACCAAAGAGACACACCATAGAAAAAGCGTCACAAATACATAGACAAATAACAACATATATTTACAAACACAAACATCCATGCCTTACTGAAATTCGAACCCGAACCCAGAAGCTCCAAAAGGCTAGCTCTCTAACCATTGTGCTGCCGGGTAGGCAACTGCGTACGTAACTACGTGGAATGACATCTCTTTGCAATGTTAGCAACACGATTTTAGCACATAACATCCGTGACCTAGTAAATTTTAATATTTTCAAAGCTCTTCGTGATATCCCACTAACTGCCCGGTTTTTCGAATAATAAAGTATGAACCAATTCTCGCACAGCCGACTACTATTCTCACTATTTCGTTCCTATCTTTCGCAACAGCCGACAACTTAAGGCTGCTCATCACCCCATACCCCATCCTCCTTCGATCGGGCTTGCTAATGCTAAGTCTATGGGGAAAAAATGGTTTTTGTTCCAAAAAAAGCAAATAAATTATAGGAATATTTTGATACGGTTTTTTTTTTAATTCATAAAAATCCTGTAAAGTAGTGCTTTTAGAGGTTATTTTTTTAATAACGTTATTTACTTTTTTTTTAATCTAAATTTTTTCTATTAAAAAAAGGCAAGTAATGTTTTTAAAAAAATAACCTCTAAAAGCACTACTTTACAGGATTTTTATGAATTAAAAAAAAAAACCGTATCAAAATATTCCTATAATTTCTTTGCTTTTTTGGAATAAAAACCACTTTTTCCCCATCGACTTACCATTAGCAAGCCCGATCGAAGGAGGACTGGGAATGGGGGTGATAAGCACCCTAAACCAGACAGATATTGTGACGCCACGCAGAGCTACGCTGTCCTTATTAATTGAGTTAGCAGCATCTCATGATCACCTATTTATGTCGACTAGGTATCCCAATGTCAAAATGATATAACAATGACATCGGAGGGATTCATGCAACGTTGTGTGTTACCCCACCAGGGAAAGACCAAAACATAAAAGGGCAAAACTCGAATTGACATTGGATGAATGTCATACAATATTGTGTTCTACGCTAGAAAAATTATAAACACTAATGGGCCAAAACTCGAATTGATAGTGGATGAATGTCATACAATACTGTGTACCTCCAGGAAAACTTATGAACACTAAAAGAGAGATCAAAACTCGAATTGACAGTGGATGAATGTCATAATATCGCGTACCACCAGGAAAAACTTAGAAACACTAAAAGGCCGAAACTCGAAAAGACATTGGATGAATATCATACAATATTGTGTACCACCAGGAAAAACTTATAAACACTAAAAGTCCAAAACTCGAACTGACAGTGGATAAATGTCATACAATACTATGTTTCTCAAGAGAACACTTATAAACACTAATAGGCCAAAACCCGAATTGACAGTGGATGAATGTCATAAAATATTGTGTTCTACGAGAGAAAACTTATAAACACTAATAGGCCAAAACTTGAATTGACTGTGAATGAATGTCATACAATATTGTGTTCTACGAGAGAAATCTTATAAACACTAAAAGGCCAAAACTAAAAACATCCCTGGTACACAACAGAAGGTTGGGAAGCACAATCACAAAAAATCACTTTGCACGCGCTCTCTTCCCTCTACCCTATTCTGCGTTTTACGCTCTGTAAGTTCTTAATGGGGGCGACTCGCGGTGACATTTGCCAATTTCACGCACCCCAGGGGGGCCACCTATCGCCCCCGCGAAAATAGGGGGGCAAGAGTATATCGCCGACAAGAGAATCGTTGGTAGGCTGTGTTAAGGGAGATAGGTGTAAATAGGCTATAAATTAATGTATGGATCATTAAATGATGATTGTTAATCTAAGCTGAGTTAAGGGATGCTTGGGTGTTTGGTTTAGAGAGTGGTGATAATTATAGTTGTGATTTTAACTGAGAAATGCTAGTTAGAATTATCTGTGATCGGACAGAAACCTTAGTAAGGTAATGAGATTTCGTTTGGCAGAAATCAATAGAATGTTGACGTCCTTAGCCGTTAAGGTGGCTAAAACCCTCAAAGAGTAAGCCCTGGGTTGAAAGCATGAATGGAACTCTGAGGAAGAAGTCAATCTTTCGAACGAAGTCAGTTATCTGTATCTAAAAGAAAACTGATAAATCTTTCCTATTCGTCTTTAGAGTACTCGTCTTGGACAATAAATTTGCAATGCGTACCTGGTTAGATAAGTTTATTGTCGACTCATAAGTAGGGTAGGGTTGGCACATGTATATTCCGGCTTGTGTGCTTGATCTGAGACCCGCTTATAAGCCTTCGTCAAGTAAGACATAAGACAGAAAGAATTTTTACTGTCACATAGAAAGGAAGTACGGCGAAGGCTGGAATCGAACCCACACACGTTACAGCTCGTAGACTTCTAGCTTAACGGTCCAAACTACTCGGCCATCCGGGCCCCTACTCATAAGTGTCTTGGAAGACATGCGACACAAACCAATAAAATAAAAATTGTAATAGTGGCAGGCTAATAATGAGTAAAAAATTCCATTAGATATTATATCTATTGTATCATCCAAAACTTCCCCAGACTGGACGAAGGTCTAATAACCTGGTCAATGAGAAATCTGTTATTCTGACCTTTTTTCACTGCTTCATCACCTCATTCACTATTACTGTATGCTTTTTTCTAAACAAAATCACACCGTTTCATGCTTATTTTAACATGATTCTTAAAAAAAGACTTATCATTTTACATCCTCTATATAGTGTGTATGACTATGAGTATCAAAATGATAATTACAATATTTTTTAATGATATCCTATAATACGAAGAGAACTTATTCATTGAAGTTAGAATTAGCAGTTTTTGGTTTTCAATCGCAAGTCTTATTTCAAATATATTCCAGATAACTGCTTCTTTAATCTATTTCTAATTCACTATTGCTTCTGTATTATATTTCTCATACACTATTGCTTCTATATTATATCTGTAGGTATAAACCCAATTGGTGTTTTTTGAACAGTTTGAATCTTCGAAAAACCCTAATCAAAATACCTGCCGTGGATAAATAAACTGCAGCTACTTCCATAATGACTAGATCCATTGTTTCAAGCACTCAATTACTTTAACAATTAAGAAAACATTCTGGATTTTTTTTTTATTTCAGATCAAAAATGGTTCAACTCACTGTTGCGATTACTGCAGTTTACTTGCCCACGGCAGAACACTTCAGGGTAAAACTTTTTATAGCTTTCCAATATCAAACCTCTGCAAAGTGTCCGGTTAGCTTAGGAGAGTCAGGAAAAAAAAACACCGAGGGTCAAAAATCCTCCGAATATTTGAAATCTGAACAAAATAGAAGCCACAGCACATTCTTCCAAATGCTGCTGCGTCAAAATTTCTTTTTAACAAATATAACCGGAAAACTTTATAAGTTTCATACTGTCGGTCGAGCTCCATTTTTGCCACATATGTACAGATAAGGCAAAAACAGATGGCTGCCTCATTGAATAGGGATACACTTCTTTTCGATAAACTGTATATATATTGGCCAGTTTGTGACAGAATGGTCAATGAAAAAAAAATCCATTGCTATTTGAAAACCCCGAAAAAAGTTATGAAATACCGACCAATAACCCAGCGATTTTAAAATTTTATTTGATACTTTTCTATAGGTATTGCAGTGGTATGAAAAAAATAAAAAGAATTAAAAAATAGAATTTCTGGGACGGGAGGTTGGAACAGACCGCAAACGCCTATCTTGCTCGCATGAGTTGGCATTTAATAAAAACCACCTGACCAGTGCAGTGTGAGAAAAACGAGCTAAAATTGAAAAAAGGGGAAATAATATATAGGAAAAAAATGGCGGAACACAAACGTGGGGCAGTGTGAAATAGGAATTTTAAAGTGGTGCCATTGTGGTGAAATTCCTGGAATTTTGTTCCGGGAATATTGTTGGATGTGTAAGCCTCAGTGAAAAGTCACCTAAAAAGTTTTTTAATTATTTTTTCAGGAAGGATTTTGATTTGAAATTTTCGCCTCCCCCTTTCCTCAGATATGTTGAAAGTTTGACAGCAATGTTGGATTGAATTTATAATAATGGAATGTTTTTTTCTTTTGTGATGGAACATTCTGTAGGGGAATTTCTCGATTGAGAAATAGTCTTTTTTGAAAAAAAATTGAAGGTTTGAATAGAAACTTTAAATGAAGTTCGCTTTGAAGGAGTGTGGCTGACATAGTTTTGACATTATTTATTGAATAGAATTATTTTCAGTTGTATTTCTAGCAAACATTCGTCTAAGAAATTCAAAACTATTTTGATCCGAAATCCAAAAGTACTGATTCTTAATTCTTGTTACAAAATTACCTAATTATTTAACTAACCTTAAGCAAATAGTTATGTATTTCAGAAATTATTTAGTTATATGCTTTTTAATTGCTTAAACATTTCCTAATTTCAGACTTTGTAAGTGCTAATTGTATTGCTTCAACTTACTTTTTAATTGATTTTCTTATAATTCATTAATAATTAGCTTTGTTAAGGTAATTGATTATTAAATTTTGCCATTATGAAAATTTACCTTGAAAGATTTACTAACATTTGAAAATTTGAAGTTAAATTATGAATTTGAATTGAAAGCAAACACATAATATATGATTTTTACCCAATATGTTTCTGCAAACAGTGTGTCAGTTTATCCAACATATTTATTTATGCTTTAACCCCAAACTGAGCAATCAACAATCCTATTTTTGCTACTGATTACATAAATAAAAAAAAACATTTCTACAAGACTGACTTCCTTTTTTTATTTGATTTCTTTAATATAAAAACCAAATAAATCGAAAACATGCATTTCATTCAAAATTTGTATACACGACACAAGGGAACAATCACCAGAGAGAACCCTTCCCCTTATCTGCAACATGCACCAATTTCACTATACAGGGTGCCCGTAAAATAATTTCTGAGTTTTAAACTGTAATAGTATTAGCTGTAATCATTCTACAGTTATGGTTGAAGGTGACGAATAATGAATAACTCCAACAGTTTCAGATAAGCGCACGCGCTTTGCATGTAGACAGTAGGGGAATAATTGCATTTTCGTTTGGATGTGTGCCGTATCACGAAAGTCTCACACATTGAGCACTTAGGTTAGATCTAATCTATGTTAGTTTTCTTTTAATTTCATGTTTGATTTGTTATATTTGGTATAAAATAAACTAATTTAATATACCATTAAAACTCGGGCATTCTTTTACGGACACCCTGTATATAAATCACGAGTTGTTGTACTGCTTATTTCCTATAACTTTTCGATATAATGTGGTTGGAAATACATCCTCAGAAAGATATCCATAAATGATTATATTACATTTTATTCTACCAAAATTTGATATCTTAAGTTAATTAAAATTTCGGACGAATTTCTCTATCCTCAAATCGGATTGAACATCTTGAAGTAAAACTGGCAAAGGCAGATTTATATTGTCAAAGACGTCATACTGCTTTTGACTTCATTGAATGATGATAGTAAAATGATGATTTGGGGCAAACAAGTCCAAGGGAAGACATTTATAATTTAGTCATAACTATTTAAGTCTTCAACGTCAGTAAAATTAAAAAATAAAATATTGCATACTTTCTAGGTGAACAAAAAGTCATTTACAGCAAAAATACATAAGGTAGTTACCAAGTTTACACTGTTTATTTTTATTTTTATTTTACCTCCACTAAGTCCCGCAGTAGGATTTTGTTTTAAGTCAAAACTACTAAACTCTTTAACGTTCAGAAATTTCAAAATAAAAATCTGGCATAAAATAAAAAATAGTTAGTGTAGACTAACCAGTAAATGAACGTTTAAGGTGCTGCGTTCGCCAGTGGATGAACACCAGGATGTAATGACCAGGACAACCAACCATATGTTGGTTGGTTGGTAGACATATATTTTCAGGCTTGTGTGCTTGGTCGCAAGGACCCGCTTATAAACCATCGTCAAGTAGGACAACACAAGACACACACAAACACATATGACAGGTGTTGCCATCTGTCGCCACCTCCGCAATTTAGACATGTCCCTGAAGGGGAGGGAAATTTTCTCCAGGGACCTGTACCCATGGGAAACTGCGCAATGACCGCCCACAGGACTTTCGGACCCAACAGATTTTACGAGCACGTACTCCGCATATACTCGACAAACACAAACATCCATGCCAGAACGGGATTCGAACCCGGACCCAACAGCTCAAGAGGCCAATGCCTTAACCACTACTTCGCCGGATCGGCAACCATATGTAAGATAGCTTCCTACTAGAGGGGAGGAAGTCAGTGTTGCCAATCCATCTAGTGGAATGATTTTCAATCTTTTTTTTATTAATTATATTTGCCAAATGTTCATTCAATGGGGCCTGTTCACTCATCTGGTCAGTCTACCATACCAAGTTTTTAATGTGTTTAGTTTTACTTTTCTATTCTCTCCATTACGTCCCTCGGTAGGATTGACATTCAAGCACCACCTTAAAAAAACACCCCGAATCCATTTGCTTAACAAGATGAGTTTCGCCCAACTTTAATCTTCAAAACCGACTATGCCGGGGTTCGAACTAATGACCTGTGAATGTAGGCGACCCTTTGGCACATAAAAGCCACATCCATTCCACTGTCAAAGTCCCCTACCATAGACAGTCACTTAAATTGATGTCGCTATAGATGTCTTTTGGTTCATCAAACAGAATCAAGTTGAAGGTTTATCATTATTATTTTTGGTTTC
The DNA here is from genome assembly GCA_023701765.1 of Hylyphantes graminicola. Classification (NCBI taxonomy): domain Eukaryota; kingdom Metazoa; phylum Arthropoda; class Arachnida; order Araneae; family Linyphiidae; genus Hylyphantes; species Hylyphantes graminicola. The sequence goes on along the minus strand of CM043120.1, from coordinate 32,947,153 downwards.
TGATTTTTTTTGCGCTTTATAAAATGTGTCATATTTTTTTTAGCATGTTCAGTTATTTAAGAATTTTTCTTTTAAAATAATTGTGGTTGGTTAGACATAGATACAGGTTTGTGTGCTTGGTCAGAGACCCCGCTTATAAACCTTCGTCCCGTAAGACAGACACGACACACACACATAAGGGGATCCATCTAATTTTTAATGTCAAATGCCAACAAGAGGGTCCCCAGAATTGACTTGCCACCTCGTGAGGTATTGATTTGGTATGGAAACTTGGAGGACTTTATGGCCAAGATGGATTTAATGTGCACCAGTCACCATTAGCGTAAATGGTGGGTCTTCGTAAGGCAGCGGGACTCGAACTCGCAACCTTAGGCATGTCAGTCAAAGACCTTACCGACCAAGCTGTCCCGGCCCCCTGGTGGTTTTAGAAATACGATAGATCATTGAGAGACTATACATACAACCTTGCGTATAATTCATGAAGAGAACTGAGGAAAATGTTGTTTCTTTGCATAAATAGTTTTATTGAGTATACATTGACATGTTTCGTAGCACGAAGGATCTTTTTCATCGTTTTATCAGAAAAATACAGAAATCTATGACTCTGTCTTCACTAGGGTAGGGTAGGGAAAAGGGTAGGTACACATATATTCCGTCTTGTGTGCTTGATCAGGGACCCGCTTATAAAGCCCTCGTCAAGCAAGACGGACACATAAGTAACTTTTACTGACATCGAGAGAGGAACATACACCCAAGGTGAAGGCGGGAATCGAACTCGAACCCATTACAGTGAGCAGACTGCTGGTGTAATAGTCCAAACCACTCGGCCAACAGGCCCTCTGTCTTCAAAAGACTGAGTAATAAATCCAGACTGTCTACTCTGTTTAGTTTTCCGAATCATGACGATTATCATGACCATGTGCAGATGGTATTGCAACGTTAGTAAACAAATTTAAGCATTTTTGTTATGTTAGTAAAGATGTTGACGCCTATAAATTCTATAAATTGTTACACCAAAAATACTTTAAATCTTAAGTATAAGTTTGAAACAGCAATAAATCCTAGATTTTTTTAATAGTAAACAAGTATTTACATGATAAAGTAAAACAATTTTATTAAATTACTAAAAATGGAAAGCCAAGTTTTTTTATGCTTCTAACCCTTTGCTTCTAAACTTAAGTTCGATCCCAAAAATTCTCTTTCGCAACAGATATAAAATCTTAAAAAATAAATCCATCCGAGCTTTCTTTCCGCCATCATTTCCACATACACTTTTTTCTTTCATTTAAAACTCTTTTTTGGCTTTTTCTTCAAACCCTGTCAAAAACTACCCCTTCACGCAATGAAGATTAATGATTTTTTGATTGATCGCAGAGTAAAAAAAAAGGAAATGTAATAAAAAAAGTTTTAAAGAAAAAAAGCGGGGACGGTCAAAGTAAATAAATAAAAAAAATGGCGCCTACCCTGCCAAAATACAGAGTACACCTAAACAAAAGCCCTGGTAGCATTTGATCCGGGAATAAATGAATAAAATTTTAGGAAATTTCCCCCTCCTTCCCCGGACCACTTTCTTATATGGACTTAGTTTTAAAATCCACTTTTTGCTGGAGAAAGTGAAATTTTACTTTTAGCTTTGAAAGCTAGCTGTAAGGAAACAAATTTTTCTGGTGGAATACTATCAGCAAACGTTTCAGATGGTTTGATAAAAGTGTAACAGTCACTATCGACCCATTATAAGTAAACAAGATGTATTAACATGAGCTTTATAACTAAATAGTCAAATGTAAAAAAGTACTCCTAACATAAGGACAATTTTCATATACTTATTTTCTTAAAGCCTTTACCTTTCTTCTTTTCGTTAAGTGTTGAAAGGCTTAGATGGAAATTCTCCTATGATCCTGACCAATTAGTGGTTGATTGTATCTTAAAACCTTGGTAGCATCTTACGAATCATTTTCGATATCAAACCAATGCAGTAAGGTTGGAATGATATTAAAAATATGGAGAAAGGATCATATCATATTAAGTTGAATAAATAATATTAAAATGTGAAGGACTCAAGATCTTCCAAATTCCACTTTTAGCAAAGGGTGATTAGCTTATTTATGAGCCTTAATACTTACTAATATGTTTTTGTCAAATGGGGGCTTTCTGAACTTTATCTGAGGGGTTTCTGAACCAATTATCAAAAAACTGCAATTTACCAAGACAAGCGAAAATTGAATTAACATAGAGTATACAAAGCTAGTTGGCTCATTGAAAATATCATGTTAAATAGGGTTGGTCCAAATATACTTTCTTCAGCAGACCACAGATTATCTCCATTATCCCATGAAAGTTACGAGTGATTAGTGGATTAAAATATAGGGGATTCGATACTCATCTTAGTTGACTGTGTTAAAACTTTAAAAATGAAGTTTGGAAAAAGAAATCAAATAAAAATATGCTTTACGATCGTGTAATACCAACGCATCTCAATGCATGAATTCATGATACTGCGTTGTAAAGTTAAGAGAAAAAGGTAAGAAAACCATGGGGTACTCCAACGCAGGTCTTTTATTCTACCCCCTCTAACTTTGTCTTATTTGGAAAAGTCCCCCAGAGTATATTTTCTTACCTACTCCAGTAGCATTGCAGCGGGTTCCTTAAAAGAAGCTGAAGACTTTGATATAAATATACAGTTTAAGAGGAAAAAGAACCGTCTGGAAACGCATTTTGAAAGAATAAAGAATTTGAATTTGATGAGGTAGTAGAAGGTACAGGCATTTTTTCGGGGTACATTTTTGTATCTTCCATCTCAATTTAGCTGAGGTTTTTCTCTGCAAATATTCTAATGTCATCCGAAACTTTAAAGTGTTTTTGAACGGCCTGGAGACTTTGGTTTTGAAGCTCGGATGCCTAGAACGCTCTGGGATTAGAGAAGAGAGTGGAATGGAGTTTAGGGAACACGCAGACTGTAAGTACAATGGAACGTTTCACAAAATATTATTCAGTTTCGTTTAAATGTCTCACGAGAGTCTTTTTGAACTGCTATGTTTGTAAGGATTCTTTTAGTTGAAATTGAAGTTCCTTTGTTTATGCTCAAAGTGAAATTTTATATTTAAAGTAAATATTAGGGGTCTCTAAATAGGTTTGTAAGATCTCCGGAAAGGAGTTAAAATTTACTTTGTCCTACGAGAAATTAAATTAAACTATTTTTTATTTTAAAGCACAAACTTTACATATAAAAACTTAAATGGATCTTTAATATTTATCTTCTTTTCTTTTCACTTTTTAAATTCAGAGTTTTTTTCTTTATAAACAAATGAAATTCAACAACTTTGCTTATTCATTAGAACAATGTAAGGTTTTACAACTTATCACAATACGTACAGTAAAAGAGCAATCTGAATCATCCTAACACAAATTTTAAATAAGTAATACTAAAAACGTAGAGCCATTACTCATAAGAAAGAACAGAAAAACTATCTAGATCTAAACCGAATAAAATGTTCAATAAATGAAATCAACCACGACTAAGGTCTTTCCAATACCTCTTTCTGAACGTTATTGCGGTCTTGTAACGAAAACGACTGGTGTGGTGGGAAGCAGTTGTTTGACAAACACTACACAGTAAGTGCTTGGAGGGGGAAGGGGGGTCGAAGGTGAAAGGGTCCACAGGAAGTAAATTACTCTGCTAAAGATTCTATTTGTTCTCCTCTTGCTAACGTTATTGAGGTGGTTCATTGCAGACGCTTCTATTGTGAGCGATAGGGGGATATACTGAAACGGCATTTAGAGGATTTACACTCTTTGCCAACCTAAGTTGGGTAAGTAGAAATATGCTATAGCGAAGATATTTCTGCGGATGTAAAGAGTTCCATAAATTACTTGTGAGTCCATCCAGAAAACATTTTTAAAAAACATTAATTTCATTTAATGTCTAACAGATTTGAATATTATTTGAGATAATTTTATCAGAATGAAAAGTGTATTTTGGTTGAATTATATTAAGATCCTTATATTAAGATCCTTTCGAATGTAAATATTACCTTTCAAGAGTTTCCAACTGACGGACCAATCGCGCTTTTCCCCCTGCCTTTTTACTATTTTTTTTTTACCTAAGTTAGGCTGGTACGGAGTGAAAAAGAATAGTTTTTTCTGTAAAATATTTTTTTGGGGGCTAAATCAGTAGCGAAAGTGGTATTGTAAGATTGGAAATTATTTAAATGTGTCAGTAGTTTTCACACAGAAATATTTGCGATTCTTCAAGTCAGTGGAAAATTTGCAAAATACAAATAGCCTTAGCTTTACCTTTATTTTTAACGTATTTTTTTTCAAGGAAATAATTGTAAAGACGCCCTTATCCCCCTGTAAAGGCCATTGTTATAATATGACGGTGCAACAGTTCAACTGTAACAATTTTCTACCCACGTTTGATCGCCGCAACTCTGGATATAAATTGTAAGCCAAAGAGCGGCCCTTTTTCTGTTCCTTCATGCTATCGAGGCTTAACTGTCTCATGTCCCCTTATTTCCAATGTAATGTTACTGCAAGGAACGATTAACAGTGTCACTTCACCTTATTTCCCATGTTATTTCAATGCAATGAACTATAACAAATCTACTAGATAGCTCCGTTTCCCGCATACCACTAGACATCGGCCAAAAATATTTATTTTGAAAAAAAATTAAAGTTTTGTTTTTTAGCAATTTACATTAAAAAGTAGAAAATAATCAGTAGCATATATTCTGATAGTGTAGTATGTATTTTGGTAGTTTTCGTGTAAAGTAAATCTAAATTTAGTAACTATTTCAACAACCAAGCAAAGAATTATCCTATATAAAACACCACTTTCCATCGAACACCTACAACCGAAAGCCCGAATCCCAAGTTAAAAATATCCATCCCAAAGTGGGAAAAATATCCATTACAACACCTACCACACAATCACAGCTGACACACACAACGCCAAAAAAACACAACTCCCAACAGTTTCCCTTGTCACCCCCACTGGCAACTAACTGACTTCACAACGCCCTTTTTTCACTGTCTTCACCCACCTCCTTAATTAGTTTAAAGAGGCGGCGTGTTAATGAGCAGTGGTAATTAATGGACTGGGTGGGTTGGATGGTCGTTATAAGGGGGATAGGGTAATTTGTTGGGGGGTGGGGGTAGATTGGGCTGGGGTTTATTAGTTGATGAAGGGTGTTTGAAGGTATTTGGGAAAGGCTTTGTTTGCAGTCTTGAAAAAAATGGGTTGACTTTCGTTACAAAAAATTGTGGTTTTCAAAGTTGGGTTTCAAATAATAATAAAAAAATGTATTGCGACTGAATAATAAGGTTTGGTTAGCATGGAAGTTGCGTTAAAGGCGCAACATGCATGTATGTGTTCTTTCAAAATGTATTTCAGCACATGCTTTTAATGTTTCAGATGTATACGGATTTGTGTTTGAATATATTTTATTAAAGCTCTGTTTATTGTCTGAAAAAAGTTGTATTGACTTTCAATACAAAAAATTGTGGTTTTCAAAGTTGGGTTTGAAATAATAAAAAAAAAACGTGTATTGCGACTAAGTAATAAGGTATAGTTAGCCCAAAAGTTGCATTAAAGGCGCAACACGCATTTATATATTCTTCTAAAATGTAGTTCAGCATCTTTTCTTGAAAATTTTGGACAAATATCTATATCGCAGCTTAAAAATATATATTAAGGTACTTTAAAAATAATATTATAAATTTGTTACATTTGGGTTATTCATATTTTACAAAACATATAGTTTAGTTTTTTTTTTGTCAATCGCATATGGATATAATAATCGATGGATATAATAATTGTGTTGGAATAATACAAATTTGTGTTCCCATGTCATCAACACAATTCTGGTTTTGAAAAGGACACGACATTGTAACATTGCCATTTTTAAACAATACTTGTATTCCACTTGTACAGTTTGATTTTTTTCTGAGTGTATTTTCCGGATCTTTTCCAAGCTTTAACTCATAACCGAAGAGATGGGTACCCCAAAAGATATTTTTGTCAGCGTTGTTTGCCTGTTTACATTATTTTGCAGAAAAGCAAATAACTAACTTTATATAAACGTTTTTACATCGCTTTCAGGTAAAGAAATCTTTTTAACACAAATTTAATTTTTGTTACGGATTCACCTTTAAATGAATCTAGTCGAAAGCCTAAAATTTAACCAAGGTATTTTGTTGGTTTTATTTATAATAGTTTTACCTTACTCTTTGTATAAGAAAAGGTATATTAGGGTATGGTATGGTATGATACATATATTCCAGCTTGTGTGCTTGCTCAGAGAACCGCTTATAAGCTTTCGTCAAGTGGGACAGACACAGAAAGAATTTTACAGTCACAAATAAATGAATAACACATAGACAAATAACAGCATTTATTGACTGTCACAAACATCCTTGCCTGACCGGGATTCGAACCCAACCCCAGCAGCTCGAAAGGCTAGTACACTAACCATTCAGCCACCGGGGCGGCTAAAAGGTATAAATCGTGGTTTAAATTATTTATCTTATTTAAAAATAAAGTTAATGTCAAAAGTTGTTGTCTCTTAAACAACTACGTAGTATATTGTCTAATTTCTCACTCCTTACTTTTTCTGGCCTTTCTGGAGTTAAATATTGTCAACTTCACAGAAGTTGGTGTAGGCGCTTTACAGTTCTTCTTACAAATAAGATTTGTTCTCGGGAGAAGAACGGATATCTGTATTGTTTTTACTCCTATCGCGTTAGTTTTCCAAAACCAAGAACCAACTTTTAAAAATCACAACATCCCTCTCACCAGACCCTACAAAAGTACGGAAACAGTGTACGGTAACACAGCAAGAATAAAATACATATTTTTCAATTTCAAAGATTCTAGATATTTCTTGGTTTTATTTACAATAGTTTTATCTTGTTTTTGCAATTTTGCAAGAAAGTTAATAATATATATTCTCTATTTTCACCAAAAACGAAGGTACTGTTAAAAAATGTTCCTCAAGCATTTTTGTAGTATATTACCTAATTTCTCATTCCAAATTTTTTCGAGAGGTTGAAAATTGCCTACTTCATAGTAGTTGTTATTGGGACGTTTTTCGGCTCTTCTAACGAATGAGATTTATCTTCGGTTGAAGGAGGGGATATGTGTATTATTTTTACTCTTATTGTGCTAGTTATCCAAAACCAAGAACAAACTTTTCGAAATCACAACATCTCTCTCACCAAACCCTACAAAAGTACGGGAACAGTGTACAGTAACACAGCAAGAATAAAATACATATTTTTCAATATCCCCCCTCCCCCAAATACACCCCCCTTTCCCCGACGCTTTTGAGCGTTTAATGTTACCTCAACCCCTCCGGTCATTGTTGGGCGCAACAGTGAAGTGTTGACACATAGGGAGCCAACAAAGCTACTGCAACAATGCAGAAGAATCGAAAGGGCCCGCTGCAACACTGAGATTGTTTCTGGCAGTTCAAACGAGTCGTGTTTGTAGACCTTTCCACCGATAGAAGAAAAATACAGGGTACAAACTCGGTGGATATCCGAGGATTCAGAGGTTATTGTGTGTTTGTTTGGGTTTTATGGGGAAGTTCAAACACGGTGTAGTGTGTGAAATTGTAGGGTGTTGTATTGGTGGGAAATTGGCTGTTTTGGTAGCAAATTTGTTTGTGTATGAAATGTATGAAGGTTTTTTTTGTATGCTTACAATAATATATATTTTTTATTATTAATATTAATACGATTTTTTGTATCAAACTTTAAAATTGGGACTGTAGTCGTAGTTAAAAATTAATTTGAAAATTAAGACTTCCGTTAACTAACCTCACATTACGAGCTACAAATGACTGTTTGAGACTTATCTCGAAGCACATTTGTTTGTGTATGAAATGTATGAAGTTTTTTGTATGCTTACAAAAATATATATTTTTATTTTTAATATTAATACTAATTTTTTGTTGAAACTTTAAAATTGACACTGTATTCATAATTAAAAACTAATTTCAAAATTAAGACTTCCGTTAACCTCACATTACGAGCTACAAATGACTGTTTGAGACTTATCTCGAAGCAAATACAAAAGTAAATGAAGTAAAAACTAAAAATGTGTTTAATTATCAATCGATTGCGCTTATACAAATATTAAATAGCATTGATACAAATTAAAGAATCGAAAGCCAAAGTTTGACGTTAATCTAATAACCAAGCCATTTTTAAATAAATAATCGTTGAAGATGGGTTATTTAAGCAACAAAAATATCGTTTCTCAATATTTTCTTAGCATGTTTTGCAATACTTTAGTTTGACGAATAAAATAAATTTAAACTTCTCTTTATCAACACACTTGTATTTTTTTAATGTGGTTTAACCAGTTATGTGTTTACGATTTGAGTCTGTTATCTGTCATCTAGATTTGTAGTTTTATCAACCGAAAACATTCTTAATACACAATAATTTCCATATTTATGTAAAACACTCTTATCACTTTTTATTCTTGTTTATAACAATTGAATACAGCTTTTATTTCCATTTACGACAACAATAATTATCCTAACTTAAAGTAATCGGAATAGCACACCAAAGAATGGACTTGAAAATACCGTTTGTTGTTTTCACTGCACATACACTACCGTCGTCGTAAAACGAGTTTTACAGAACCACTTCTTCCTCTTTTTTTTTTATTTAGCATAGTGTAAATAAGAGCACTAAATTAATCTTCTTAATTTTTGTTTTATATTATATATAAAAAAACTGTTTTAATTTTTAATTAAATTTTTATATATTTCCTTTCAAGAAGTTTAACCATAATTTTAGAAATTTTTGTGTGGAAAGTACAGTAATCCTTTATACATTTTTAAAGGTTAACTCTTCAGTAACAGTATGTACCTCCTTTCGTGTTTAACATATTCGACTTTAACATGGGCGAATCCGAATTCCATTACAACATCCCACTGTTAATAACCCATGATAAGTGGCTATTAGCATAGCATCAAAAACCCTTCAAATAGACACAACAAAACATACTTTTAAAGCACTTTAAATTATAAATAATTCATAGGACTGACGAATTAAATGCGTCTAGAGCTGTGGAGGCAAAAATGGCTGTACGACCGAAAACCCCTTAGTATCATCAAATCTCCATGAAGTTGTGGGGACTACTGAATATAGTTATTGAATACTTGAGTTGTATTATGAGAACAGTTGTTTTCTTTTGCGTTTCATTTAAGACTATCTTTGACCGCTTGGTTACGAATGCGCTTAAATACTTTTAAAACATGCTAGTGTTGAATTAAGAAAAAAACAATTAATAAAAATTCGTGAAATTGTGATGTGAATGACGAAAAGTGACCTACAGCCAAGTGAGCTATTAAGGGGCAATACAACTTAACTAAAAGATTGAATTAGAACTGTTCTTTCACTTCATGCAATGTGGTTATAAAAATCATTCCTAATATATTAATTAATATCAATGTTTTAAACGCAATTTTTTGTTCTCAAAACAAAAATTTAGAATAACTATTAATAACACTGCTATCTGACATAATGGAAAATAAAAAGGACCTTTATTTGTAAAAACCCAATTTGGAAAAATAAAGTCCAGCGTTTTGAATTTATAAATAACGGTTCATGTTCTGTTCTAAAATAAAATTTAGTGGTAAACAGCAATTTCTTGAAATTGCATAGCTTTATGTTGTTATATTAACTTCGCACTAGGCCATACTTATATAGTAAATTTAAAATAATGATTAAAGAATTACTATACTAGCTATAGTAAACTTAAAAGAACAAATATACTATCTATAGTAATCTTAAATGAATAACCATACTACCTATTGTAAAAAAATGAGTAGCTAAAACTGCATGGTTTTCTTTTATGATACTTACTTTTGTACAAGAGCTACACACTATTTTTCATTAAAAAACCATCACCACTCACTAACATGTACTAACTTTAAGTTCGTTCTCATGCTTAACATCTTCATCCCAAAATCTGCAGGAAAACGGGGGTCGAAACCATGGCGGGGGCCGCAAAAAGCAAGCGGATTACTCAAGGAGAGCCGGCGTGAAATTTTCCGCCACAGGGGCCCCTACAATGGCGGGGGCCCACACTACAACAATAGGGCGGGGTCGCACAAGGGGCCCCCAAAGCGCGACATGTGCACATGGGGCATTGTGTCCTTTTTTAGGTCCGCCGCGTACAATGGTGCTGTTTTTCACGGGGGGTGCCATAGAGAAGGCCATTTTATGAAAAGTTAGGGGGGTAGACGTCTGTGTGTTGTAGCTTTTCTGCGAGGTAGGGGGAGAGTGGTGGGGTCGGCGACAGCGATTAGCGAAAAACAGAGTCAAAACATTGAATTTATTGACGGCTGGCTGGGAGGGACAACTGTTAAGTTGTTGAAGGGTAGAAACGATTAAAGTGGGATTTGTCAAATTGTAGATGTAGTTCGGTGTGTTTCTAAATGTTTGAATTTGATTTATTTTCATAGAAACTATATCATAATTATATTATATCAGATTGGACTTTTTTGTTAATATAACATGAATTTATGTGATTTCTAGGAATAACTTTACAGCTATACACAAAAAATAAATAGCTGAAATAAAAAGGATTAAGCCCAGTAGAAAAATTTTCACACATGTATTTTTTCTTTTGTCAAAATGTTGATGATACGACCCATTGTCAGAAACTTTTTCTTTTACGTAACTGAACTTTTTTTCATTTAACAATTCAACTATCATTGAAATTTTTTGAAACGTTAAAGGTTTCTTTACTGTCAATTGTGTTTTAATAGCGATAAACGTAAACTAAGTAAAGATTGAAAATTTAATAACCGGTGCAGCTGTTTGCTGATGAAAACTATAGAAGGTTTAAACAATTTATGTTTTGACTTAATAACCTTTCTTTCATTAGTTCCAAAGTATTTGTTTAGTGAATATGCATTCTTTGAAATGAAGAAAATCAGCTTTCTGCAGAATTCAGCAGAAAAAGTTCTTTTATTTTCAGTAACCTTATAATGGCGTGCATTCTCCTTCTCGATTATGGGCAAGTGTTTAAATTATTTACAGCATTTCAGCAATAAAACCTCACTGTACACTTGTACAACAAACATTCTCCATTTAGGTACCTCGTGTTTGAACTAAAAGCAATATATTTTAGTAAAAATCGATTATTGATTCTGTTTCTTTTAAATAATTAATTAAATTTCTCTATTCCACTAAAAAGGATTTTGAAAAAGTTTAGCTATGAAAGGGTCACTTAAAGTTATGGCTGTCTATGTTTGCCCAATGGGTAGTGCACAATTTTATTGTTTATGTACAACCGACCAAATTTTTTTTTCAAAGAAGTAACTAATATTGCTTTTAAACAAATAACGTTCCTGAAAAACAAGTTTTTTCAAAATATTTTTCCATTTATGATGAAATGCTTAATGAACTAATCTGCCATGGGTAGGTGCACTCTTAAAAATGAATGCTCAAAAACGACAAAATTTTCCTTAATTTTGACGATTCCGTTTACTGACAAATGCTACGAGTTTTCGTTTCCTCAAAGTGAGGAAATTTGAATCGTCATTTTTTTGAGGATTTGAATCGTCATTTTTTTGAGGATTTGAATGTCGTCTAATCTAAAGAAATATTTCGTCATTTTTGAGCATGTGAGTACAACAATGAGATTCAGTTTCCTCAAAATCACGATACAGAATCGTCAAATCACGATCGTAAAAGTGAGGATTCGCGTTTACTCAAAAGTCACGTTATAGTTTGACGAAACAATCCTCAAAATTAAAGAAATGAGGCGTGAGGATTCATTAATCGTCAAAAATGAAAGTGTTATTTCTGAGAATGTAAACTGCAGTATCAAGACTGATGGCCCGGACCATTCTTGTAAGAACTCAATAACTTTACACAACAAGGGATAGATATTAAATGACTGATTTTTTAAGCAAAAAAGGCCAAATTAATTATTGTAGTTACTCTAGTTTACCTGCTTATGGACGTAATTATTTAATATTCTCCCATGCTCAATAATAAATATGAATAAGAAATCTCCTTATAAATTAATTCCCAAATAGCAACAATTCACTATAATATTCAATCTAGTTTATAACAACCACAATTAAAAATCCAACACCTTTAAAAAAAAATCCTCATAAACAATCAAATCCAAATCAAACAAAATCAGTAGCCCAGGGAACTGTTGCGTTGACATAATAGCGAGAAGCATTTCCTCACAAAGCTGTGATTCAGCTTCCCCTCGAAGCAAATCTAGTAGAAATCTTTGGGAGCGATTTTGTTTCTGGTTGGACGCCGATTCCTGCCATGGCTTGTCAGGACATAGTGGATGGGCCTTATCGGAACTGTTTAATATGCACGGGTGGAGGAGAGGGGTTGGCATCATTTGGCGACTTATCGCGAGGATGATGGCGATAACTAGAAATGTTTGATTTGGTTTTTTTTTTATTCGAATGCAAGGATTGGTAATGTTTATTATAGTGTAGAAGCTTATACTAACCCCTTAACGATCGGATAATTTAAAAAAAAAGGTAAAAAACTGGTTTTATTATTTCAACCCTGGTGTGGGCGTTTTGATTGTTGTATGTTTAAGTTAGGTTTAATCTTATTTGCACGTTACTACTTAAACCTCTAGCCATTGGCGTTTTAATTGGTGGATTTAAGTTAGTTTTAATTTTATTGGGGGGTTTATACTTAACATTCCAGACCGGCAATACACTTGAGTTAGAAAAAAAGAGCGAAACTTTGCTCCGTCATTTTCACGGGGACGATAATTAAAGAGTTAATAAATAATTTATAATTATTATCAACAATGAGTTTACAAAGTTATTTCCTACACCATATATGTTTAATATAGTTTATGAAAACTGTTTTAAAACCATTGTATTGTAGCAAAATATCTAAGGGTTTAGAACACAAGTTCAACTAAAATTAAATGAATTTATATATTCAAGGTAACTGGACGCCTTTGGGAGCAAGACCAAGATGACGCCCAAAGAAAAGGTGGAAGGATGATGTGCTGAAAGACATTGACAGTATGAAGATCCGTAACTGGAAAACAAAGGTCATAGAGCTTCCTGGAATAAAATTGTGCTACAAGCCAAGGCCCACACCGGGCTGTAGAGCTAAAAGAAGAAGATATACTCATGGCTCAATTAATTTTTGAATGTATAATTAAATTTAAAGCATAACATCTAGAAAATTTTATTTTTCTATTAAATATTTCATGTTTTCTTTTTCTATTAAATTTTTTTTGTATTAAATTTACACGTTTTTTAACACATTTGCCAAAACACTGTTTGATAATTTTTAATAATACGAATAACTATCACAATAATTGACAAAAATATTCCTTCACCGATAAAACAGTTGACTTTTCCATGTTGAAAATCTCGAACCCCAAAATTTCCCTTAACTTCTAAGTCACCCCTTTCCCATTATTGCCCATTGATTTTCAGCCTACACCCCCCTCCCCCAACCGCGAGGTATTGTGGGAAGGGGGGCTAATGTCATGTAAATTGGTCGGCTGACGACGACAACCTAGCTGCAGACGATTTTCCAGGGAAGTCTCCACTCCACACACACTTATTCGAAGTGAGAATTCTATCTATCTATTCGAGAGGGAAGTACAGTCGGCGACAAAAAAAAGTAAACAGACCTCGCCGTTGATACACCGTTTGTCGGAGGCACAATTTTGATATGTCATTTCAACGGAAATAACGTTCTGAGTTGATTGGTCAACACAAAAAATTCGTAAGGGGTCGTCTTCATATTGAAATTAATACCAACTTCAAAATTTCCAATAGCAACACCCAATTTTTTTTATATAGAAATGTTCAGAATCGTCAAAATACCCCAAATATCAATTTTCAGTGCCAGATTCCTTATAGTTTAGGAGTTATACAACCAAACGTGTTTGACAAAAAACGGGGGGCATCTCCATATATGCATGTGTTATTTATAGGTCCGCATTTCCCCAATATGGAATTTTGTCAAATTCTTTCCTTAATGTGACTTTTTATGCTTAGGGTGAGGGTTTGGTTGCAAGATGAGTAGATTAATATCCCACTAGAGCTTCAGAAAGTATATTGGTTACGGGCTAAGATATTTTAGACAACTACCAAGGAATAAACCATTTTTTTACTTTTGTGAATATATTGATTTCATTTATTTGTTGTTTTATGGAGAAGATTTGGTGGAATCAGTCCTATATGTAATTTAAACAGTGGTCAAGTGACGCCAACATCTGAGCTGGCACTCAAAGCAACTAATGACTTCTTAAGTGGGATCACGCCAGGACTTTGGACCACGACGTATTGAACCTGAAACAATTGGTCCAGTATGCTATTTCGTGGAGCATTTTTGGTCCAGCATGATTCGTTTATAGGACGACTAAGACGAGAACAGAATCCTAAAAGGTATAATCCGTGGCATGACGCCTTAACTCATTTTGCCTAGACGGCGCTGTTGGCGAAGAAGTATGGATTAATATTCAAGATTTTTAAATAAATATTGTAGAAGATTTGTGTGTGTGATGATTAAGTTAGGTATTTATAGAGTTGTATAAGGAGTTGAACTGTGGTTACTTTTTGATAATAACGGCGTTCAAGTAGTTTCTGACAAAATATGTTTTCTTTTGAGATTTGGATTGTATGTTATTAAAATGAGAACTGAGGGTAATTGAGGTAATTTAGGTAAGTTATTTTAAGAGTTTCCGGCTGTCTATTTCTAGCCTCCTTTATTTGCTTGATGCTGCCAAGTACCCCTAGGAATTTAGAACCCTGGTCAACTGACAAGGTCGACACCTGAGCGGGCCTGATATACTTGATTTTCAGTTTGGTTTGAAAAAATTGAAAGAACTTCGCAGTTAAGGTTACAAAAGGCTCTTGGAGGCTCGCCAAATAATTTTTAGCCATGGTAAAAAGACGAGGCCGATATATGAGCGGGAACCCAGCGAAAACTTTTTTTTTTGCGGCAAAAATCATTTTATGCAGTTAAATGATAGGCTGTTTGTAGCAATCTTTGTGTTTTTAGCGTTTTTCATCGTATAGATTTATCGGTCAAGTATGGAAACTATCCTTGTAACTAGGTTAAGTTAGGCTTTGAATTATCGTCGCACTAAAGCTACACGAGGGCTATTGGAGACGGGCGTCGTATTTTAGAACCCCAGTCGAGTTACGAGTCGACACCTGAATAGGAACCCAACCCAATCGTTAAGGGCGACATCGTACGCATCGTACGACTTTGAAGGATATTTAACGTGCACTCCCTCTACACGGGGTATTATTCGTCGGACATTTTTGGCTGCACGGACCGGTTATAGGTCGGCAGTTATTTTGGCGTTGCCCGGGCTCGAACCTGAGAATTTTCGCATGCTAGGCAAGTGCCTAACCGACTGGGCTCCGCAGCTCCCTCTTTGTAACTAGATTTTCTAGCCAAATATGTAGCAAATATCCCCAAAGTCTCTCATTCTGTGCTTTAAAAACCGGCGAGATTATCTCCAATAAAAAAATTAGTGAAATATTAATTAGTTATTCGTAAAATTTGCTGTTAGCTGTGTTCCAATTGTTTAGACTAGGATTATGTGGATAATTTTAATGACGTTTCAAATAGTTTATGACCAGGATTTTAGTTTGTCGGGAGTTGAGTTGCTTGTTATAAAAGATTCTTGATTACATTTTTTCAAATAGTTTTGTTGCTTATCTATTAACGGTGAAGTACCGATAATTATTTGCTGGTTTTAAATATTTAGTGTTGTTACAAAATTAAAAAGTCTAAACTTTTATTGTAATATAACAATAATAAAATAATTTGTATGTTAACCATTTTTTTTTCCAGTAGGAAAAATTGAAAAGTTAGCATTTTCCTGGTGTGGTGGGTTGTGTTGTGGTGACACGGAGGGTGCCTTTGCAGGTTTTGTTCTCGTTTAGCCTTCCTATATGTAGATAGCACCCCCGCTAAATAAAAAAATTCTTTTCTCTTCCTTCCCTTCAGTTTATAGGCTAGTTAGACCTTTCATTCCAACCTTCAGATTTTCAAATATTTATTATTTATTTTTATTATTTGATTTAATTTTTTTTTCTTGAAAGGTATAACATCATATCGTAAACTAATGCTTTATGCTTTTTGGTCGTCTGTCCGTAAGGATCTTTAGCTTACAGACCGACTTATGCTTAGAACTGTCTTTCTATCTTTCAGGTTTTCATTTTTTCCCCGTTTAAAACGTTCACCATCAGTTTGTAATTTTATCGGTTTTTACTACACGAATTAAAACAAAATGAATAATTATAAAATAATGTCCTTATATAGTGTAGAAGATTTTATTTAGAATTCGATAATAATATATCGTTTGGTTTTTTCCCAATCAAAGAAAGGAAGTAAAGAGTTCCCTACAATTATTAGATATTGTTTTATTTGATTAACATTTATTAAATTAAAAACTTTTTCGTTTTGAATTTAAGACACATAAACTTTTTGGGAAAAGAACTTTACATGATGCATCAATAATATAACCGCAATCTGTTCAGTACTTGATACTCAATTCGACAGCTTTATCTGTATTGTCCTCTAATTTAATTTTAAGTTGAAATTAATTGCGAAAATGTGCATGCAAAACCCATAATAATAATAATTAGCGTAACAAATTAATTAAATGATTGGAGAATTTTCATCGAATAGTTTACACTCTGAATTTTTTTCCAAAAATCTTATCTTCTAGCAAGAAAGTATTTTTAAATACAAATAAAATTTTAATGCCAAAAAACATTAGAATCTAAAGATTAATTTGGCGACAATTTGTGCCCTGAGAACGACGTTGCAGGAAGTAAAAAGTAGTTATAATCTTGGTTTTGTTTATTATTAAAATATTTTGCTGGTTAAATTTATTTGATCCTTGTGTTAATTCATAGTGCTAGCATAATTCGTAGTGGTTAATTCATAGTGGTAATAAATAGTGGTAGCACTTCGCATTGTCACGCCACAGTTCCGGGGATCGAGTCCCGGAGGACCAAGCATGCTTGGGATCTAAGCACTCGGGGTTCCCCGTGAGGCTGGTCACCTTACTGCGAATATATATGCCCATCACCCCAGAGCACTTGGTCAAGAAAGCTGCAATGGGGATGGCAGGCATATTAACGGGATGTTTCATCGAGATGTTTATTAGTTAATTCATAAAAAATATATTATTCTCTTGCGATATAACTGTATTTATTTTATATTTTACATCAAATGCATTCAATTACATTTTTTTATACTTTGCATAACCTAACAACGTTATTTGGAAAAAGCACTATAATAAGAACGTATATAGAATAAATAGTACTGAGAGTTCGCTTTCTTACTTAAGTCATAAAATTAGTCATTTAATTACTTTTTTTTATCATAGATTACAAATATAATTTTTTTTGTTTATCGTTTTTAAAAATAAAATTTCATGTAAAATAGAACATTCTTTCCGCGAGTTTAATTTCCAGTTAATACTCGATACTTCACCTACTATTTTACGTTATAACACTTATAAAACACACTCGACACACGAATAACCTGAAATTAAATTCAAAACTTATTTTTCAAGACTTTCAAATCCATGGAAAAATGATTATTAATTCAATTTAAAGAAAAGAAAACAACTTTCTGAACAGTTATTTTTAATCACCTAACGATCGATCCAGTCTTGATTGTTGTCGTTTCTCCACTTTTATACGGTCCCCTATTTCAAAATATAAGCTTTTTATCATCATAACTCAAAAAGTTATGCTAGTAGAATTACGAAATTCGGTACTTTTCATTAACTTTTGACCCTGAATCCATTTCTGTAAAAATATTAATGGGTTTATATTCATAATTTTTCGAAAAAATTATGAATAATTTTTAAAAAAATATTAAATATTTCTTAAATTATATAAACCTATTTTAAATTTGTTTGGAAAGTTATTAAGTAACACACAAAAAATTTCGTCTGTCTACGTATATTATTAATGGAGATATGATCAAAAGAGTGGAAATCTCATTTAACATTATGATCCATAAATTTTCTGTAACCATAACTCAGCAACTATAAGGAATATGGCAACGAAAATTGATATTTGGGGTATTTTGATGATTTTAAACATTTCTATCTAAAAAAATTTGGGTGTTGCTATTGGAAATTTTGAAGTTGGTATTAATTTCAATATGAAGACGACCCCTTAAGAAATTTTTGAGTTGACCAATCAACTCATGGCGTTATTTCCGTTAAAATGACATATCATAATTGTGCCTCCGACAAACGGTGTCTCAACGGCGAGGTCTGTTTACTTTTTTTTGTCGCCGACTGTACCATTCTAAAGTTAAGGTTCGAGTGCTCTTGAAGTCTCGAAATTGCAGTTTTGATTGTAGATTGGGAATATGTTGCGCGTGAAGGTAAATTTCCCAGGATGGGAGAATGTCGGTTGAATGTGTCGTTTTGAGATGATCGAACTCTTGGTATTTTATTTTTTTGTTAGAATCGATAAAAATTGGGATTTCGGGGAAGAAATTGGAGATTATTTTTAGATTTTGATGATAACTATTAAAATATTAATTATGAATTGATTAAAAATAACGTATGTGTTTAAAATAAAATATACTAGTTTACAGATTACTGCACTTTTGACAATGGGAATCTTAATTCTGGTTGAGTTCGTGTTCATATACATTTCATACGCATTCAATCGTATGAGCTAATGTTGTGCAAATCTGCAGATAAAAATTTGAACAATTAACGAGAAAAATTCATATATTATTTAATCTTAGTAGTAAAAACATATTTTTCACCTTTAAACTACAAACCAGGGTAAATACTAACCACTCGATTTTTTTATCTTAAAAAACCTCTCTTAAAACAATTTGACTGATTAAAACATTTTTTCCTTTTTCCTTCCGAAAATAACTTTGAATCTTTGAATTTGTCTTTTCTTCTAATTTCGAATAACTGGATGTATAGCACATTCAATTTTGCTACAGATCAGTTTGAGAAAAATTAATTTAAATAGCAGTCAATAAGGTCACTGTTCAGCTTATCCGTAGAAACGCAAACCTACCTGGGGTAACTATCTACATCGGTTCTAGGACTAATGTGATTTGGATTAATCTGAATTCAAGACAAAGAAATACATTAAATAAAGAGTTTTTGACACTTCATAAAGTAGTATAATCTTGATTTATATTTAAATATTAAAATCTCTCATAAACATTTCATATCATCGTTTCTTAGACTATAGATAAATTATATTGTACCTTCGAATGGTAGATGTGTTTGAGTTTGTGTAGTACTTTCAAGTATAAAATGGCTTGGCGTCTTTTCAACGTTAGATTCCAATTAACAAAGTCGCATTTAATGCGTCTTTCAATCATGTTATGATTGGCAAAAGAGAAAAGAGATTTTGTAGGTCTATTAATTATTACAATTCGGACAATACTGTTCTATATCCAGCGTTATTTTATTGAGTACTCCTACATTAGCAATTCTTCTACCTTACATTATCATCAATCTTTCTACCTTACATTATCAATTTTTCTACCTTACATTATCAAATCCTTCTACCTTATATTATCAAATACTTCTTGTCACAAATCTACATACCATCACAGGCAAATAAGTCGCCAATCCAGCAACCTTTCCTCCAAGATAAAACCGTCAGTTTTTCCCTTTTTTCCCCAACAAAGATAACCGAATGACACAAGCGAAGCGAAAGATAATTTCAGATTCCCTAAAGATTCTCCATATAGATTTGTTCCAATATTTTAGGGTTGACTCGCCGTATCGAACCCAATATACTACTTCTCCTTCTTCTATATTTTTTCTAATATGCAACTGGTTGCTGATAAAGTTTCCCTTTGTTCGTATCACTTTCACCCGGGAAAAGTGCTTAATCTGGCGTCAAATTTAGGGACCGTTTATTCATTTTTCCCCTTTATATTTAGAGAGGATAGTTCAGATTGGAAGAATCGAATATGTTAGAAGAAGAATGAAATGCGGTTGAGGGATGGATACATTCTTAGCTATGGCACTATGCTTATAAAGTAATAAAATGGAAGCTTTTTACAAAGGCTATGTCCATCCGTATGTCTGTCTGTACTTCTATCCGTCACCCACTTCCATGTTCCAAACTATAAATGCTACAGACGAGTGTTTTACTTATAAAAATGAGCGCATTGTTTGTATTACTATCGTTAGGTTAGTTTTGAATTATCGTCACAATGAAGCTACACGAGGGCTATTGGCGAAGGGCGTCGTATTTTGTGTATTACTTTCGTAATATTTTATTAAAAAGAGACATTAAGAGTTCTATTTTTCATTTAAAAAGCAGATATATTTTATTTGCATTTAAGCATTTATTAACGGATAATTCTGCTTCGATACTAGACTTTCTTTTAAGCAATTTTTTTTGTCTTTTGTTTTTTAAATTGGTATTTAAAAATCAATTCTTTACTTATGTTTGGAAGTAATGCATAGTTTCAATGTTGCATAAAATTTTATAAATTTTAATAAATTTTAATACAAAAAAATTTCACAAAATGTTTAACAAAAATTTACAACTTTTTATATTAAATCCCCGCTGTGTTAAACAACCAATCAAAATGAAACTTCAGTTACAGTAATTTGGAGAGAATACAGTAGAAAAAACTACTAAATATTTGTGCAGTAAGTTTTATAAATGTTTTATTCATTTTAACTTTTGCTAATTTAATTACATGTCCTTGTTTCAACGCTACTTTACAATCTATTATTCTATCTATTTTTTCGTTGAGCCCATATCTCTCAATAATTTTTTAATAGCTTTATCAAGAGTTATTTTCAAATAAATTAGTTCATTGTATCTATTCATTCTTACACATAATGACTTTTTAAAAAAGAGTTCTTTTTTAAGTAAAAAGAGTGCTAAATTGATTTAAACGTTGAAAATACAGGCATAAATATAAAAATAATTGACAATCCTTAGTATATTTCTGACTGATGGCTAAATTAAACTTCATTCAACAAAATAACCCTTTCACGTCCCAAGGACAATTTGGCATCATCATTTTAGATTTTTTTTCTGATAGCCAATAGCCATTTATGATATCAAAAATATCATTATTTGATTCTTCAAACTTTTTTCTACTAGAAAATATTTTTTATCAATATCAATAGATGTCAGCCCTATTATTTAAAAAAAATTTGATTAGAAAAATGATGATGTCAAGTGGCATCACTGGGGCAGAAAGGGATAATCAAGATACAAAGTTACATGTTAATTAAACAATTGAAATATCTTCATAAAACCTCACCCAACAATACACGTTAAAACTAATTCAGAATACCAATTGAAATCTGAATAAAACTGATAAAGATAAACCAACTCTTGACTATTACAAGTTGAAGTTTAAATTGAATCCGGTTACGTTTGCATTCACAAAAATATCGCACAAAAAGGAAGTATTAAGATTGATAATGATAAGTTTTTGAAGGTTTTTCACGGCTTGCCAAAGTCCTGAAATCTCCGGCCATGCATTATCAGATAATGATAAACGAGCTTGACTGTCACCAAGTCCTTAACTCGAATTTGCATGGGATTGTGTCGTGTATTCTGTCCGAAGCTGCTTTCTGCACGGATTGTTTGATGAAGTACGGGAAATAATTCAGTTGTCACCTGTTTGGTTGTTAATAAGGTATTCTAATCGCATCTTGGGATGTGCAGTAGATTTCAGGTGCAGATGGCGTTTAGCTTACTAAATAAAACAGCTGATAGTAAAGTTCATTTAAATATATATTTTTATTTTGTGTTGTCAACAGTAAATAAATTTAAAAGAGAGACAGTGTAGTGGACGTAGGATTCATTGTAATTTTGTGTTACATTAATATTTTCCTTTAGTTTTGAAGAAGCATTAGGTTTTACACAAAAATGCTGCCAATTCAACGTTTATTTTTTCGTTTTTCTAGCACAGTGCAGAATAAAATCGTCGGTAATACACTTTGTTTATCTTAAAATAATTAAATGTAAAAGAAAAACTGATGTCTTATTGTTAAAACCTTTCTTATTTTAGTGTCACAAAAAAAACTAGTTATCACCAATATAAAAATAAAATATGTTTCGTTCATTATTTTTTGTTTGTTAAAGACGTTTATTTGTTTTATTAAATAAATAATTACTGTTTCATTTAATATATAAGTAATGTATCATTTATTATAAACAACCACAATTTTTGAATTGAATGTCCTTAATAATAATTTTTAAGAATAATGATTCTAAGAATAATTTATGAAATAACATCTTTATACATTTTGTCTACTGCTCTTTTCTATTTTGATATACTACGTTATCCAAATATATCCCAAAACATACAAAACCAAAAAGTAAATTCTATCATTTTATTAGGCAAACACTCTTTTTACCATCCCACTTAAATTCAAACCGAGACTTTAGCATTTATTTGAATTTCCCCCTTTCCATATACTAAAACGATTCTAAACCACCCACTGAAAAATCTCTTCATATAGTGAATATCTCCCTACCCCACCATGTCATATTTTCAAGATTATAATGTTTTTTTTTTTAAACTAAAATCCTGCAAAACCTTTAAGCCGAAACGACGGAACACAAATTGTTCGAAAAGAGAAGGGGAGAGAGAAGGAACAATTTAAGGTAGAGAAAAAGCCCCTTTCTCAGACGATTTTCCAACTCAACCTGAAAAAGAACATACCAGCTGTGTCTATTCGCAAGCGAATCTTTCCGCAGTTACAGCACGAATCGCATGGTCCCTACGTGCCCCGAATCGTCTGCGCAAAATACTCTGTATAAATCGTCTGTTTTTTTTGTTGTATATTATTTTATTTATTTTCTACCACCCCCACACGCCCCTTTTAGAGATATATTGTGATGCTTCTTAAAATCCCTGTGTTGTAAACGGAGAAGCATGTCGTAACGCAGGGGGAATCAACCATATTGAAAAGGTTTGTAGTGATTTATATAACGAGAGCATTTAGGGTGAAATTTGTTTACTTTTGCATATCGGTATCTCTCCTTAGGTGTCAATTAAGAATCTTTTTCAATAATTAACCCTTTCAGTCCCAGTGATGCCATTTGGCATCATCACTTTCAATATTTTTTTTAAAAATGTTTATTTCCCGTTACGACATCCAAACACACATCATTCGATTTTTCACACTCTGTTCTATTAGACAATATTTTACATTAATCTCAATAGAAGTCAGAACTACTATTTTTTTTTTAATTTAGAAAATAGCTAACAAGCGTTTCACCTGATTTTTGAAAAGTTCACTTCAGTTCCACATATTTAAAACACAATTTAAACTATTTCGGCTAAAATAATTACTAATTTTTTTTAATAATATGGTCAGATTCCTTAAAATATATAACTCGAAGTGTTTTTAGGTAATACATATATTTATATTTTTTTGTTTTCCACAGTTACAGAATTTTGGCATTATTTAAAAAACTATATAAAAAATTAAAATGTTTTTTCCTATGGAACTCTTATTTTTGACCTAAAATAAGCTTATTTTGTGAATATCAGATGTTTCTGTAGTGTAGTAAATTTTTGGGACTGAAAGGGTTAAAATACACCCAATGTTTTATGATGGTTGAAAGCAATGATGCTTAAATCTCCTTAATTATAACCTCTTACCTAAATGCAAACGTAAGGAAATCTTATGAATGTATTATCGGTTTCCTAATAAATAGATAATAATATAAACCTTTACTTGTAAATGGAAAATTATTTAATTATTACCTAAAAAGTTAAAGTGTGTTGCTGGAAAACCTGACAAGAGGTTACGTTTAAATACTTCGGTATTTCTGAGAGGGTTAAGCCAAAGTTAAATTTTAGGGTCAAAGTTTCCAAAATCTTGGTGGCTTTTTATGTATGGTGGCTATTCAAATCTATATGG
This sequence comes from Hylyphantes graminicola, assembly GCA_023701765.1. Taxonomy (NCBI): domain Eukaryota; kingdom Metazoa; phylum Arthropoda; class Arachnida; order Araneae; family Linyphiidae; genus Hylyphantes; species Hylyphantes graminicola. Next base: position 32,923,239 of record CM043120.1, on the reverse strand, counting down.
TATTTCTGTTCAATTTGTTTCAGCATTTAAGTTTAATAAGCTAAATTTGACATAAGTTTTAAAACCCTAATCCAACGCCTATCTAGATAAGGGTATTCGACTTCAATATTTCTCTATATATTCAAATCTATATGGTATTCAAACCGGTTCAAACTTTTTTTCATTATTCAACTTAAATTAGTTAGATACAATTTAAAAAATGATTTGTTAATCCTTTATCAAGTGTAATCTCACGCCTATCCAATGTCCGCAAAGGTGTCGATCCACCGTCCCATCCTTGCCCACAGCTGTGCTAAGCCGACTTACCAGATGACATAATGGTAGCTTTCACGAAATCATTGTTCAACTGCGTGACCTCACCGAGGAGGGTGGATTAATTCGACTCCCCCGCAAAACCACCCTAACCGGATCACGTCTGCTCCAGCACCCACTTTTAGGAGACACCCCCATGTACCGGTTGCGGTACACTGCTGTACCCCCTCCTAATCATCCGAGACCATTTTGGGTGTACCCCCCCCCCCTTAATTCTGTGGTACATCAATCTCTCCTTGTTTTACTAATTGTGGAAGATTTTGAGGGAAGGAGCTTGTTAGAGGGGGTAAGGATTAGGTTGTTAAGCTGCAGAGAGAGGTTTAAAATGAGGTTTGTCGGTGGTTGAGGATGTCTTGTTGTAGGGGAGTCTGTGTCTTCCCAGGTGGCACAACAATTTTGGTCATTGTCACATGAGCATCGGCCAAACTTGGATCTATTGATAATTTTCTACCGATTTTAACCAGATTTCCCCGTTCTTTGAGGTTTCATACCGGAAATTACGGGAAGTTCAATACTTAATTTTACTGCAATCTTATAGTATTTTGCAAGTTTAAAAGGCAAATATTATGTTTTTCAATATTTTTCAATCAAGAATTTTGGATTGTAATATTTACTTCTAATAATATGTAAACCAATATTGCCCTCCGATATTGCCCAGCATCGGTAAAATGTAGAACATTATGCATTGGGCGATGGGTATGAGCCGACATTGGCCAAAACTGCTGAGCTACCTTGGTTGTTTCTTTTTAAATTAGTTGGTGAAGTTGGTCAGGGGACAAAAATTTAACATTGACTGTTTTTAGCAATGAATTTGAACATTAACCTGTTGAAGGATATACAGACGTATAAGTCTCTCATCTAACGGTCAGGTTTTCCAGCAATACATGTAATTTGTAAAATTTAACAATTTTAAAAATTTTCTAATTTTTAAAATTGAAATTATAGATTAGACTTTTTTAAATAATCTGCTACAGAAATAAAAGTTTAAAATTTAAAAAAAAATAGGAATTTTTTTAAATTTTAATCATATTCAGCGAAAACAAGTTTACACGTTAAATAATTTGCATGTGGCTCAGAGGGTTTTAAAGAGGTGTTTTTAAACAATCAACTTGATACATGTAAAACAGTTCAGAAAGTTTAAAATAAGATTTGTCGATGACTGAATTATTGGTCGTTTCTTGTGTCGTTCTATGAAGTTATAGTGAGAAAATGAGTCTTCGACTCTTTTTGAAATTCATTTGTTTCTTTAGCTTCGGGAAAGTAAATTGCGAGATTTTTTTTTTCATAAGGTAAAATAAGTGTTAAAAAGACGCACTCAAATGTACACACTATAAGTTTAAAACTTTAGTTCGGTTTTCAAAGCAAAGTACAATAAGATAATCTTTGATAATGATGTTTGTTTATATTAATGGTTTAATAAGCTCATTTACTATTTGACATAAAGTTTTTTTAAATTTTCTCATGTCGAATATTTATATTCTTATTGATAAAAGATATATTTGAAGTCAGTTGCCAACACATTGCTCTTGCTAAGTTCTCAACCCTAATAAAAGTCTAAATTTTAGCAGTTGAACTTAAAAACATCTATATACTCTTTTCCACAAGACATTTTAATGTACTTCAATCTCATTTAAAAATTAATTGTATATTGTTTTTTTTTTGCCATCCAAACATATTATTTAAAAAAAAATTGGCATTGCTTTTATTTTTGAGATTTAGGATCTCCCGTTTGAAAGTAGACATGTATAATATAATATTTATGTCACATAACTGTTTCTATTGTTTTATATAGCATGGATAAGTAATAGTAATTTACATTTACAACGAAATTGAAATTTAATTTCTTTAAATACATGATAAGGAGAAAAACCCCACCAAAACATCGTTTAGTAAAGTAAAGTAAGAAATAACTTAATAAGAATAAATTTACTAGTAAAATATTGACGAAACCATTAGTTTCTACCATTAGTTTTGTAGTTTTCAACACGATATTGTGGATGATATTCAGTACAAGTTACTTACATTTTCATTATTATAACTAAAAATTTCTATACTTTCTGGTATTAACAATAAAACACACTACATAAATAATACACAAATACAAATATTTAAACACACTCCTTAAAATACCCTTCCATCACCCTTAAACCACCTAACAACCCTAATCCCAAATCCCCCTCCTCATTAAAAACAATATCAAAGCACTCCTTCAGTGTTTTATTACACAGATCGGATCATCGGCAATTCTCTCCTCATCTCATGCCGTGTCGCCTAGGGCCTTGCGCCGCTAGTCCTACTCAGATATCTCCGTACTCCGGGCGGAAAAGCTACGCCCTAGGGGCAGGGACTTTCCTCCGGGAATCGCGGATCCTCCCAGCGGGAATGCTAAGCCCCTCCTGCGGCCTGAGGTGGTCGGAATCTCCGGTAAATGAGCGAGTGGAGGTTTTTGAGGGTAATGAAAGGGTAAGGTGGAAGTAAATTTGTTGGTCTATTCGCAAATTATGCATTTTTTCAAAAATTTTATTTATGTTGTTTATTAAAGTAAGAATAGGGAATGAAAGATCTATTTAAATTTGTGCTTTGCATTTTTAAACGTGAAATGTTTGATCGATTAATAGTGAATGCATTCGGAATGTATGCTATTAATGTAAGAAAATCATAAAAATAATAAACTGTGACATATTAAAACACATAATACCAAAGTTTAATACTAACCCAAATGTAATTAATTAGTAAATATATTTCTTAAATTTCAAGCATTTTAAATCACTCATGATTTTTTTACTTAAAATCCCACAAAAATCAGGATTTATTAGTATAAAAGTATAGTTTTATCTTAATTTAAACGTTAATTTGATTATTTTACATTACATTGAAATATAAAAATCATTTTTATTCAAAATTCGTTTATGCGTAACGTAAATACAGAAAACTATCATTGGATGAAAAATTGAGTTTGAAATGTTAAGGTCCAGTTTATTATTATTATTATTATTTTCAAATATTAGGCAACATATGTTTATAAATACTATTTTTTTTTATTTAGTCAGAAAATTAATTTGAGCTAATCAAATTTGTTCAATGTTTTCACAATGAAATAAATAGTAATGGAAAATTACAGCCATATACAAGTACTTTAAATTTAAAACAATATAAACAACTTTAACACAATGAAAATTAAGTTTTGAAGTGTTAGCATAATATACTTTAATTAAATTATTTTTATATGATAACCATCTGCTGATTCCATTATTTTGAATATTTTATCAAGTAACATAAAATTTCAACGTCATGTAAAAGCTATTTAATGCACTAAAGTTAAAAGCAAGCAAAGAAAAAGTTTATTTTTTAAAAAATAATTTTTAATTACATTTCAAATGCCCATTTGAGAAAAATAAATACAGCAATAAAAAACACATTTTTAACAACACCATCAACAACACTTCTGACAAAATTTCTTTCAACAATATTTTTAAGATATATCATAAAAGTTTAGTAGACGAAATAATATGAAGTGGTCTTACCTCTTTGAGGATTAGCATTTGTTCATTAGTCAATTCCTTCTTTCTAAAAGAAAAATTGCACGCTTAAAAATTTAATTTACAGTAAATTTGTTATTACAATTATTTTTAGATGAGTAAGATTAATTAAACATTTTCAATTTTACAAAATGAAATTTTATAAAAGAAAAACAAACATATTTCATATAAAAAATAAAACAAAAATTTCATTGATAATCTTATTCGTTTCTTAAATTGAATTATATTTACAGTTACATTTTGAATCAAAATATTATACAAGAGCTTAAACAATTATATACTTGTCCAATTAAATATGTTTTAATGGCTTTTTATAAAGATGAAAAAACTACACAAAATATGAAAATGTTACTTTTCATAACAAAATACATTTATATAATTTCAACAATAGTTTATAACTTTTTTTTACCAGGACTATTATAAAAAAGAATAAAAAAAATACGCATTTAGTAAGTTGATTTCATTTAGTTGAGAATCTTAAAGAAATGTTATACAAAACTTCAAAGTATGGAACTAAATTTTAAATCATCTATCGAATTCTAAATGAAAGACATCATTTATTTTTTCATCAAAATACTTTTATATCTGATATTACCTCACATAAGTTTTACAATTAAATTTTTAAGTGAAAAAATTATTTAAAAAAAAAGAATAAACATTTATTTGTAATTTCGTTTAATTCTTATCAAACCCCATTCGTGAAAATACTTCTGAGGCATAATTACAGTAAGAAATATGATTTTAATATTTTTTAAATTCTCCCTTGATATATACATTTTTAAGAAGAAAAAGATTAACATTTCCCAAGGAGAAAATTTTTAGATCCTTTATGGAGAAAATGATAAAAATAAAGATTGCTCAAGTGATTTTAATTATTATAAAATATTCATTAAAATTGTGTAATTTGTGTGTGTTTTAACATTTATCTCGTGTATTCCTAAAACCTAACATCATTTTAAACGAATATTTTTTTCTATTAATGTTACAACAAAATTTGTTTTAAAGTTTAAAGAGTAGGCTTTATAGCAGAGAGGAACTCAATATCACTTTTCAGCCTTCAATTGAAAGTAATTTTTTTATTTGATTGTTATATTGACTTATCAATAAGAAAAATCAAGAATTCAGATGTCACACACAGGTGATGCAGACAGGTATGAAAAGTAAAATTTCCTCTTCATATGGATTAATATTTTTTTTACCTTAATAGGCAATTATAATAATTGTACTCCTTGCATATCTAAGTAAATGGCATTTAAAGCCAAAACTGACATAATTGTCAAATTATATCTTTAAAAAAAATCCATTTAAAATTATGTTATGTAGTAATTGATGAAATTTTGGACAATCCACCATAAAACAATATGGAAGTTTTTGGAGAAGCAATTATAAATCTTTTTAAAGTTTTTTTTAGATATTTCATATTTATATAACAATAATTAATCACATCACTCATCTTTTAAACCACCCTTAATGAAGGCTTATATAAGCCGGTCTCTGATCAAACACACAAGCCGGAATATATATGTATCTTACCTGTACCCCTGTACCATCCCTATTTCACCTCCTTATTTTGCCTCTCAACAGTCTCAAACGGACTTTTTAAGTGTCAATTGTCTTAAATATGAGCACGAATTAAACCATTTGAGAAAATTTAGAATTTTCTTGTTACGTGTTAAAACCTAATACAACGTCAAAAACTTCGTAAAACACATAGTATTATAATAATACTAATAATATACCTAAGCAGAAAAAATATTTTCAATCAACTTCCTGTGTTTTTTAAATCCGAATTCGTTATGCATTCAGACCCCAACATCCATTGAAATGGATGTACTCCACTGAAAAAATTATAATTGTTCTTCTTAAATTTAATTCATTAAATCCATTTTTTTAAATAAAAAAAAATATTTGAAATAAAACTTGCTGGGGTCTCAGGAAGTTATTGCATAAAACAAGAGGCATAGGCCTAATCCCACATTGTATGTTAGATAGAACTGATCGTGAAAAAGTTATGTTTTTCCATTGTGTTAACATGGCCTAAGCCTCATTTTGTAATGCAACATGCGATGCACAATGCACGTTTTTTTTTAAAGCAAAAATAGTATAGAATCTACTTAAAAAGATTTATTAGGTTAAGTTTAAACAAACAGTGAATCTAGGATCGTAACTGCAAATTACGAATAACGAAACTACTAAAACGATTAAAATTGTGTTCTTTATCTACTTTATTGAATAAAAATAGTTACGATTTAAGAACAAACGTGGAGAAAAGTTTCATGCTCTGCGTCACTCTATCTGAAAGGCATGAAATGTAACATTGAAACATAAGTATCTATTAAACACATAAAAAATTTAGTTTAAAGACAAGCCAGGTATTTTTATTACCATTTCAAATGCTAAGAAACAACCGTTTCACAAAAAGAAATTCAGTAATTTATTCATTTACAGTCACATTTGATGCATTGCTATCAAGTTCCATTTACAAAACTAGTATGTCTTGAAACTGAAACTAATCTTAAACCCAAAACACGAACCGGGTAACGAGAATAAATCTCAATATCAACTTAGCCTTTGGTGTCGAGGTTTTGTATCGAATTACAATTTATCATAGTTGTTGACCGATATTCTGGTGTGTTCTTACACAGAAACACTTTCGTTTGTCAATTAAAGAAGTAGTATTGAGCAAAAAAGTGAAACAAATAAAAAAAAAATAGATTTCTATATGAGACATGGAAATTGCCGTTTGTTAAATAAAAAAATCTTTGACGAATTTTGCAAGTTTTGAACTATAGATGCACAAAAAAAAAACCTTAAAAAAAGAATATAATGTCTCATGCAGTTAATGTTTGTACATGTGAATTTGTGGACCCACTTGTGAATAGATATTCTATTTTTTTCTTACAAAAAACAGTTTTTTAGTTTCATGAGAGCATTTCCCACCAGGTTTATAGATCAGCTTAAGTTTTACAGAGAAATTAACACTAACTTATTTAAAATAACTTAGTAAGTAATAAAAATCTGTGAAGCATTTAAGTTTGGAACTATAGTTCACAAAAAAACCTTAAAATAAGAATAAAATGTTTCATGCAGTTACTGTTTTTACATGTGCATTTGTGAACCAACTTGTGAATAGATATTCTATTTTTTTCTTACAAGAAACAGTTGTTTAGTGCTAGTTTCATAAAAGCAGTTTCCACCAGTTTTATGGACAGCATAACGTCTAATTACTCTAAAGTTTACAGTGAAATGAACACTAACTTATTTAAAATAACTTAGTTACAGATTTCATTATTTTGAAAGTGAAGCTATGTACCATCAATTTTATAATGTTGGGCATCTACATTCTCTTAAAAAAGAAAATAAATCACATAAATAATAACAAAAAGATAGAAACGAATCAGTTAATCTTTTTGTCGCATCAAATATAAGTAAAGGGTTTAGCTACGTTGAAAAACAAATGCATATGCCTCAAACTGTGCATTTGATCAACAAAATTACTACTTAATATCTAAAAACCCATAATCAACATATTTAGGTCTAAACCCAAAATTCATGAATAAACAATCGACGCATATTATGCAAAATGTTAAATACATGTATTCATATAAATATAATTTTAGAAAACGCGTTTAAAATATTGGGAATGTGGTCTTAGTAAGGTCTTTTGGTTAGAAAAAGGGATTTCTTGACTTTGAAACTAATAAAAAATATTTCTTCGCATTTTCTGCAAGATATTTAATTACTATTCAAGAACCATATATAATATTTACTCTCTATTAGAAAAGAACCATAGAACCATTTACCTTCCAGCCGAATTCCTCATTGGTTCTTCCATTAAGATTTCTTACATGGCGCATTCTTTGAAGTAGTTTTGCCTCTAGTGTAAGTTGCATCTTGGGAGAATATTTGAATGCACTAGAAATAAGGATTCAAACGTCGACAATTTGATATCCAAACGACATTAAATCAGTACAGCATGAACCTCTGGCCTCGTTACGAAAAGTGTATACATTTGTTGAAGTCATTAAATTCATTGAAAAAGAAGCGTTATAAAGCATAGATTTGCAGTATCTTTTAGACGTTAATTCAAAATCACAAAAAAATAACTGTGCTTAGATTCAGCCAGAAATCCACTACTGAAATGAAACTCACTCACATAAAATTGTATTGAGGCAGTGGACATCATTTTAAAGTCGTAAATCTCTAGTGGTAGCCACGTTTTGTCGTATATATCAAGTTGATATGGTATATTGATTTAAAATTACTATACAAACACTGACTACGTCAATAGTCCATTAGGAAAAGATTCTTGAATTTTCTTTTAATGCTTGAAGGTGACTAATTAATATTCCTTGGTTGCATTGCATCGATCTAAGAATAGAACCCCTTTAGGGTGCAAAGTAGTGGCACATACACGTGGGCCGTTTATGCACTGATTGCAATATATGAGCTGAGATAAGGCTAATAACATGATCAAAAGTTGTCTAGAGTAATTATTTTCGCTATAGTAAATTCTTTTGCATCAAATAGGAAATTCAAAGTTTCAAAGTCATACAAATATTAGCGTGGTCAGTAAAGTGTAGTGTAATCGTTTCCGGCTGCCTATTTCTAGCCTCCATTAGGAGCTTAAACAGCCAAATAACGCCTCGTAATTTAGAACCCTGGTCAAGAGACGATTGTGGTCATTATAGTGACGCTTAAAACTCACTTCATGCTCCAGTTTAAAGCTACTTGACTATAATTCAGCTTGGTTAAGGCTCCAATCGGGATCAGGAGCAGGAGGAAAATGGAATCACCGGCTTTTTATTTGTTGGATAAACTTTTGAACTCGATTCAAAGACTAAGTAAAAGAATGGTCCTGGAAGTAAAGGTGAGGCGTAGATGTCACTTCAGGTGTCAAGCATATATAGTCTGCATTAAGACTTCAAACGAGAGGTACAAACAGGTCACTTCAATCACACTTTTTCACTTGCTAGAGGCGGTTCGTCCAAGTGATAATATTTGTAATATAAAAACACCAACTACACCAATCGAGATCAGGAGCAGGTGGATGATGGAATCACTTGCTTTTTATTTATAGGAAAAACCTTAGAACTCGCTTCAAAGACTAAGGGGTAAAAATGGCCCTGGAAGTTAAGGTGAGGCATAGATGTCACTTCAGGTGTCAAGCTTATACAGTCTGCATTAAGACTTCAAACGAGAGGTACACACAGGTCGCTTCAATCACACTTTTTCACTAGCTGTAGGTGGTTCGTCCAAGTGAAAACCACCAACTACACCAATCGGGATCAGGAGCAGGTGGATGATGGAATCACTTGCTTTTTATTTATAGGAAAAACCTTAGAACTCGATTCAAAGACTAAGAAAAAAATATGGTCCTGGAAGTTAAGGTGAGGCATAGATGTCACTTCAGGTGTCAAGCATATATAGTCTGCCTTAAGACTTCAAATAGGCCGCTTCAATCACACACTTTCACTTGCTAGAGGCGGTTCTTCCAAGTGCCAATAGTTATAAAATAAAACCACCAACTACACCAAGTTACAGGATAAGTCCAGGAGAGCCACCGACAAACAACGTCTGCCTCTCACCGATAGCCGAGCTGCTCTAGGAGTTTTGTGTCCGTCAGTCTGTGTGGCAGCGCACTTTCTTGTATTCGTTTGTAATTATATGGAAACTACCTCTTCATCTGCATTGCAATAGCTTCCACCCCCCTCCCCCCCTTGGAGAGAGAAACTAAGTTCGCTTTTAAGCGGGGGGGATTTAGAGGGGGGCTAATTATCAAGTTAATATGGATCATCACAGAGGCCCCCCCCACCCCCCTTTGAGTTGTTAAGTGAATGAAATTAAGGCAGCACGCGCGGCTTGTTAAGGTTGCTCAGAATGCTTTCGCCTTTCGCTGCTGCATCAGTAAGTTGACAGATTCTTCTTCTGGGGCGGCGGCATTGCATTTCGCTCTTCTTTCGATCCCCCCCCCAAGAATTTATTCTTTCTGATGTCTAGGGGCCGTACAAAAACCACGAGTGGTTGTCCTGGATAACATAAAGCCACGTGATTGGCATCTATGTCACATGATCAACATCTTTTAAGTTATATTTAGTTCAAGAAGGTAATATGTAATTGCAACTATAATTTGTAAAACATTTCCAAAATACCTGCTGTAGCATATTCCCATTAACCATAAAAAGTTTCAATATTTATATAATATTTTATATTTCTGCAGCGCAGCAAATTCTTGGTATGGTTAAACAGATAAAAAAAAATTAGAAAAAATCCTGATATCCCATTATTAGTACTGAGACTATGATAATTATGTTCTTTCTTTTTATTTTTTAGAAGAATCTATGGGTATCTATTACTCGTATTGCGCAGATCATTTGCATTTTTCCGCACTCCTCCATTTTTAATTGGTGATTTATAAGAATTTGGAAAAACTAGGAATCGCCTTAAAAATTTATTAAACGCCTTATCTCGAAATGAACTGTACCATGCAAAGACAATATCCATTCCCTATAAAAAAAAACATCCATAATATTGCTTTCCAAACGCATCATAATTTTTATTTACGTGTTTATGGTTACAAAAGGAAGGACATATTTCTCCATAAACATTAAAAAGTCAATTATACCTCAAGTATTTTTTTCCAGAAAAGAGATTAGTCACACTCATCATTTTTTTGTACTCATTCACCCCACAACATTTGGATATCACTTACCTAAGGGATAATTTTAGGAAGCAATTTTATCATGATCAACTCTTCCTGAACTTTTAATGAACAAATCGTTTGAATAAAATGCACAAGTTCATATAAAATTTTTAATTTGTTCATTAATCAGCTACTAACAGCTCCTATTTGAAAGGGCAATATTTAATCATAACTATGATAAACATCATAATTAACAACGATAGCTTTTTCTCTTAATTTGACAATTGTTTAAAGAAGTCCTTTACATCCCTTCAGCCCTGACCATTACAATTGGGCAAAGCTAATTCTTCAACCGCCCTTGATATAAAGGAAAATCCCGAAAACAATAAACAATCAAGAACATTAAAAAATATATAATTATTCAACCTCCATTAAAAATTTTATTTTTAAAAATTACATTTTCTAGAATTTCAACTAATGGTTACAGTGATAAACAATTTTTTTAAAATTAAATTAGCAATTAGATCCCCAGGAGCAACTTACTTTCTCAAAAATTTTAACCCTTGAGTTACAGTGACAAACAAAACCTTTTTAAAACAACTGAAGACCTTACTTTCCGAACGCCCCCTGTCTGCTTCATTTACAAGTTTGCGGTTTACGAAGGAAAGGGGGGTTATCCTCTAGAAGGATCAAAATGTCCACCCCTGCCTCATGCAATTCCTCTAGAAAAAGAGGAGGCCGCCTCGGTTGTTGTATTCATACATTTTAAAAAGGTCGGGGCTTTGTTTTGGTGAACATATTCTTCCCATTCCCTGGGATTAAGTCCATGCCCCTGGTACAATGAGGGTTTTCGGTCCTGGGGTTTTGCCGGGATAGATGCGATATTTCTGGTAGTGTATTTTGAGTGGTGATATGTGTAGTTTGGTTGGTTGGGCGAGGTTGTAACAAAATTGTCTTATATATGTTTGGAACAAAAAACGTTATCTTGTGTCTGTTTGGCTGCTGTTGTCATGTGACAATCCAAAAAGCCAATCATCTAAAAGTTTTTTTGAATCAGTTAACTCTTCCTTGAGGTATCTTACCACTTAAATAGTTTTCAGTAAAATTAGTTTTGAGATGAAAATTGTTTAGACAGGACAGACATTAATTTTTTTCTAGTTAACGTTTTTTCAGTGCATGACTGCTAAAATGTTTTTTTTTTTAATTTTAAACTTAAAAATTGCAGCTTAGTTGCTTTAATAGATATAGATATATAATTCATAGTTGTCAAGAAAATCACAACACTTCTGTCCAATTAATGAAGCGGTATTCAAACTTGGAACAATATTTCGCTGAATGTTTCTTTGAAGTGTGAAGATTCATTTTTTTAGTATTATAATACGAGTTGTTATGGTGTTGGAATTGAAAGGAAAACTATCAGAAAGAGCGTTTTCAAGATAAAGATACAGACTCTATAAAATGTGTATAACTACTTAATATTACTTGTGCCAGAATCGTTACTCCATTTAAAATGTCGGTCATGTTAGGAATACGTTAAAAATTAAGTAAGTGTGGACATTGTTTTTTGAAAAGTGCTGAGTCATTTTTGCCAAAAAATACTATCAATCTACAAACTTAGTAGAATCTAAACTATATATTTCATGAAAATGTACATAGGAATAACAAAATCTACCAACAAACCAACCAGCAACAAACTTTACCAGCATTCTTTCTTAGAAGTTCCAACAAACTCAACCAACCAAACCCAACAACCACTCCATCAAGCCCAGTCACATTTTTCCACCGAAATTTGCGATAAAACAAGAAACTTCCCGCAAAAAAACGATCCCCCGAAGTAATCCAGGAACCAATCTGACTTTCATGCAGTCACAGCTGGCCCTGAGATACTGTATAACACTTCTCATTAGGTATACAACAGGGACCGGCTATTACCCCCTTGACCCTTCGGCTACAACAAGACGGCTGACCGAGGCTTACGCAGCACAGATCAATGGTTTGAGGATTTCTCCAATCAACCGTTTGGCGTTTGATTTGAGCCGGGATCTGTATTGAAATAAAATGGTTTGCAGTCGGAATTAATTGAACATTATTTGATAGATGGCCTATTTAAAAAAATATTTTTAGAGATGGTGAATTCACAACAGGTTAAAAACAAGTATACTTATTTCCTTTTATATTATGTACCCAAAAATTCTAAAAATAAACATTCTTTACTTAAATTTTAAGTTAGCTTCTAACCACACAAAAACATTATGAGTAAACCTATAAATCAAACTATCAAATCGCAGTGGTTTTCACCAAAACATTTGCTTTACTTTTGGTTAAGGCATATTAGACTTAGCTACTTTAAACGACAATTTGTATTATATTTTATCTGCAGCAATGTAATAGCACACTTTGGTTTCTTACATATTATGTACCCAAAAATTCTAAAAATAAACATTCTTTACTTAAATTTTAAGTTAGCTTCTAACCAGACAAAAACATTATGAGTAAACCTATAAATCAAACTATCAAATCGTAGTGGTTTTCACCAAAACATTTGCTTTACTTTTGGTTAAGGCATATTAGACTTAGCTACTTTAAACGACAATTTGTATTATATTTTATCTGCAGCAATATAACAGCACACTTTGGTTTCTTACATAGTTGAGACATTGTATAACACTTTGCAATAGGTATACAACAAGGACCGGCTATTACCCCCTTGACCCTTCGGCTACAACAAGACGGCTGACCGAGGCTTACGCAGCACAGATCAATGGTTTGAGGATTTCTCCAATCAACCGTTTGGCGTTTGATTTGAGCCGGGATCTGTATTGAAATAAAATGGTTTACAGTCGGAATTAATTGAACCCTATTTGATAGATGTTAGATTTTTAAGATATTTTTAGACATGGTGAATTTACAGCAGCTTAAAAACAAGTAGAATTATTCTCTTTTTCACTATACACCCAAAAATTCTAAAAGTAAACATTCTTTAATTACATTTTAAGTTAATTTCCGAGCAAACAACATTCTGAGTCTGTAAAACTATATATAAAGAACTATCAAATCACAGTGGCTGTCTGTCGTTAAAACCTTAGTTTACGTTTGGTTTAAGCATGTTAGACTTGGTTTAGCAATTTTCATTCGATTTTACATTGGAAGAGTGCAGTAACTTACTACATGTGTACCACATTACATATTACTGCATTTAAAGAATTTACTAGAATCCTATATAACTTTTTATAGGACCACATAGTTGAGACATCGTACAATACGACTTTTTAGGTATAATACAACAAAGTCCATCTATTTATCCGCTTGACCCTTTAGTTTCAGCCAAAGATGGCTGACTAAGGATATACGGATTGTCCGAATCGCACCATAAAAATGATTTGAGAAATTTTTACCAATGAGCTAGAGTGTGATATGAGCTGAGATCTGTACAGAAAATAAATGATTTGTGGTTGGATATCATTTGAAATGTCTTATTGAACACTATTTGATAGTTCTTTATATTAGTTTTTTTTTTAAGATGATGAATTTACAGAGGTATCTAAATCATTTAAAAGAGTCATTTATATCAATCTTTATAGTTCATACTAAAATTCTAGGATAAAAATGTTTCAAAATCATGGCAATCGTTGTAAATACATCTTAAGTATGATTTAAATCTGTTGGTATTAGCTCATTTATCACCATTTTTATTTGACTTTCATATTCAGTTTGTAATTACATACTTTTTGTATATCACATTGTATTTTAAGGTATTAGTAGATTGTAGAGGGTCCAATACAACTTTCCAATATGGGTACAATTAATATCTCTGTATATTAATGTCTGTTCATTAGGCATGCGTTTGGTGTTTGATTTGAGCAGGGATCTGCATTGGAAGATAATTGTTTGTCCTTCGAATTAATAAACTTATGGTGACAGTAAAATATGTATTTTAGGGCTTGAAAAACAATATGAAGCTTCGGTGAAAGTTGAAACCCTTTTTTAGATAATAATAATATGATTACATCACCTTCATTAGATATTTTGAAAACAAATGTTTGCGAAATACTCATAAGAGTTTTCGGTGCATATGTAAAAAAAGAAGACAAAGGCGTCGATTTGATTAATTGATGATCATACAAAAAAATAATAATAATGGCTCACGATTTTGATGTGTCATTGCAAACACATCATGAAAATATTTTGCTTCATGTCATATTCTATTACTTGTTAGGTGTCACATTTATTAAAACAGAGAATACCATGAGATTCCAAATGGAACTAAAGAAATTGTCTAAACAAGTCAATTGCCAATAACAACTTTTTTTATATTCAAAACTATTTTTCTGTATTCAGATTAAAAATTTTTAAAACTATTCTTCTGTATTCAGAGCAATAATTTTCGAAACTATTCTTCTGTATTCAGAGGTACATATTTTTCTTTTGAAAAAGTTACTTGAGACAGTTTTTTCATGGGAAAAATGAGGCTACTAACAAAAAAAAATTCTTAAGGCATAAGAAAAGTCAGAAACACTACAAAACAAATATGGAATATATATTGATAAACATTTCGCTGTCGGTCAAGTCTGCCACAAAAGTCAGTTGAAAGTAAGAAAAGTCACTATTTTTAAAGACACTTCATACACGCCAGCAGTACCAAAAGTCTCGCTATTTTCAAAAAAAGAAAGAACACCTTATAAAATTTAATGCTCCATTGCATTTGGCACAAAATGTTTTTGACAAATACTTTATGCTATGGTTTAAAATAAATAAATTTTAATGCAAGTAGCTCTCTATCTCTGTGTAAAGGAAAACTGCATGTTCATGTTTTATACAGTTGAAAAGTGATATGTATCCGTGTCGTCACTTTTGGCTGTTGCCAAAAAAACCCCAGTCTAAATGTACCCAAGTGAGCAATAAATTTAGTTGTGGGGAATTCGTTGAATAATGAACAATAGTTCAGCTGTCCCATCTTATCTTGCTGAAGTTCTTTAGGCATTTTACAATCTGTTTTACTTTTAGCGCCTTTAAAAACGGAGAAAGCGTTTAATGTCAAAGAATATAAAAAAATAGAAAAAATTTGATGTATAATTATTAAAAAATAGAACAATTTTGATGTATAATTATTAAAAAATAGAACAATTTGGATGAATAATTATGTACTTCATAATATTACATTAAAACTCTTGTGGTTTAACAATAAATTTTAAGATATTTGAAATATATTTGCGACTGTATAATTACTAATTTTTTACAAAGTGTACGTTGCAATGCAAACAATTTATAGCAGTTGGAAAATATAGGTTTTTTTTTTCACAATAGATTTCATGGGCTTTGGGTAAATGGATAATTGCTAACATGTTGTAAAATCCCATGTGTTTGAAGTTTTCGAATGTTTATTTTTTAGTTCATGACCCTGTTTATCATCATCATCATCATCAACATTATCATCAGCATCATTCATTATCATATACATTATCATCATTGTTATTATTATTATCACTATCATTAGTATTATCATTTTTCAGGAAACGTATCCTTGGTACAACTTTTTTTCTGTGGCAATAAATTCAATTCAAATACTTAGTGAAATGAAAATGAGAACATTGATTTTAACTCTATAAACTTTGCTTCTTCAGTTGAAATATTAAGAACAAATCCAAATGTAAGTCGATTATTTAATCAAAAATAAACTTAAAGAACACTAATCAATAACAATTACATTCAAATCCTTAAATTATTCCAAGTAAATAGTTCAATCCTTCATAAATGATAACACTAAATAAAAAAAACACGTGTTAAGGTAACCACTATCAAATCAATCATAATTATAAATTTTGCAATTCACTTCCAAATTCACACTAGGTATTTGCATCCAGAAATTTAAAACATGTCACGAGTCAAATTAAAGTATCACAGTGGAAGCTGAAGTATTTTTAACCATTGTGCCGTTAGATGGCGCCACACGGTCTTACCTGAACAGGTAAGTTAGTTTCTGAAATTAAAAGAGTTATCTTAGATTTCTCTTTTGTGCCTGTAGTGCCTTTACTAGAGATTTGTAGAATTTTTGAAACATTATGTAATATGTTCTTCATATTGTTCGTACTATACAATATACATAAATTCTTTTTTCCCTTCCTATGTAGCTTCACAATTTTTAACTATATATATAACTATATAATACATAAATAAACTAAAATTACCGTTTATATATATAAAAAAAACTTTACGTTGCATTTTCGTTGTTCGGCAAAAAAAATCTTGGAATTTAAACCAAGAAAAACTCTAAAATAGGCCGAAGAAATAAAATACTTTAATCCTTTCAAACACAACACACATAACACAAAAGCTGGCAGTAGAAGAATACAAAGCTATTTACAGCCTTAAAGGAGGGGGGAACGGAATAAAAAAAATAAAGCCACTCTCTTATACAAACAGCCCTACATATGCAAAAACCACCAGCACATATTTATCTTCAATTCCTATTCGTTTTTCCTAAGGCATATTTCTTCTGGAAGAACATTCGAGAAGTAAACTCTTCCGCCCCCGCGGCTATTTGTTCGAACTAGGGGGATAAATACTTCACTTCGCTTCAAATTCCCCTGATTTCAGACGATCGTCTCGGTTTCTTTGTAAGTTGGATAAATGTATGTTTATATTTTTTTTATTTGATTGGCATCGGTGTAGAATAAAAGTGTTTGTTTGCATAAGCAAAAACAAACTTTGTGAGACGGATTTTTATTTTTTTTAATGAAAAATAGATGGAAATGATTTATGCAAATAAAAATTAACGGGTCAAGGTTTAGAAATATATTTATTGGTTCATTCTAACATTTTCTGACAAATTTGGAGAGAATCTGCCAATATCGGTATAAAATCTCCAATTCTGTCGGATTTTTGTCGCTTCAAAAAATATCCACTGACTGAATATTCCGTTTATTCGGAAATTAAGGAACAATTTGTCATCGAATTTAGTGCAATTGAAATAGAATATTATGTAGATTTTAAACAAATCATTATAATTTGAAATACGCAAGCAAGTGTAACGATAGAACATTATAAAACACATTTCAAAATCGAAATACAAGTTTACAGATATTACTTAAACACAAACAATCAATTCTAAATATCCTTAATTGTAATAAGGGGAAAAACAATAAAAATTATATGTCAATGGATCATACGGCTTTTTATGTATGATATTAATCAAATACATAAACTAATACAGTATAAAACCAATACAAAAGTTTTACCTTTGGATTTAACCCTGTAATTTGGATAAACCCTGCATGAATTTTTTTTCATCCCGAAAAAATATATTTGTATCTACTCATAAATTATTCGAAAAAATACTGGAAAAAAAATTAACTGCATTGGAATTTAAATAATTTCAATTTTTAAAATTGCTACCATACGGCAAAAACTAACTACAAATTCCAATTTTGCTAAAAATGACTAGAAAACTATTGAATATATTTTAAAACAACCTCTTAAACTACAAAGATTTTTCAAAACAATTCATTTGTAATTTAGTACTAATATTATTATACTTTGAATACTTCCAAATACGTAATTTCACAATAGTTAATAACTTCATACTTTAATTTTGAATACACTTTTACTACTGTCATCTATGAGTGTTATGCGTAACTGAAACTTCAAAATGGAATGTAATAGATGAAAAAAAAACAGATTTGTCGAGAGGGATATCTACTTTAATAGAATCAAGTGGATTATATTACTTGCTGCCATATGGCAACAGTATGCATTAGAGGGTTAAATAAAATTTTTTTAAAAGGCTGCCTCACTTAATGAATGTATTCTTTTCAATAAAGTTGTTGGCTGACAAAATGCACTGTGGTGTTTAAAGATACAAAAATGACACCACATTCCTATAAAACTCACTACCCATATTCCCCCTTACATGGATGATATAGGCTGTCCATTAGAAATTCAACGGCACATGTTATTGACATCCATATCAGATTTCTGCAATGAAGCCCTTCGACTCAGTGATGTCGTGTCGGTCGCCTAATGCTAATTCAGGCATCTACGAATCCCACTACTGGATTAAATGTATTTGCGAGATAAATAAGTAGGTTAAGTTCAAAAGATAGGGTAGACTAACCAGTGAATGAACGTTTAAGACGTCATGTTCGCCAGTGAATGAACACCAGGATATAATGACCAGGGCAACCAACCATTGTCACATAGCTTTCTACTACATGGGACTAAGTCAGTGTTGCCAATCCATATAGTGGAATGATTTTCAATCCTTATTTTTTTAAATATATTTACCAAATGTTCATTCACTGGGGCCAGTTCACTCACTGGTCAGTCGACCCTAATTTTAGAAAATACAGTCATTATTGCAAGAAAGTTCCTAGAACTGCTTTCAAATTTAAAAGCTACGTCAGGTATAGTAAAGTATTTTTCAAGAAATCGTCAAATTATTAGGTTGTGTAAACCACACATTGCTGTTGATGACAAGTCAGTATAGTGATAGAAAATTTTGTCTTGGTTTAATATTACCTGATATTTTAGAAGGAACTAGCAACGAAACCGAAACTGTTGTAATATAGGATTAGTGTTTAACTACGATATGAAAGAGCTGTATAATGATATACATTGGCTATAATAGTGATATAAAATAATGAAATATTAAAAATTAAAAACATTACCTATTACTTGCTGAGAAATCTACATGATTTGCTGATTTATCTTCACCATGTCATTCAGTTATTACTTTCTTATGGCATTCTACATTTGTTCATCCCCCAAATGCAATTTACATAGAACATCTACATAATTAAAATCGAACCCCATATTTCTCACTCTTTAACCTTTTACAAAGTATATCTAAAACTATTTAGGACTTTAATTATTACCACATTACAAACGTTTTCTACATCAAAAACGAAAGATAAAGCTCCCTCGTCATCCAACAGTCGGATCACATTTAGAAAGTCCCCGATTTCTTCTTTAGCACCACCCCCTCATTTCCATAAACGAACGACTTTCGGTCCACCCCCACCGCCCAAAATCGTCTGACGTTATCGTATATACCAACCGATCCATCAAACAAGGGGATGAAATAAAAGTTTTTTAGTCCATCCCCGGCGTGTTGGATTGATACAAGCTCCAATCGAAGGCATCACAGGGGGTAGCAATCCGTCGCGGTTACAGTCACCCCTCCAATCTAGACGTATTTTTAAGAAGCTTTTGATGAATTGCCATCTATTTTTTCGAAACTCGGGCCTGAAATCTCGTCTGAGTTTTACGACCGCCCCCTTCTAGCAAGACGATAAGTCATACTTATAGTTGCTTATGGCGATTTGGCATCAGCGTGGCAATTCTGATTTTATACCCTCCCCCACTTTCTCTTCCATCCCCCCTCCAACTATGAGATATCCCTGTTGTCAGAATGGCAGGACGTTAAAAATGAAAGTATCAAGGGAAAAAAATGGTGTCGCGTCAGATTTGAAGTGGCCGCTGAAATTGACGAGTTCTGTTTGAAAATGGCCATACTAAACAAAAACCGCATTGGCACACAACGAATAAGTTCAAAATGCTGGGGAAAATGATGAAAAAATTTGTTAGAAAAGCTTGCTGATTAATAGAACTTTTTGGTAATAACCAATGGAGTAGAAGATAAAAGAAGTATGAATTACAACACCAAACCCAAAAAGTTTTAGCACTGTCCTGCAAAAATTCACTGTAAAACTTTTTTGTAACACTACTTCAGCTTCGGGGAGTCTAAATTTATGAAGTAACCTTACACCGAATTAATGTTAGTTACCTACTTGTGTAACTTTAAGTAAGTGTATTAACGTCCTTAAATGTTGTGTAAAATTACTATTAGTAACCAGAAGGAGCTAGGCTACTAGCGATTTTACTGAGTAACGTTACGCGTAATGGTTAAATTATAAGCTCCGCAATGGTTTCCTTTTTTAACAGTGCTTTTTACTTTACATTCCAATTAAATTGTGATGCTATTTGTAAGTAAATAACAGTTACTTTTTTATCCCTCGTCCAATTTATGAATGTGATACCCTCAATTCTTCATTTTACAAAAGAAAAAAATTAAATTACTATAAATTCGTACTTACAATATAAGGTACTTTGATCTTTCCCTCCAGATAAAATAAACGGTCTGTAGATTAACGTTATTTGCATATAGAGCTCTATATAACACATATTTTACGGTATATACCTCTTAACTCAATCGCTTTTAACCGCATTGGTTAATCAGTTGGATATTTCCCGGCATTCACCGCTTCCTTCAAGGTTTCTACGTCATTCGGTACAGCTCGTTTGCTTTATAATTTAAAAAAATAAATACAAATCTAAATCTTTCGACATGCATGATTCATAAGAGTTTAATACATTTTTCGGTTTGTACCTTAGAATACATTTTAAAAAATGAATGCTCAAAAACGGCGAAATTTTCCTTAATTTTGACGATTCCGTTACTGGCAAATGCTACGAATTTTCGTTTCCTCAAAGTGAGGAAATTTGAATCGTCATTTTTATGAGGATTTGAATGTTGTCTAATCTAAAGAAATATTTCGTCATTTTTGAGCATGGAGAACAACAATGAGATTCAGTTTCCTCAAAATCAAGATACAGAATCGTCAAATCACGATCGTAAGAGTGAGTATTCGTGTTTTCTCAAAAGTCACGTGATAGTTTGACGAAACAATCCTCAAAATTAACGAAATGAGGCCTGAGGATTCATGAATCGTCAAAAATGAAAGTGTTATTTCTGAGAGCGTAAAATCAAAATCATTAAAGTAAAGAAAAAAGTTTAAAATCTAAAAAAAATAAATTTTTTAGACTAAAATGGACACTAAATTTACACCCTAATTGCTTAAAAAAAAAACTCCATTACAATGCCAAAAAACAACGAATCACCGCCAAATATCCCCGTCGCCAGCAAAGCCATCCCAGTCCGCGCCATTTTCTTTATTATCGTCAGTTTTCTTTTTATTTTAATTTCGAATGCTCTTCCCTGACTACCGAATGTCACCACAACATTCGGTGGCAGGGCGGGGGAGGACGGTGGCGGACAAAAAATTACCTTATTTGAACGAGATTCGCCCCTCTCCCCCCAAGAGATGCTAAATGTGTAATATTTTGGGATATTGGTTGTTGTCTGTTGCAGTTGTTTTTTAAACTTAAATTTTCAAGGCTAATAGGATTTTCGTTATGAATTTTACGATAACTTTACTCAGCTTACATTTCACACCAAATGTCTTTACACCACAAGATTCAATTTTCAATGGGAAAATCCTTCTTATACAATTTTTAAAAAAAGATATTAGGGATACATAAGTAATTTTTTTTAGCTTATACATTCTCTTTTATTTAATTCAAAAGAATTTCGAAACAAAAAATGGAAAAGTAGGTTTTGATATGCTGTAGATGTCCGTCTGTCAATAATTTATTGTTTAGTTGGGAAAAACGTTCTAAAAAGTATAGCCCAATGGGATGTTTTGATTTTCTAATATTTAATTACTGAGAAAGTGTCCCTTTCAAAATTATGGTCAGTTTTAACTTACATTTCCTCGTTTATTAGTAGAATTTGGAGTTTCTTTTTTATTTTTTAGTGTGTATATAGCGTTTAAAAGGAATATGAATTTCTCATTAAAAAATGGCATTTTCTTTTCAGTTTCCAAAAAACGCCTTATTATAAAAACTTCGCTTTTTATACAATAATGAGAACAAACATTTTTACAAGATTTACTTTTAATGTAAGTAAAAAAATAGATTTCTACACTGAAATTTTAGTTTGGACGTCAAAAAATATATAATGCATCAAAAATTACCCAATTTTCACATTTTGTACATAATGCATTTTGCCTACAGTCACAAGCTAAAAAATTCCTGTTTCACTTGTGAAGAATACATATTTTCCAATTGAAAAATTTCAAATGTATCACATTAAAAAAAATCCACTTTTTCATATGTAAAGAATACATGACAAATGACAGTGATTGAGCCCTCTAGAAGGGAAGGGCGTAGGCTATACAGCCCATTACCCCGCTCGCCAGAAGAGACAGTCACAAGAGACACACAAAGAAGGCCGTTACTAACACATAGACAAATAACAACATTTATGGACAAACACAAACATTCATGCCTTTACAGGGATTCGGACCCGAGCCCAGCAGCTCCAAAGGCTAGTACACTAACCATTGCGCCAGCGGGTCGGCTACTACAAGTAACATAAGTAAAAAAAAATCACTTTTTACAAAGAACTCTTAGTTCATACATAAAGAAATAATACATACTATATAAAAATTACTCAAATTTGTTAATTTTGAACTTTACACATATTTCCCTACATTTTAAAAAATACGTGTTTCACTTGTGAAGAATATATTTTTGACCCATCAAAAATTTCATATGTACACTCTTAAAACAAAAGAGGGAATTCCACTCCAGTAGGAGAAGTGCATTTTCGACACTTTAAAGGAGTGAATATTTTCTCAGATTGAGTTAAAATCACTCGTTTGGAGTGATCCTGTCGGAGGTTTAACACACAAAGGATCCACTATAAAAGGAGAAGTGCATTTTCCAGACTGGAGGAGTGAAAATCAATCAGACTGAGTTAAAATCGCTCGTTCGTTTTAAGAGTGTAAAAATTACTCAAATTTGTTCATTTTGAACTTTACACATATTTCCCTACATATTAAAAAATACGTGTTTCACTTGTGAAGGTGAATAATTTATTTTTGTCCCTTCAAAAATTTCAAATGTATAACATTTAAAAAATTCACTCTTTCACATGTGAATAAAACATATTTCACACATGAAAAGAACAATGTGTTCATTTATTCCACATCCTTACTTTCCTCTTCCGCTCATCAACTGCCGTGAAATATGCCCCCTGTGGTCGATAGTTTTAAAAGGGGGGTTTAGAACGATTTTTATACCTTTGTTTCGTTCCAATTTTTTTCTTTTCACCCGAGGTGTTGTCGTGGGTGTGAAAATGGCAGAAAAAATGGCAAGTATGATAAATTAAGGTACTTTTAGACTTGTCGGGCTGACGTTAAACGTTCTTTAATGCGTTTTTTTGAGGGTGCGAAACACTTATATTTATCAACAGGGGCACTTAATCTTTGGGTGGGCGCAGAATTGATATTAAACTAGATTTTGATGGCTCTTAAAATTTCATTTTTATTGGTAGGGGATGGAATTTTAAAATTTGACATGATATTTAAGTGTCTGTTGTTTAAGAAATGATTTCGAATTTTAAGCTAATACAATATATATATTTTGAATTACTCTTGGAAATTTTTGAAGCGTATTTTATTGAATTTTGGTAGATTACATTATTCTTAAATAGAACGTGAAATTTATATGCATGTTTTAAGGGCGTTGAGGCTCATGGCATAAAGACTTTTAAAAACAATTAAAAAAGAAAATGATTCGATTTAAATACAAAAAAAAATTATGGTAAATTGTGAATTCGTTGTTTAATATCATAAATAGTAAATATGGTTTTTAAAAATGTTTTAATAAATTAATATACCAAAAAACAATGTGGTGGTTATTAGCGTAATATATAATGCAAACTTAATCATCAGTGTATCATCAGTAAAATTTACTTTATAGAATTTCTTATGCATGGTGTACGTATTAAAATGGATGAATGCTTGTAAGAATTACAGGCAATACGTTAAAGAATGTTCAATACATACAAAAGGTCAGCACATAAATTCATTTCCTTTCGGGTTTTATTTATGTATGCATAGACGAGCAAGAGGTTTAGAAAAACTACATTTCGCGTCAGCTTGTATGCATATTCACCGAGAACTTTTCACACATGAAATAAGAATTCGAAAAGGGTAACATCATCACTCAAAAATCTCCCCTTCTTACCGAAACGCACGAAAACACAAACTGAACAAGTTAGAAGCGACCACTCTATATAATGTGGGTTCAGTTTGCAAAGCCCCCTATAAAAAACACCAAATCCTACCAAAGAAATGGACGCTTTTAAAAGAGTACGTGTAAAAACCGTTTCATTACGGCATCATTTCTTTCCTTCCGGTGGCATCCTCACACACGTTTCCATGACGACAATAGACGTTTGAAAAATGGCCGTTCGCGTTGTTTCACTTCTTTTGGCGAGAATTTTGGACATTTTGAGCCAAAAAGGCTTAATGCTACGTTGGCAACTTTGCAGGATAACATCAAAACAAAAAATGATTTTATGATAATCTTGCATGCCAATCAATAGCTATTATTTGCAATTTTATTGACCAAAATAGCTTTCTCTTTAAACACATGAGATTGCATATTATCTTCATCTCGTGATATCGACTTGTTGTAGATCGTCTGAAAGATATCTGAAGCAGAATAGAAAATTTAATTTTGTTACTATGGTTATTTTAGCTTTTGTAAGCAATAATAGTGTCTGTATCTTTACATGAAATTGCTAAAAAAAAAAAAACTTTCACCAATACAGGGCTAGGCATTTTATTACATTGTAATATGTTTGTGAAAGTCGAAATATATGGACATGGTCGAGAAAAACATCGTTTAAATAACATATTGTACACAAAATATATATTGCTTCTATGGCTCTCCCATGTGAATATATTTTAGAACAAAAAAATATCGGTAAGACACTTATATTACCCCCACCCCCTCTCCCCCTTGAAAGAAGAATATTTAGTCTGAAACTCAAAACACATGTACCACAATATTTTTTTATAGATTACCGAAATGAGGACGTTGTGAACGTTATGACTTTAAAAGAATCCTTTTTAGATATAATAATTAAAAGTTTACAGAACAACTTGCACAACAATTAGAAGCGAATTTATTGCTTTAATATTTGGCTTTTTAACCAATATCCATGCTATCTTCATTTAATTTGGTGTCATCCGATTAAAAATGATAAACTTTCACATTATCTGCGTTACTTCGTTATATTATCTTTTACAGGACTTAACCTTTTTTGTCCCTGATACACCAACTTCTCTGGCGAGAATTTTCTTGTAGCCGGGGCTGATCTGGTATGTCGGTCACGTGCCCCAGATGGGGCAATGGGGCGCAAGGCAGACCGAAAACTTAGAGCCCTGGAAAATTGAACTTCCGCGACAATTTTTCCCGCCTTTTTCGCTAGAGTGGGCCGGGACAATAAAGTGACAGTTTATAGGGATGGAGAGAAAAAAAAATGAAAGAAAAAACTTGTCCGGAAAATTTTCCGGGAGCGATTTCCCATGCGGATTTTTCTTAATGATGTCCAAGAAAAACGTGTCTGAAAAGCGAGTTTTTAAGCGAAGAATGGGAAGGGTATGAGGATGAATGTTATTGTGAACATTTTCTTCATTTTATATTTTTTGCATTTTCCAAATTTGATTTTTTTTTCTATTTACAATTATTTGTTAGATTTTTTTAATATAATCATATATGAATTTTACGCTTTTCAATTTTGTATAACGGAAATAATTTTTTTTTTTTAGTACATGGGTATTTTTTTATAGAAGCTGATGAGTGTATAATGTTCTAGTGAATCTTTTTTTTTTTTGAATATTTAAAAAATATTTTCAATTTGATTTTTTTTTGTATTAATAATTATTATTTAGTATTTTTTAAAATATATTCTATAATAAATTTTACGCCTTTCTATTTTTTACAACAAAATTAAAACGATTAAAAAACTTCCTGCGCACTTGGGTTTTTTATAGAAGCCGTTGAACGTTGAATTCATTTCGTTCAAAGAATTAAAAAAAAAGTTTTCGTAACATGAAAAGGAAATTCGTTTTATAGATGTGGACGTTTTGGTATACGTGTAAATGGAGGTTCAGATGACCCATAGGCCTTCTGTATCTATCAACGGACTTAACAATGATAATTACAATATAGAGAGCAATTGACATTATACGCCATTTTGTCGGGTTTTTTTTTTGCCAAAATATAGCTATGGAAAGTAGGGTGGGCCGAAAAAAAGCTTTTTATTTTATTTCGGATCGCTATAGTGCGGAAAAGTTGACATTGGTAAAGACATGGAAAATGCACTAATTTTTATTTTTTTATTACCATATCTTCCGTTCGCGCAATGCCATCAAAGTTGGCAAAAAATTGTCAAAAACCGTAATTTTTCATAATTTTTTTTAACACGATATATGTTTTTAACTGCTTTTCTATATCATGTTGTATGATTAAAATTTGTTGTATGCAAAAATATGTTGTATGAGTTGTATGCGAAAAATACGAAGTTTCCTAATTTTATACTACGTAGAGTGGTCGGAAGATCTGACACAAATGTATAATAGCTTATTATACTATCTATTATGGCATTTATTATTAATAAGTGCCATAATATATGGATTTTACACATTTTTAGCAGTTAATTCATGATATAGGAACGTTATTAAAAACATCTGCAGTGTTTAAAAAAAAATTATAAAAAATTACGATTTTTTAAATTTTTTTGCCAACTTTGATGGCATTGCGCGAACGAAAGATATGGTAATAAAAACAATAAAAATTAGTGAATTTTTCATGTCTTTACCAATGGCAACTTTTCCGCACTATAGCGATCCGAAATAAAATAAAAAGTTTTTTTCGGCCCACCCTAATGGAAAGTGAAGAACAATTGAGAAAAATTCGGTCAGTTACAGATGAATTGTAGTGAAAGTTAATAACTGTCTACCCGCAGGCGCAATGGTTAGAGTGCTAGCCTTTGGAGCTGCTGGGTTCGGGTTCGAATCCCGGTACGGCATGGATGTTTGTGCTTGTCAATAAATGTTGCTATTTGTCTATGTGTTTGTGTCGTCCTTCTTTGTTTGTCTCTTGTGACTGTCTCTTCTGGCGAGCTGGGCAATGCGGGCTATAAATCCTACACTCTTCCCTTCTAGAGGGAGCAATCACTGTCATTTGTCATAATAACTACCACATGGTATTTGTTGCATGAGGCCGGCTATGTAGGTAAACTTGTTAAACATCTTACCCTATCTTCCCCAAATCGCACTATCTCAAAAACTATCATCTTACAGCTACATGAAAACAAAAAGAGACACTGGCAATATTTATCGCTTTTCTAACACTCCGCTTTATCGCTTAGAGGAAAACATCAAAAACATCCAACCCCACCAAAAGCACCAATTAAATGAATTATTGCCCCCATAACCCCCACATTAGCAGCCAACTTCCACATCGCCCCCACAAAACAAAAGTAGCCCAACATTCTCCCACCTTTTTTTCTTCATTTATTTACTTTCGTTCCCCCCTTCTAGTGACAGCCTATGTATTATAGAAGAGTAGGGATGGGGGTGGAAATATGTCAATCCCAACTCAGCATCCCTTGGATCACGGTTAAGTCATAATCGTGATTTATATTACTTGTATCAGTATATATAGTGGGTAGTAGTGTGTAGGTAAATTTATATTCCAGCTTGTGTGTGCTCAAGACCCGCTTATAAGCCTTCGTCAAGTAAGACAGACACAGAAAGAATTTTTACTGTCACAGAGAATGGAAACTACACCCAGAGCGAAGGCGGGAATTGAGCCCGCACCCGTTACAGAGAGCACATACTGCTAGCGCAATGGAGCCCAGGACAATACTGCTACCAATCGGGTCCAAACCACTCTGCTTTCCGGGCCCCATCAGTATAGTCTAGCTAGTATTTATATTGCTCGTATTTAAAGCTAGGCATACACGGAGGGACAGGCAAGGCCGTGTCAATGGGACTACTGAGACAACTTTGAGACGACCCTGATGGGACAGGGCCCCCATGTGAAACTTTACAAAACATCGTCACACTTCCGCCAAGATGTTACCGAAAGTAGTTTCACAATTCAATGATTGGTTTGGGTTGTCACTAGGGCCTACTAACTCTAGTACCGTATAAAAAATCCTACTGGTTTTCGAAGCTGATTAATCCACAACTCAAGTTTTCCAGCAACCAAAACTGCAGATCTAAACTATATACTGTGTTCACACAATTGAAAAGCCCGCGTCAAATATAAATTATGCTATCAATTGCAAAATAAAAAAAAACCTCCAGTTTCACAACGATAAAAATTGATCCTTATTTCTTGCCAATTTAGTAATCTTTCTTTTTGCCAACCTATGAGTCTTTAATGTAAGGTTCTTAGTCTTAATTTGAATTGCCAGTTTATTGCTCTAAGATTCGGATAGAAAAAACATAGGCGTTTCGGGTTGCATATATTAGACCTAGCGCAAAGACAATATGTAATTGTATATATTACAATAATTTGCTATGGGGAAGTATATTTCAATGTTACATTCGTGCTATTTTTAATCCTTTTATTTCTGTTTTAATTATAAAGGAATATTTACTAACAAACACGAAGCAATGAACATGTTTCTGGTATCTTTTTAGCGGCACCGGAATCGCTGAATGAAAATAAATTATTTCGTTAGTCTCGATTGCTGAATCAATGTCAACGGAGAACTTAGTACCAACCTCAAAAGGAATCAAGGCAAAAAAGCTGGAACGAACAAGTTTCCTAAAACAAAGCCAATTAAAATACCATAAAAATTAAATTAATATTTCCCACGAACCAATACACTCATAGTTCTCCAACCAACACTTTCAATTTCCCGATAGGACCCTGACTTGGGATCAACACACATTCGGGAGAGGGGTCGGATATTACAGGGGGGCTAGATAGCCTATTATCCGGCAGAATATCCTTTTACCCGGATCCACTGACCGCAGCTGTGAAGCCACATCATCCCTTTTACGCCTTCTGTCTTCTTCTTCTCGGTGCACAATGATCATTTACTGACGGCCCTATCACTGGCAACGGGCACGTCACACGCAGATACTGGCTGTTTGGAGGACTTTGGTACGGGGGCTTCGGACAAATTGAAAGAAAGGTCTGCTTACTTAGTTTATTGGTTCTAGACGTAAATGTAATTGTTTTTGTTTGTTAATATGTTAGTGAAATAAATACACTCGACTAATTACATCTTAACCTTAACCCTTTGAGGAATGCAGACGTATAAACCCGTCACCAGACAATCAGGTTTCCCCGAAACACATATAATTTGTAAAATTTTATAAACTTCACTGTCATTTTCAATCACAATGCAAAATATTAAAAACATTAAATTTTCCGTTAATCCGTTAAAATTCTTAATTTGACACTGTTCACACAACCTATGTGTTTCCAACATTAGTTTAAGTATCAGTCCATATACTTAACAATTATGCCAATAGGTCCACATTATCTTTTATAATTTAATATGTAGTTAAATGGAATCGGACACACCAAAACAAACAAACTTTATTATGTCACAAAAACAGTTCCAAATCTTTCTAAAAACATTTTCACTCCCTCCCCCCTTTCATCACCCACTTATCGATCGTTATTTCAAAGACCAGGACACCAAATTTGATTGTAAACTTCCCATTGTTACGTCACGTAGTACGTCGGGGATGTCTTCTAAAACCAAACGATCGCCCTTTTTCGTTCAAAGTAATCCCGCAACAAAAATTGAATTTTTAAAATTACCCCCACGTTGAAATCGAATTTAGGAACCCCCCTCTTTGTGTGGTTGTAACATTTTTACTGGCGGTAAAATTAAAAGGGTACTTAAAAGCACTCGCCCTGCTACCTAAATGTGGAATTTTAGTAGAAAATGGATGAATCTTCCATGTGATAAAATTGGAGATTGGTCCTTTTTATATTAAGGTACAGGAAAAAGAGTACATACGAGATGATAAAAAAAACAGTATTGATGTATAGTAAAAGGGTACTACAGAAGTGGAGGGGTGTTTGATATGACATTGAAATGTACAAGGTGATATAAAAATAATGATACCTTCTTAACCAGTTTAACGAAGATTGTCAAGAAGATTTGATGTGCGAAAATGGTATTTCTGATGAAGTTAATCTAAATACTCAACATATAATTCAAATCAAGACCATAGTCCAGAACAACAAATGTAGGACAAACATGGTTACACGAAAAACTAATTTTATAAATTATTAAATTTAACGTTTTCATTTGGAAATTAAGCTGTTAATGGTATTCACAAAGTCGCCGTGTTAATGGGTTAATGTTATGTGGTATTTAACTGGTAACTTTATTTATTTTTTGATCATACGTTTTTAGTATCCCACAGCCAGTATGTTGGTTTTGACCATCGCTTGCCAGAGAGTGAGCCCAGGTTCGAAGGATAAGTAATTGGTGTATCAAGTGTCATGGTGTATCACTTGGGAAGAAGTCGGTGTTACCGTCCGATATTGGATTTCCGTCTTTAAAACTAAAATTTATCGCTAATTGTAGTTCCAATCTTGACTCATCTTATTTGTTACTAAATAAAATCTATCATGTGTAGTGCGCATCTTAATTCAAAATATATGTATTGTTTAATCATTCATATGAATCTAGTAATTAACATGGGAACCAATCAACCGAAATTTCTAAGTATGTATCTGAATTAAGAAGAATTCACCAAAACCCACAGATAGAAGGCAACGTTAAAATTTTCAATTCTCAATATTGTACCATATCATGGCATTATAAAATAGTACATAATTGATAGCTGTTATAGAGCCGTAGGTACGGTATTGGTTTTCATCGACAGTGTGTAAGCTCCAATCGATTCAATATTAGTACTGTGATCATACGATTCCTCTTGTATGATCACAGGATCGGATGTACGCCAAATATGACCTTTACTTGTGAAACGGTCTAAGACAATTCAAACAATCATACTTCCATCAATCCTACAAACACCACCGTCAGGTCAGAGCTAACCATTATCCTCCGCTAACTCATCTCCAGTCCCCCACCCACAAAAAAAAAGAAGCACTTTCACTTATTGACTCTCCCACCTTTTCATCGGTCCCCCGAGATAAAAAAGAGGGTGGATGACGGGGCCAAATAAACCCCTCTAAATAAAGGAGATATAGATTGCTACTCAATGTCGACTTCTCCGATACTAACTTACCTTGGAGGATGGGGTGACGGAAAGGAAGGTCTTTTTCGGGGTAAATGTTGATGATAGAAAGTGTTTTAATTTAATTTAGTTTTTTATAATGGCAATAAAATGTAAAAATTATAAGATTTATGGCAGCGTATAAGATATTTTGAACCATGTATTTTAGATTGCTACTCAATGTCGACTTTTTCGGTACTAGCTTACATTGGAGGATGGGGTGACGGAAATGAAGGTCTTTTAAAGGAACGTCTTTTTCGGGGAAAATGTTGATGATAAAAAGTGTTTTAATTTATTTTTTACAATGACAATAAAATGTAAAAATCATAAGATTTATGGCAGCGTATAAGATATTTTGATCCATGTATTTTAGATTGCTACTCAATGTCGACTTTTTCGGTACTAGCTTACATTGGAGGATGGGGTGACGGAAAGGAAGGTCTTTTAAAGGAACGTCTTTTTCGGGGAAAATGTTGATGATAGAAAGTGTTTTAATTTATTTTTTACAATGACAATAAAATGTAAAAATCATAAGATTTATGGCAGCGTATAAGATATTTTGATCCATGTATTTTAGATTGCTACTCAATGTCGACTTTTTCGGTACTAGCTTACATTGGAGGATGGGGTGACGGAAAGGAAGGTCTTTTAAAGGAACGTCTTTTTCGGGGAAAATGTTGATGATAGAAAGTGTTTTAATTTATTTTTTACAATGACAATAAAATGTAAAAATCATAAGATTTATGGCAGCGTATAAGATATTTTGATCCATGTATTTTAGATTGCTACTCAATGTCGACTTTTTCGGTACTAGCTTACATTGGAGGATGGGGTGACGGAAAGGAAGGTCTTTTTTGGGGCAAATGTTGATGATAGAAAGTGTTTTAATTTATATTTTTACAATGACAATAAAATGTAAAAATCATAAGATTTATGGCAGCGTATAAGATTTTTTGATCCATGTATTTTAGATTACTTCCCAATGTCGACTTTTTCGGTACTAGCTTACATTGGAGGATGGGGTGACGGAAAGGAAGGTCTTTTAAAGGAACGTCTTTTTCAGGGAAAATGTTGATGATAAAAAGTGTTTTAATTTATTTTTTACAATGACAATAAAATGTAAAAATCATAAGATTTATGGCAGCGTATAAGATATTTTGATCCATGTATTTTAGATTGCTACTCAATGTCGACTTTTTCGGTACTAGCTTACATTGGAGGATGGGGTGACGGAAAGGAAGGTCTTTTAAAGGAACGTCTTTTTCGGGGAAAATGTTGATGATAAAAAGTGTTTTAATTTATTTTTTACAATGACAATAAAATGTAAAAATCATAAGATTTATGGCAGCGTATAAGATATTTTGATCCATGTATTTTAGATTGCTACTCAATGTCGACTTTTTCGGTACTAGCTTACATTGGAGGATGGGGTGACGGAAAGGAAGGTCTTTTAAAGGAACGTCTTTTTCGGGGAAAATGTTGATGATAGAAAGTGTTTTAATTTATTTTTTACAATGACAATAAAATGTAAAAATCATAAGATTTATGGCAGCGTATAAGATATTTTGATCCATGTATTTTAGATTGCTACTCAATGTCGACTTTTTCGGTACTAGCTTACATTGGAGGATGGGGTGACGGAAAGGAAGGTCTTTTTTGGGGCAAATGTTGATGATAGAAAGTGTTTTAATTTATTTTTTTACAATGACAATAAAATGTAAAAATCATAAGATTTATGGCAGCGTATAAGATTTTTTGATCCATGTATTTTAGATTACTTCCCAATGTCGACTTTTTCGGTACTAGCTTACATTGGAGGATGGGGTGACGGAAAGGAAGGTCTTTTAAAGGAACGTCTTTTTCGGGGTAAATGTGGATGATATAAAGTGTTTTAATTTAATTTAATTTTTTATAATGTCAATAAAATTGAAAATTTATAAGATTTTTTGAAATATGTGTTGTCGATTGCTACTCAATGTCGACTTTTTCGATACTAACTTAACTTGGAGGATGGGGTGAAAGAAATGAAGACCTTTTTCGGGGTAAATGCTAATGATCAAAAGTGTTTTAATTTAATTTGATTTGTTAGAATGGCAATAAAATTGAAATATTAGGATGATGTTTATTAAATATGTATTGCAGATTGCTATTAAATGTCTGCTTTTTCGATATTAACTTATCTTGGAGGTTGGGGTGACTGATTGGAGGACCTTTTCGGGGTAAATACTGATGATAAAAAGAATTTTAAGTTAAAATTTATTTTTTTATAATCGTAATAAAATTTAAACGTTATGATGCATTAATTGTATAATAATTATTATTAAATGTATTGCGCAGATTGCTACTCAATGTCGACTTAAATCTTTTGAACCTTAGACCTGGCTTTTTGCATAAATTTATGTGCCAGTTCCCATGCAAGCAATAACAATAAATTATAAAATTTTATAAATAATGATTTTGCTTTTTAAAATTATGATTTTTTTAATCTAGAAAGGAATATAAGATCGACGTTTCAATTTTTTTAATTTACAATTTTTCCCTAAAATCTTTAAGCCAAATTGAAAAATTGAATTTTAAATGCATTTAAAGCTATATTTATCATAAAAAGTCGTTTGTAAAAATATTCAATATAGTTATGGAAATGAAGCTCAATAATTTATATTCCACAAAGGCAGTAGAAGTGTGCGGAGTAAATTATGACTATAAAAGAAGATTTTAAAATTTAAGTGCCGCAGTCAAAAAGAATATAATTTTAACTACATGAATGTATTTGACAAAATATAATTTCCAATTAAAAACATTAAAAAGAGACTTTAAAATTCTAAGAATAACGTCCATTTCAACAAAACTAACGAGAAAAAAATATTTAAAATAAGGTACTGAGATATTTCGATTTTTAGAAAATAACAAAACTCTAACTGGATACAAAGTAATGAAAAGCACGCTATTTAAATTAATATCCCATTCCGTGTATTTTAAAATCCATCACCAAATCTGTTAAAACTTTTTAACAAAATCACGCATCCTCAATTCCGTCACACAAAAAAAAAGCAACCAAAATGGAAATGACAACTTGAAACCGGAACAGTAGCTCCCAGCTACAGAAACATACACCGAATGCTAATGTCCATTGTCCGAAAAGAGCAAGAAGAAAGAAAATTGTGATATATTTCTGCACGTAAAAGTATCCAAATGAATTATGGTATGCCAGTTGCAGATATAAATGAGCTCTCTCTTCTGGGTACTGTACCTGGAGATTTTAATGCGAGATAGCGTTAAGTTCTCTAATGGTCATAGCTAGTTTCGTGTTCTGGATATAGAAGGTCGTGCAACACCTAGAGAGAATTTTCACGCACGTTTCAGCTGAAATTTCTTTAATCGTTATAAGTGGTTTTATTGTATCCGAAGATTTGCTACATTTGGAGCTTTTTTGGGGAATATTGAGTTTGGGGTTTTCCGTAAATTAGGTGCAAAAAGATTGTTTTCAAGTTGCATAACTCTAGATAGTTGAAAAATGTTGACTGTTAAATACCATTTAATTTTTCTTAATGCCTTGAATAATGTGCACTTCCTTTTTTACAAATTGTTTAGCAATATTTATGATATTTTTTGTGTTACATAATTGGTAGACATGAGTTTGAACAATTTTGAAACAAAAGGTTTAAAAAAAGGCTACTATTTTTCCTTGAAAATTCGTCAATACCATTGAAACCGAAAAAATTTACTCGTCTGTTAGACATATTAGGAAAAATTTAGATAGGTATTACACCCACTAAAATTTCCTTTATGTGTCTAGCAGACGAATAAATGTTTTACTGGCTATAACTAAATCACCATTAATAGCATAATAAAAGACATAACTATTATTATTGAATTAAATTAACTGTCTGGACACATCGTGTTTGAACGTTCTTTTCACAAGCGATTTGTCCTTTAAATTATGGCTATCGTTCCCGAATCAGTAGCCTACAGTATTAGAACAAGGAAACGTTACATTGTAAACTTTTCCAAAAACATTACATTGTAAAAGTAGAACAGCTAACTTGGTGGCGCAATGGAAAAGGTGTTAGCCTTTGGAGCTTCTCTGGGCCCTGGTTCGAATCTCGATAAGGCATGGGTGTTTGTGTTTGTCGAGAATATGCGTAATATGTGCTCGTTAAATCTGTTGGGTCCGAAAGTCCTGTGGGTGGTCATTGCGCAGTTTCCCATGGGTACAGGTCCCTGGAGACTATTTCCCTTCCCTTCAAGGAAATGTCTAAATTGTGGAGGTGGCACGCAATAGATGGCAGCATCTGTTGCGTATATATGTGTGTGTTTTGTCTGTCTCACTTGACGAAGGTTTATAATCGGATCTCTGACCAAGCCCACAAGCCCGGAAATATATGTCTACCAACCAACCAAAAGTAGAAGAACAAATTAAGATAATTTTATACTCAAATTTTGCATGCATTTTTTTTTTAATTTGCATCGAAATAGCTCTTTTGAAAGCAAACTTATGAGTGCAGGTTTAACATTGGTAGTTACCAAGTACGCGTAAATTATATCATCCCGATATAACGCCTGACTATAACCATTACATCCACATCAAAGCCGGAGTCCCAAAAAACTAGTACATTCCCCCTCTCCCCAAACCCAACTCTAAACAGTTCACATCAAAGGGAAAGATAGACGCAAAAAAAGAGAGCTATAGCCGGCCTAATCGAAAAAGGCCGGCCCATTTTATTCTTACTCCAACAGGTCACTCAGCCCCGGTCCGGCCCAAATTGGATTAGAGCAGACCTAGTAATGGGCCAATTCTGTCCTAATCTTGTTGGGCCGTCTCCCTTTTATAGTAGGTATAGGGCCTTCTTAAGAAATTGGATCGTGAGGACCATGCTAAATGCGATGATGGCAGAGGTGGCGGAAAGCGGTTGGTGAGTGTTGGGGAGGTATTGCGATGTATTGGAAAAAAGGGGAAAAGGTTTGGTTTGTTTGAAGCTTGAGAGCTGTAAGGTTTAGGTGTTGTTATACTTGGGCTATTTAGAATTGTTTCTACAATGAAGCCTGCTTCAAGAATATTTCATATTTGTAATATGTTACATTTATTAAAGTTTAAATATATTTGGCATTTTTCTCTTAGAAACTCTTACAAAGAAGGGAAGCTCCAGAAAAAATGAAAAAGGCTTTTATTCTGTTTTCTATTTTAATAAGTTGGTATAGGATACATGGGACTTAACTCCATTTGCAGAAACTTAATTCGTGAAAACTTCTTTTAATAAAAATTAACGTTGCATTAAAGAAGTAACATTTCTGTGTAACTATCAACAAACTTTTATTTCTGGGTATTGCTTTTCTTTTTAGAATTTTATAAAACATCATTGAATACATTGAAGCCTGTTTGAAGAAAATTCCGTATTTTTAATATGTTCTATTTTGAAATGTTTAAATATATTTGTCGTTTTTCTTCTAGAAACCCTTACAAAGTAGCGAAGCTCCAGAATACGCGTCAAAGGCTTTTTATCTGCTTTCTTATTTAATAAAATATTTGTCAATTTCTTTTGTTTAACTCAAGTTGGTCTAGGATACATGGTTCTTACTCCATTTGCATAAAAACTTAATTCGTCGAACTTCTTTTAATAGAAATTAATGTTGCACCAAAGAAGTAATATTTCTGTGTAACTATCAAAAACTTTTTTTCTGTGTATTGCTTTACTTTTTAGAATTTCATTAAAATATCATAAAATAACGTAAAAGTATAAGAAAATTTGCAAGCTTCAACTAAGTTTACCCCATTTACTTTGTCCACTTAAGAAAAGGTATTTAATTGATAACAAAATAAGTAATTACCCTAGCAAAACTTTAGAATAAAAGACAAATTAAGTAGTTATAATCTTCCTAGATTTTTTATTCCCATCTAAATAATATAACTTTCCTATTAATTGGTGCATTAGAAATAAGTTAGAGTTGAATATATCTAAATGTAGTGTTTTAAGTTATACTCGTAAATTTAAACCTCTCCTTGTTTCTTATAATATTAATAATACTTCCCTGTTGCGTAATTTTTCTGTTAAGGATCTTGGTGTGACTTTTAATAGTAAACTTGATTTTTCTGAACACATTCAAAATATTACTGCGAAGGCTTACAAAATTCTGGGTTTCTTAAAACGCAAAACTACTAATTTCACCAATCTTAAGGCCTTGAGGGTTCTGTATTTTGGCCTGGTCCGCCCTAATCTTGAATATTGCACCCCTATATGGGATCCTTACTACGAGAATAGCAATAGTGTCATTGAGCGTGTACAGAATAATTTTTTACGTTTTTTGTATTTTAAGAGTTTCAACGCTGCTTCTCGTGAAATGCCTTCCAGTGAACTCCGTAATATATTCAACATCTGTACCCTTAAGTCTAGACGTCAAGTTTATTGTCTTTTGTTTTTTTATAAAGTTCTTCATAATATGATTGATGCTAATTACATTACTAGTACTATAAAATTTAACGTGCCTTCTAGAGTTACACGTAATCGTTGTGTTTTTTATTTGAATTCAAATCGGAATAACTGTGTTCAAAATTTTTGTCTGTATAAATTTTATAAAACTTATAACGGTGTGTCTGAGGAACTGGATATATTTTTTATGCCTTTTAATGTTTTTAAAGCTAATTGTCGGAGGTTATTTTCTTTGTAACACTGTCTTTTTTAACATGTCCGTCATTTTAATGTCTTCTTTTTGTGTGTTCTTGTTGTTTACATTGTCTGTCATGATGTGCATTGTAATTGGATTTTTTCTGTTATGTGCATCTGAAACAAATAAATAAATAAATAAATTATAATGAAACATAGCCTTACACTGAAATTAACTTCCATAACCAAACATCCTAAGCAAACCCAAACCCTACCACCCCCTAGTTTACCGCCTCCATGAAGCCAACACCCAACAAAAGGGCTGTTGGCGCAACCCCTTTGTGAGCAGCCCCACTCACTTAAAAGGGTTGTTTTCAGCACGTAATCGTCTGCCCCATTTGGTGGGGGATGCACGTCCACACCAATGGTGTTCCGCTAATATTCCCCCAGAAAATCGAACGCACCCCGAGCTGTGGTCAATGGATGCTGCCCCAAAGTCTTTTCTAGTGTACTTCCAATACCACCTAGATTAGAAGGCCAGCGAACTAAATGCTTGACGTCATATTAGTGGACCGATTCTGTGGTTTTGACCAATGATCATTCTTGACTAGATCTTGTATTTGAATACATTTGTAAGATAAGATGAATGAAGATGCGACGTTATTGGTCAACAAATCGAAATTGGTCTACTAGTGTGACGTTGTATTGCTTAGTTCTTCGGCCTTCTAATCTAGGTGGTATTGGTACTTCTCACCCCTTCCAGAAGATGGTATTGTTGGAAATGTTGGGGAAAGCAGTTGGCGAGAGAGCGAAGGAAGACAGGCTCTGTTTCGGTCCAGGAACCTCTTGAATGCTAGCCCAATACTGAATCGTCTGCGACAAAGTAATTATTCAGTCGTTTAAAAGTTAATTTAAGTAAATGTATCCCTTAAACGAGCAAACATATTTTGTTTATGTTAGGCATATATTTACAAAATTAAACTTTCTCATATACCTGAAACCACTTAATATCTCAATATATCATCCTATATAGCAAACATATTTAAAATTATACGAATCAACGAATAGCAAGATCAAAGTTTTCGTAATCTGTTACAATCAATCTTAGATTTGGTGTTTGGGCATTAAATTAAACGAAATATATTGAAGGGAATAATGAAAAGATAAATTACATCCCCCCTTAAGTACATCTATGTTAACCCAATCCTATTGCCAGGATGAGATTAACCCATTAAGACCCTTTCAGGTAGCGCTAATTGGTTATGAGACTAAAATGTTAAGAGTTTTACCGGAAAAGTTGCCGTAAACAGCATCGATGTACTTGGGTCAGTTGAAATGTACGCTATTGAAGACAACAGAGCAATTTTTTAATTGAAAAGTTGATTCATTAAAAATTGCGAATTTTTTTTTAAAGTGTCCCTAAAAAGGGACGCCAGGCATTAATGGGTTAAGTTTACCATCAACATCATAATATGTCTTTTAAAACCGAGACATTTTGAAATGATATGTCTGTATAAAAGTACAATAAGTTGAAGTGTTCATTGGTTAAGGGGATTTTGAACAGCAGAAACTTTCAGCAATAAGTACAGACTGTGCTTCACATGCAATATCCAAATGCAACTTGAAACTCGACGAATAAAACCCCATGTGCTGACTTAGATAGTTTTTATCCTAAGCAACCAAACGAAAAATTCCATATCACACACGACAAAATTAAACTTTCACCGATACCATCAACAGATTCTAAACGCTGCGTATTCAGGTATGGCGAGATACAGATTTCGGTTAATCTATTTCAACCCAAATATCTTATCTAGGCGCGAAACGAAATTAAAAAAAAACCCTCTTAAATAAGTAATCGTGGGGAACAATGAACCGAATGCCACCATATTGGAAAGAGGTTGCAATGGCTAAGATAGTTTTTTTCTGTGCCTTATCCCGATAATAAGAAGAAAAAGGAAAAAGGGAATGTGTGAGTGCATGAAAATCTTCTCGAATCTTCTAGGAGTCGGATTTCACGAGTCATCCTTATCCTGAGCCTCCCCCGCTCTGTCGACAGGGGGGAGGGGGGGGGCGCCATTCGGTCCAAACGACTCCTTGCACTTACCTCATGAATAATTCAAGTATTCCAAACGTCATCTCGTCTGCCGCTGTGACTCCTACTACTACTTCTTTTCCTATGAGAAGACGAAATTTCAGAAGATTTTTTTTTATTTATTTCTTTATTTCAGTTTTTTTTCTTCTTCTTTGAAAAGAAGAAGAAGAAGAGAGGAAATAGAGAGGAAGGGAGAAAGAGATCTTGGAAGGGGGTCGTATAGGAGCACCCTGGGCGTAAGTCATCGAGGAAGTTAAAAATATTAATTTGGTGATTTGGTTGGGGGCTGGAAGAAGGTGAATAGGAATTTTTCAAGAAAAAATAAGGAATCCAAAACTGCAAATAAATTAAGTTATTATGAAGATCTTTTATACACTTCGAATGAACAAATATAAAATTTAAAGTACGATTTTTCCAGCGAATTTCATAAAACCAATTTACAAAATAAAATTAATTTATCGAAAGAGAAGATATTTATGTTGAAATATTTTGTAGATATATGTATATTTCCTTGTATTTTCTAAGATGGTATTTTGAATGCCATGTAGGTTTTTTTTTAAATTCGATAAAAACATTTGAAAGCTTAGAAAATAATTATAAGCACTATTAAAAATGAAACTTTCCAAAATGAGTACTATGATTTTCCCTTTTAATTGTGAGAACATTATTCTGTAAAAAAGTATTTTAAAATCTCGAATTTGTGAGGTCATGTTCTTAAATTCAAAAACTTCAAATAAACTAAACTTTCTTACTGGGGGTGAAGGCATAGTTGGATTGCTAAACTTTAACTATTTTTAGCTTTCGTCGTGGGTTAGACATAATGGAACATATAATTTTGTTCGATTAATCGCAAAAATAAGAGCGGATATTTTTTCGAATTTGTAAACAATGTATTTGGGGCTATTATAATCAAATGATGTTCTCAAAAAGGAGAACATTATTCTCAAAATTGAGAACCCATTTATGATAACCATAAAATCATAAAAACCATTAAACCTACAACCATATAGATATATAAAGAGAAAATGCCTAGTAAAATTCTTCAAACAACAACTGTACATATCATGTATGAATATCTTCAGTCAAAACTTATTATGATTGTTCTGTCTTAGTCATAGAACAACTATGGTCCTTCCTGTACTTGCATTTTCCAAGTCGTCGCCTAATTTGAATCCCAACAATCCTCTGTGGGTCAGTCGAAGTACCTGCCAAGCTCAGTTACAGTAACACCATTGCAATTGTGTTTTGATACATTATTCTAGCACCCTCGGATAGTCATATGTCCAACTTCACAACGATTCTAAAATTAATGTGTCCATTAACATAGTTCATGGCTAACAAGACCTTTGAAATTCTACTTGGAAAATAAGCTCTTGAACTTCGAACCTGTCCTTTGACCCAAACTAAAATGAATATTCCTAACTGCGAGGAAAATTCCACAATCCAGAAGCCATGACTGGGAATGATCAAGAAGATACTATGAGGTTTATTGACATGTTATTTTATATTGAATGTATAACTGTTCTTTTTAATGCGTTTAAAAATTTGTTCTTTTCGAATGGATATTTTTAAAACACCTTACACTTATGGAGGAAAATAGTTGTTTAAGTGACTTAAGCATATTAAATACACTTACAAAATCACGGCTAAGTCAACTACTAAGGTCGAAGAAGCTCTCCCAAACACGCTCGGGGACGGAAATTTTGACGTCCTAGTTCCGAGTGACGTTGTTCCGAAGATGAAGATAACCTGTCTCGAAACCTGTTCGGAACCATTCGTTTACGACTAACCACATTTTTAGGGTTCCGAATGCATCCGAATTACTAATTAGTTTCTTGATCGTCGGCACTCAGAATAGTGACGTCAAAAATGAGTCTACGCTCATGTTCGGGAAAGCTTCTCTGCCCTTGTTATTGAAGTTGGCCGTGACAAAATACGAAATTAAAGAACAATTTAAGAACACCCCTTACAAATAACAGCAAGCATCCACTGTTTTCCAAAACTAACACCAATTTTTCATTCCTATCCCAATACTGAAGTGATAATTCCTCAACGCGTCGAATCTGCCTCTCGGGAATGGGAAAATCGCGGAAGAGTTGCAGAAGTTTTCGAAACAGCAAGCAAGATCAACGGGAACCCAACTGTTCAAACTTCTGATTTCTGTTTATGGTAATTTTTGGAAGCGTTGACCAGGGCAGGGATTGATATCCAGTACGGAATATCCCGCCAAAGTGGACAGACCCCAGAGAATTTGGAGATTTAGCTTGACAATGATTTAACTCGTAAATTTGTTTAAAAATTATCTTTGTATTTGAGTCACCACTTTTGAAAGCAATAGTTTTTTTAATTAAACCTCTAACCATTTGAAAAAAATATATAATTGGGTGACGTTGTATAAATGATTATGTTTCAAGTAAAGTACTTAATAGGACTGGGTCAAAATTTGAAGAGAAATCCAATTGAATACCACTTTAAATGTTTCCTTAATAAAACAATCTTACTATTGTTAGTAATTTTACAAAGATAAGAGATAATTGTTTAAATTTGCGATCAAGGAATGTTTTCTTTGAACTTACAGTGGTTACTTGAATTAAAGAAAAAAAACGTAGTCAAGAAATAATTAAATAAAAACTATCTCTATAGCCTACGTTACGATTAGTAGACTCATTTTACATTACATCTTCTTATTGTTTAGTAAGGAGATCTAAGGTTATTTTTTTGCAATACGATATTCCATTATAAAAGGATCTACTTTTTTAACTCCGAAAGTCTTTGCGCATGCATCTCATAGCTGTACTTAAATACACAGACTTCAATACCAAAGGCCAGCACTCTCACCACCAGGTTAGTATCAGACATCTATTTTACAACTTCATCAAACTATCAAAACTCAGAGAATCAGCTATGATCAAGAGAAAAGACGAAAGGACGTGATATGGGAAGTATTAAGGAGGATTATGTCTCGATTGTCTATGCAAAATTCACCCGAAAATTCTTGTAGAAAATTCAAATTTGCTGAATGCTAAGAGATATTCAAAGGGGCTGGTGGTCAAGATGCAAGAGCATCGACGGTGAGTTGAGAGAGTTGAGAAGACGGTGAGTTGAGAGACGCATTTCAGAATACCATAGTGGATTCCGAAAATTATTAGTCACAAAAGTAGCCCATGATCTTTAAAAATTAAAGCGTATGATTGGTTAATGACCTGTGGTTTATTAATGTTTTCTACAAAAAATGTCTGCTTAATCTCACATATCCGTACATTATTTAAAAAAAATAGTTCTTATGCACATTAGAAGAAACAGAAGATTCCTTAGTAAGAAGTAAAAATTTACCAAAATCTTCTCTTATTTATTTCTAACATTCTCACGAGTTTATGATTGTTTAATGACCTGTGGTTTATTAATGTTTTACTACTAAAAACGTCTGCTTAATTTCAAATATCAATACCATTATTAAAAAAAAGTTCTTCTGCACATTATAAGAAACAGAAGATTCTTTAGGAAGAAGTAAAAATTTACAAAATCTTCTCATATTTATTTCTACCATTTTCATTCGCTTTGAATTTTGTAAACTTATACTGATTATGAAAACGGAAATGTAGGTATGAGTTCTTTTAGTATTCACAATATTAAATATTTTTAACCCTTTCAGTAACAGTGATGCTATTTGGCATCATCATGTTTCTGTTAATTAAAAAAAATAATAGAGCTGGTATCCATTGGAATTAATAAAAATATTTTCTAATAGAAAAAGTTTGAAGAACAGAATTATGTGGTTTTGATATCATAAATAATTCCCATAGACGATCAGAAAAAAAATCTAAATTGATGATGCAAAATTGTCATTGGGACTGAAAGGGTTAAATGAATGTTCTGAATCATGTGAAATTATACTGTTGTAATTGATGCCCAATAAGAAAAAAGTAGGAATTTTAGTCACATTAAACGCTAATATGACTTAATCCATTCATTCCCATACCGAAGCCCAGTCTGTTGGCTCTCAGCATTTGCTCTGGTTCCTCTTTTAAAAGATGAGGTGGTCCGAAAAGGAGGACAGTAGATAGGATGAGGGAGGTAATGTTGAAAAAGAATAAAGAATCGAACCATGGAGGGAGGGGGCAGAGAGCTTCCGGAACTTTTATCTTTTATTTTCTTATCCTAGAGACACTCTGGAAAAAAATGTCCGTCAACGCCATTCTTTAATCCCAATGAGGATTTTTCACTCCTGTTTTTGTTATTTTCCCCTCACCGAGTCTTAAAAATTTTACACGTTTGGTTACCGAGTTTTGAAAATGGCTTGTGATTTATTTCAATGAAGGAATAAGACTTTTGTGAATCTTTGTTTGCTTAATTCCGGTGTTTTGAAAACAATTTCACTGGTTTAAAGACAGATATACTTGTAATACTCCTAGGAGGTCCCAATTAAGAATTGCAGTAATTGCAATTGATACTTTGTTTTGCTCGAACCCAAGAAGTTTTTTCTAAATCAATGTTTTAATATATAGGTAAATATTTCATAAATTAAAAGAATATTGGTATTTAGGGTATTTTGAAGGTATATTAAACTTTTTATGTTTAAAAACACTTAGTGTTGCTATTAGAATGCATAAATTTGATGCTTATTTTGATACGTAGATGAGGCCT
This sequence comes from Hylyphantes graminicola, assembly GCA_023701765.1. Classification (NCBI taxonomy): domain Eukaryota; kingdom Metazoa; phylum Arthropoda; class Arachnida; order Araneae; family Linyphiidae; genus Hylyphantes; species Hylyphantes graminicola. The sequence goes on along the minus strand of CM043120.1, from coordinate 32,878,489 downwards.
CTCATGTGCTAAGCTCTTATGTTCCTTTCTCTTATGCACTATTTGAAACCAAAAATTGATTCTATATTTTTTGCCTTGAAAAATGACATCTCTTAAAATTCAATTTAAATATAGACGAGCAACAATGAGTGGATCGTTTTTTTTCCACTTCTGTATCTTCCTCAGATAGCAAATTCGACTCCATTTTTTTTATTAATGACCCGCAACTGAAGAAATATTTTATGCTTTTATGAACTTTCCAAACAGTAATGCAGTTGCAATGCTTTTTCTCAGATCAGTAAAAAAAAAAAGAATACTTGTAGCGCTACCTATATTGTTCGTAGGTTTGCCTAACGCTAAGACGCCTCACGTCATATTGTTCTGAGGCCAAGACATGCACAATCCGATCAAGTTCCAACCCCACTTGACCATAAGACAGACACCCAAGTGCACTTAGGCATCGATAATGTACCCGCCTTCGGTTACAAATCCCGTGCCCACAGCCGGGTGAAAACCCGAGAACCCGGGTAGATGGTATCGCCCGATCGCCTCGGATGACGCTAGCAGACGCAACGACGCAGTCGAGCGTTGCGTCACGTGTCGTCGGCCATTATGCCTGAACACGTGATACGAGGACTCGGCGTTCACGCCCTGCCGGATTTATGTACTTGTTACACATTGCGTCCCCTCCCTCTTTGTTTAATTGGGTGCTGTCTGGGTGTCTTTGGGTTAAAAAGGGGGATTTTGTTGCTCTTTGTAGAATGGGTTTCAGTGTTGTTCCGTGCTAGGTTGGGTTAGCTAGATTGGGATGTTAGTAAAACACATTAAGAAAATTAGTGTGAAACGACCAGTTGAAAATTTCTAAAGCTCAATAAGTGTACAAACAAGAGATACAGTACATCTTAAAAGTGCATGATACAAACTAACTCCAATCAGTTAATTTTCTATGAGAACAAAGATGAACATCATACGTACACGGATATATGTCAAAAACTTAAATTAGTAAAATAATATCTTATGAAAATCCAAATGGTGTGACCTCCCTCTTTGTTCAATTGGGTGGGGGCCCGGGTGGCCGAGTGGCTTGGACCATTAGCCAGACAGTCTGCGCTCTATATCGGGTGTGCGTTCGATTCCCGCCTTCGCCCAGGGTGTACTTCATTTCTCTGTGACTAAACATACTAAATATTATTATTTCTGTGTCTGTCTTACTTGGCGAGGGCTTATAAAAGCAAGTATCTGATTACAAAGCTGGAATATATATGTACCTACCCCCTAGCCTCTTAATTGGGTGCTGACTGGGTGTCGTTGGTATAAAAAGGGGGATTCATTTTGTTGCTTTGCAGTAAGACACATTAAAAAAATTAATGTGAAACGACCCTTTGCTAAGTTCTAAAGCTCAAAAATTGTAGCTCTCATTGTTAAGTGTATTTTAAAATGTTGCCCCTTCGGTATTAAAATATAGATCAATCAACCTGTTTAGTTTCCCTTTTAATATGATGCAATATAACTCCATCCAGTTAATTTTCTATGAGAACAAAGATGAACGTCATACGTATATATGTCACAAACTTAAATTAAGTAAAACTATATTTTATAAAACTCAAATGACTTCCTCTAATCTTTGTTTAATTGGTGCTGTCTGGGCGTCTTTGGGTTAAAAAGGGGGATATTGTTGTTCTTTGTAGAACGTGTTTCAGTGTTGTTCCGTGCTACGTTGGGTTCCTAAATTGGGCTGTTAATATAAGAAAGTAAGACACATTAAGAAAATTAGTGTGAAATGACTCTTTGAAAAGTTCTAAAGTTCAATAAGTGTAACTTTCTTAGAGGAGAGAAATTTTAAATGTTAGCACTTCGGTATTAGAGTATAGATCAAACAACCTGTTTAGTTTCAATTTAAATATGATACAAACTAAATCCATTCACCTACTTTTCGATGAGAACACAGATGAACGTCATACGTATACGCATATATGTCAGAAACTTAAATTAGTAAAATTATATCTTAGAAAACTCCAAATGGCGTCCCATCCCTCGTTGTTTAATTGGGTGCTGTCTGGGTGTCGTGGGGTTAAAAGGAAGATTCATTTTGTTGCTTTGTAGAACATATTTCAATGTTGTTCCTTAGGACACATTAAGAAAATTAGTGTGAAACGATCCTTTTTCAAAGTTCTACAGCTCAATAAGCGTATTTCTCATTGTTAAGTGTATTTTAAAATGTTGGTCCTTTTCGGTATTTAAATACTAATCAATCAACCTATTTATTCCCATTTAATATGCCACAAAATAAATCCATTCGGCTAATTCTTCATGGGAACAAAGATGGATCTTATACGCATACATGTAAAATAAAAACTTTGTTAATTGGCAAAATTACATTTTATGAAAGCCCAACCGCCAATTTCTTGTTTCAACAACATGCTTATTTAGATATAAAATTATTACCTTTTCTAAAAGATTAGAAAAATGAGTGGTTGTTATTGACAAGGCACATTAAACCAACAAGCAGTTTGGCGACATAAAAAAATCGATTGGTTTGTCAAAAAGCAATCAGATTGACAACCTTGATATCGATTTCGATGCATAAAAACCAGCTTTAATCCATCATGATCAGAATGTGTCAATCCTTTATTCTGATACCCAAAGGACAAATGCCGCCTGATCTAGTTAAGATATAACATTTCTTGCTGCTTGAAGCGTTTTTATTGCTCCGATATATGAAAAGCCTTATATAGAAAATTTTTTTAATGAATATTTCAAATACTCAAAACTTGGTACAATGTATTTGTATGCATTATTATATATAACGGAAAATTTATTACCGACATACAAAAGTTTTTAAATTCTTTAAATACATCTATACTTTTACAGATATTAATTGCTATTTGAAAAATAGGCATCGGCTGAACTAAAATTTCTAAACTTAAATGAAAAAATAACTTAGTTAATTGATACTGAAAAATAACTCTTCAAACCAGTTCTCTTCAAAAGAAATGTATTCGAAGCAAATCTAACTTAAAAAGACTCATTTATCAAATTAATTACTTGGGAGTATCATCTCACAAGGTTTTTCTATTATTTACTTTAAATTCATTTAAGAGGTTAAAAGATCAAGGATTTATGTTAGGTGTCACCCAAACAGTAAAGAACTTCAGCAAGAGATTTTAACACGGATCAAAGAATTGAAAGGAATTTTTCAAGAAAAATAACACTAGTTTCTGGGAGTGCTTGATTTCAAGGAAATTTTCAATAAAGTTTAGAATAACTAGTTTGAGAATGTGATATTCAATAAAACCTATTCTTAATGGATGCCTTTCTCAGGTTAAGCAATACTAGTATGAAAATGAAAATATACACCAAAATTAATTTTTCGTAAAGTAAACCCAACCAGACCTAAAATCCTTTATAATAATCCTTTCGAAAACATTAGACTTTTTTCAGCGATTGCTAAGCTCTAATGGCATTACAAACACCGATCGTTGTGTCCGAGCAGCTTGTAAATAACTGGAAAATGACTTTTGACATGTGATCGGCAGATATCCGATGCGACAGGTGATCGTGTAGGATATTTAGGCAAAGTAAAAAAAAAATCCTGTAAAAATTAAGTACCTAAATCCATCAGCGGCTAAACCATTTAGAAACACTATATACTAACACTATATTCAAGAGAATTTATTAATTTTTTAAAACTACGATCACAAAACAGATTTTTTTTCTTTAAAATCATCATTTCCTACTCCTTTTTCATTATCTTAACTCACCTCAGTACAAAACATCTCTATAATCCTTCCGAAGACATTCGATTTTTTTTCAGCGGTCGATTAGCTGTTAATGACATTACAAACACCGATCGTTATGTCCATGCAGCTCTCAAGTAACTGGTTGGTCAGTTGGTTGACATATATTTTCAGGTTTGTGTGCTTGGTCAGTAATGCTCTAGACTGGGAATTTGTAATAGTAGCCAGTGGCTACTAGAGTGAAAAAAAATGGTAGCCACATTTCGATTTTTAGTAGCCAGTTTTAAATTTCAGTATATACGACAAAAAGAAAGTGCGATTGTCCACAAAAGAAATTTTTATTAATGACATTTTTGATATGATAAGATTGACAGTAAAAAAAGTATCCTACAAAATATGCAGTATTATGTAATTGGCCATTATTGTTAGGAGAAAATTATTTTATATGCAATCAGTTCAACTACTATTAGTTTCGGAGAATTCTTGACGTCGCCCACGACCCACGATTGTTCATGAAATTTTTTCATATCAAAATTGTTTAAATGAATAGTTGAGATCTTAATCAGATGTAAATCCATCACCTGTAGATTGCCGAAATCGTAAAGCAAAATTTAAAAATCAAATTTGCATTTAAGATTTTCATCGCCCAGCTCCATTTACGTCACACGGAAGAGGATGGAAAATTTCACCGATGAGCAACAACTGTCATCAAGTCTTTCTTCCCGACAGAATCGAATCGGAGCGTTTTATAGAAATGCAGCTTCAGTATTAATTATTTGTTGAACAAAAAGGAAAAATTACGATCGCCACATTTGGCGACTGGGGTTCGATTTTTAGGTAGCCACTTTCGATGTAATAGTCTCCAGTTGGCGACTGGCGACCGCTAATCTAGAGCTTTATTGGTCAGAGACCCGCTTATAAACCTTCGTCAAGTAAGACAGACACAACACACACACATACATACGCGACAGATGCTGCCATCTATCGCGCGCCACCACCACAATTTAGACAAGTCTCCTGAAGGGGAGAGAATCAAGTATCTGGAAAATGACTTTTTGGATGTGATCGGCAGACATAGAATGCCACAGGTCATCTTGTAGGAAATTTAATAAATAATTAAAATAACTGGATTTGATGGATTAAAAATCCTGCAAATATGCAGTGCACCCATGAAAAGTAAAACTGAAAAAAATTAGAATGGAACAACCGCCGAACTCTAAAAAACCTTATCTTAAATTGAATTTATTTACTTTCTAAAATACTACCACAATACCAGTAAACTAACAAAATTTATCGATCCAAAACATCTATACCAACCTACTAGTCCTCGCCTTAGCACAAAACAAAACATCTCTATAATAATCCTTTCGAAGACATTCGATTTTTTTCAGCGATCGCTAAGCTCTAATGACATTACAAACACCGATCGTTGTGTCCGAGCAGCTCTCAAGTAACTGGAAAATGACTTTTTGGATGTGATCGGCAGACATCCGATGCGACAGGTCATCTTAGCGGGCGTTCACGCTTGCCTAAGTCCATACCGATCAAAGGTCTGGGCCCGTCCCTTATGGCGATGGCCTAGATCCCAGAACACGGGAACTTCTGATAGGGATTTTAGGGGATCATGTTGCATGATGTTGAGTGTTGTGTTGGGGTTGGTGCTAGATTTGGTTGAATGGAGAAGATCACTAGAGCTACATATGGGATGTTGGTGACGGAAATCGGAATTTTGAATTGTAGTTGAGTGATGAATTCGGCAACTGAGCTAACCAACGAAAAACATAATTTTCCATACCTTAAATTTTAGTTTTTTTCGTATTTTGTGCATCGAACTTTCTTACAATAACTTTAAATTGCAAAATTTTATTAAAAATAATTTTTTATTCTTTATGTACTTTTTTTCATTTGAAAAGATTTTAAGGTCATTTCTTTAAAAGTGAAAATGATTCTGATCTTTTAAACAAGTATTTTATTTGAAAAAAAATTGAATTTAGAAATTATACATTGGAAGCAACCATACAAATTTACACATTTCGATTGCGTTCGGAAGGTTTAACATGAATGAAAGAAAATGAAACTGTTTAAACTTTTTAATGATTTATTAAGTTAAGTTTTGATAAAAAAAATTACTTCCGTTGTAATTAATTTATATTTATCAACCGAGCAATATCTAGAATAAATACCACAACTTAAACATAATATAATTATCGATGCATATTTTAACACGTTATAATTATTACTACAAGGTAGAGTAAACTAAAACTAAATAAATGTTTAACTTTCATTCAACTAATAGTATCAATTTTCTTTTTCAGATCAAACCGCCATTGCCGACTTTCATCGCCAATTTGGCTCCCAATTTCGCGCCTCTTCGGATTGTCCCTTAGGGTGCATAAATTTGTGGAGCAGACGAAATTAGTGCAGCTCACTGAATTTCACCCCTTTCTGGCATAAATTTTCTTCACCCCCCTTCTCCCTACAGTTGCATTAAGTGACACATAGAAAATGATGTCAAAGATGTGTAGGTGTGCTTGTTTTTTACTAGTTCACTAACCCATTAATACCCCATTATTTTTTAATTCGTTATTTCATTTTTACCCAATTCTTACCAATTGATACCCTATTATTTTTTGTATTCGTTATGTCATATTAACCCTATCCTTACCATTGAGATATCCCATTATTTTTTTTAATTAGTTATTACATTTATTTTTACCCCATTCTTACCCATTGATACCCCATTATTTTTTTTGTTCGTTATTTCATTTTTACCCATTGATACCCCGTTATTTTTTTAATTCGTTATTTCATTTTTACCCAATTCTTACCTATTGACCCCATTTTTTTCGTTATTTCGTTTTTTACCCTATTTTAACACATTTTACCCCATATTTTTTTAAAATTCGTTTTTGCACTTTTATTAAATGTTTACATATTAATTAACCATATTTTTTTTTTCAAAATTGCACTTTTACCCCATTACAACATTGATATATAATATATATATATATTTTGCTAAACTAATCTCATTGCTCAACGAGTACTCCTATGACTTTTTTCATTCTTCAGACTAGTTTTTAGTTTTTAAATGTCAGTTTTATGCATTGGCATTAATTTTCATTTCGAGAAAATAGTTTTTCTTTGTAATAGTTAGACACTGTTATTTGCATTTAACGTAATTACCTTTCAAAGAACAACTTTTACATTCTTAAATAAAATCTTCGTTCATATTTTTAAATATTGAATAGTTTGCTAAAAATAACAGAAAAGAGAGTTAGCTGAAAAAAAAACACAGCTGGATGTAAATAACCTCGAAATATTTTATAAAAAAATAACTCAGAAAACTGTTTTCTAAATTTAACATAAACCATTTAGGATAAGTTTAAGAGATGACAAGGGATTTCGCCCTTACATCTTTTCTTTTATTATGTCTGGCTATCTATTCTGCTCTTAGAGTTGGTTTTTCTGCGAATCATCAGAGCACAATGCGTTATGGGATTTTCACCAATCAATCTAAGCAGAATGCCTGCGTATTGAATTTATATAATTTCATATTAATTTGTTACCTTCATTATAATAAGATAATAATTAGTAATGTTTGAAACATCACATTAGTTAATCTTTTTTGTTTGGCTGTAGTTTTTAAAAAGCTCGTTGATAAATGCAAGTTTTCTTAAAGCTTGCAAAAAGGGTAAAATAAATCAAACTCCCACTTTCAAAATGGAAGCAAGAAATGGAATAGACAAGTGGCACAGCCATCACGGTAACGCTTAGATTTTTTTTAAATACACTATGCACAAAACTTACGTTAACCTGAGAAGACACAAAAAGAATGGGAAAAATAGGCCAAAATTTCCATGCGATGTGAAACACCCTATTGCGCCAAATTGAGGTAGAATCCTAAAATTAAATCAACTATAATATATAATACAAGTAGCATTATATCTCCGTATGGACAAGTATTCAAAATCATATTCAAAATAGTGTTAAAAAATTTAAAATTTATAAATCGACAAGATCTAAACATACATTAAACATCCCAATATTCCACCCTTCATAAAGACAAACCCCCCATTCAAAACAAAACCCCGTGCGAAACACTGCAGTTCAACCAAGTGGCCCTTTCTAATGCCACGTGCAGCTTACAGGAATACAGTTCCGGGCACTTGAGCGGTGTTTTTAGACCATGGGAAAAGAAAACTTAAAATGCCCGACACGGGAATTTGATAGGCTCAGCGACACTATGAATATCAAATTGCCCGAAATTCGATAGGAATCCTCTTGGATACAATGGGATAGGAAAATATGAGTTTTGTTATTGTTTGTGTAAATATTGAAGGGCTACTACAAAGAAGGGCCGATGTGTAGTGTAGTGTAATCGTTTCCTGCTGCCTATTTCTAGCCTCCATTAGGAGCTTTAACACAGCCAATAACGCCTCGTAATTTCCTCGTCGACCTGGTCAAGTGACGAGGTCTACACCTGAGCGGGCACCCAACGGAACTTCGAGCGACATCGTACGCTGACGTCACCGGGACTTTGGACTCCACAGATTTAACGAGCACGTCTGTCCCAGTGTACTCGGGCCCATCCGTCACGAGTTGGACTATCTACTCTTTCCCAGTACACATATCCAATTTATAGGAGGACTGGCAGTAGGTGGGAAAGATCGATGCACCATGTTATATAACGAAGTAGTTAATTTTTATTATGTGGTGTGAGTGGTTTTTTGCATATCCTTTTGTACAGAAGTATAAACCCTGATATTCCTTGACTACCAAGATTCCCAGCAACTTATCGATTTTTTTTTTTAAACTTATCAATTTTACAATTTCATAAAATTTAAAAATTTGAAGTCTGGAGAAGTCATCTGTACAGAAATACTTACTTAAAAAAATGGAAATTAAATTTTGATTTAAAATGTAAAATTTTATATCATGCAGTAACAACAAGTTTACACTTCAGCCAATTCGCATATGCCTCAAAGTGTACAATTCATAGTTCAACAATTCTTGAAAAAAAAAAATGATGGAAATTTAAGATTTTTTTTATTTAAGGTTTATAATTCCGTGAAGCTTTTGTAATTTAGTTCGAGAAATTTGAACTACAGAATACTTAACAGAATTAGTTAATGGAGGTAGAAATATGTAATAAGTAATAGTGGTAGTAAAAGTAGTTTGTAATTAGTAGCTTGTAGTAAAACAAAATACTTTTGGTATTCTTTTACTTTTCACAAATCAACTACAACTGAAGAAACAGAATACTTAACAGAATTAGTTAATGAGGAGAAATATGTAATAAGTAATAGTGGTAGTAAAAGCAATTTGTAATTAGTAGCATGTAGTAAAACAAAATACTTTTGGTATTTTTTACTTTTCACAAATCAACTACAACTAAAGAAATAGAATACTTAACAGAATTAGTTAATGAGGTAGAAATATGTAATTAGTAATAGTGGTAGTAAAAGTAATTTGTAATTAGTAATATGTAGTAGAACAAAATACTTTTTTTTACTTTTTCACAAAGCAACTACAACTTGAAAAATAGAAGGAAGAAACCAATTGAAAAAGGAATTTAAACTTTACCATTTTATTTTTTCAGAGAAAACTTCTTGGGATGGAATTACTCGTGGCAACTCGAGGGAGGAAGGTCACTTGGATTCTGATTGGTCCTTCGCACTTGACGCAATTTCCGCTTCCGTCCCGTTCGTTACTCAAACCTGCAATTTGAGGGGAGGAGAGAGAACATGGCTTAGAATTTTAAAGAGGCAGTTAAAAAATCTATTTCGAACAGAAGAATTAAGAGTGTAAGGTTTATAGTATTTTATTATGCTTTCGTATTGAAGATTGATGTGAATGTTTTTTTGTACATAACATTTCTGGTTATTTCTGAAGTAAATGTTTTGAATATAGTATTTTTGAGAGTTTTTCGCAGATTAAATTTTCCTACAGCAAAAAACCGGTAAAAATACAGCATATTTTTCGCTTATTCGCACAGCATTCTACTGTATTTGATTGCAACTGGTGCTGTAACACAAATTCATAGAACTTTGCTACAATTTCTTCTCTTTTGAACGCTCATGATCTTGAAGTCAGTATTCATATCGAGAAATTCAAACTTGAATTATAGTCTAGTGTCATGTGATTTTAAGTACAGCATTCGTGTAAGCGTTACGTTTACCACTACGAGTGCTGTCTTCGAAACTGTGACTTTTTTTGTGATGTAAAAAAAATGTTGGATTAATTGTGTTACTCATTTTAATAGTTACAAATTCCCTGTGGTCATATTTCAATATAATTGAACATAAATGTTCAAATGAGTTTAACTCAGCTTAACTAAACCAAATTGTATGAAATAACTATTATTAAAATGGAATTAATTTAAATAATGGAGCATTATGTAGCTTTTATGTGCTTAAAAAAAGAATTTTTAAATCTGAGGTTTTCAGATTGAAAATCTAATCGTCAAATCAAATCTAATCTTCAATCAGTATCTAGACATAATTGTATTGCAGTGTTGTATTTCGATTTTACAAAATATTTTACATTTAAAATCTTTTTAAACGTTTATTGAATACTGTGTTTTTATTTGTTTTTTATTGATTAAATAACTGTAATAAACACAGTTAATAGATTTTTCGGTATAAAATATCTGACAATATTTTTTTGATTAAATAATGGATAAAAACGTATTTTTTATAATTAAAATCCCTTAATTTATACAAAATACAGTTCTAACTTTTTTCAAGACAAGGTGAAATATTTTTTTTACTAAAAACTATTCACTTTTTACAATTGCAACCTTAAACTAACAATAGCAACACAAAATGTTTAACTGTCCAGACCTAGAACATATGTGAAAACTACGTTTATTAAAGCACCTTATTTTCTTCCTCACCACAAAGCAAAAATTTGCCTTGAGAACCAGTCACACTTCACTAACAATCATAAAAAAAAATATCCGTGACATCGCAATCGCTGTTACAACACATTAAAATAGATTCCTACCACCCAGAAGCCAAATTTAATGAACCCATCAAGCCCAACTAATAAAAAAACTAAGGTCGGAAATTTAATTAAAACCCATGAAAACTCCTGTTTGTTTTTTAATTGTTTTACCAGCACCATCTTAAGAGACTGGGCCATCTGCTAGCTTTACGTCATTTGTATGCAGACAGTGTTGGCTGACCAGGTGCCGATTTCAAGCTCTAGTTTTATGCAGGTGGTTTGACGAGGTGATCGAAGACTTTAGCACCTGCTGATGCTGCGACAGGATTTTTCTTTGGCGAGAAAAGACGTTGGTTGGCGACGCGAATCGAAGTATTGGTGACACAAATAGGTAGTATTTGTACTGATGTAGGGTAGACTGACTAGTGAGAGAACATGCCCCAGTGAATGAGCATTCGGTAAATATAATTAAAAAATAAAGACTGAAAATCATTACACTAGATGGATTGGCAACACTGACTTCCTCCCATGTAGTAGGAAGCTATCTGACATATGGTTGGTTGCCCTGGTCAATGTGTCCTGGTGTTTATTCACTGGCGAACGCAGCGCCTTAAACGTTCATTCACTGGTTAGTCTACCCTAGTTAATCTTATAAACTTTAGATCAGGTTTTCCCATAATTTGGCCACCAGTTTCCGCAGCAATAAAAATAAATTTTTATTGATACTTATATTTTTTCAGGTGGAAAGGACTTTAAGATAACATCTTCGAATATAAACTTATTTAAGGATTTTACAACCATACATTTTAGGCCATTTTCAGGCCAGAAAGTTAAACCAATGGCCCTTTATTCCTTTAAGTACTACAAAGTAGGAAGGGGAGTTGTTAAACTAGAACTTGTCATCAGAGCTTCGTATGTTTTAACCATTGTCAAGGGATGAGGTTGACCTGAACAGAATCCCGAAGTTACCGGTACAAGTCTCGTCGTACGAAGTATAGGAAATAGCACTACGAGAAAATTTTAAATGTGTGTCAATCTCCTTTACTACATTTTATACTGATGTATGAGCTACATCCGCAGAATAACAGTATCATACATTTAGACCTTACACAAAGACCTTATTCAATCCTAAGACCTATAGGTCCAAAGCCATATCAACTGGGTTCTCATAATCCCAGAGATGAAATAAACAAGTTGTAGCTGTAATCATTTCGTGAGACTGCCATAGTGATAGAGATATTATGCTGATGTTGAACTTTTTTAAGTGTTATGGATTTTAACTGAATATTTTTAAAAAGTTTTGATTTCGGACCGCAAAGAGGACTAATGGCCCATAGCAATACATCGAGAAGCATTTTTCTCTATACCAAAAAAACTAATTTATATACATTCGCTTAACTCTAAATGAGTCTTACATTTAAACTACCATTATGAAAAGAGCGACAGTCTGATCCATTTGTTTGAAAAAAATTCTCAAACAAATCTCCATTTATAGTATCTGTCCATTATGTTAATTTTAACTTATAATGATAGAAAAATTCAGCAAATACACACCTTCATACCTACTTTAACTACCAGTTGAATCTCAGAACACGTGCGCGAGTCGTAAACCCCTGTCCGTATCATTACATCACTCTTTGGCGTGTATTGATCGATTTATAATTTTTGGCGTAAATTTCGCCATCAATTGGCTGCGTCCCCAGCTATACGTGATAACAGCAATTAAGGCGGTTAAAAACGCTTCGCCTTTCTCTTGATTACAAGTTGAGATTTTTCCTGGAAGGGGATGTTAAAAATGTATTATCATTTAGGGATGGCTTTTTACTTTTAGCGGTTTTTTTTATAAGAGATAATATTTTTGTGACTAATACAATTTTTTTTCTGGTTATATACATTTTGGTAATTTAGTGGTGCTTCGCATATTTTGTGCTGATGAGAATTGAAAATTTCTTTATAAAAATTGTAAAATGATTGGTTGTGTTCTCAAAAAGAGTGTTGTGTGATTATGTTTATTAAGGCTGAGCAGTAAAATGACTCTTAATGCACGTATTTGTTACATTACACTTGTAAGCAGCAGCGTTTTCTAACATGCAAAATTTTTTATTTATTAATGGTAAAGTGGAAAAAAATTGAAGAGGACGTGCGTTGAATATAGAAGCAGGGATAAAATTGAAGTTTTTAAACAAAGTTAAGACTAATAACAAAATAACTACATTGGTTTCAGAATAGTAGAAAAGGTAAATTTCGATTTCAAAATCTTCAACTGTGAATGCCTGTCTTAGATAAGCTGATATCTGATCTAACTTTTGAACTTTTAAGCTTTCGTTAAGTTTTTCAAAATAACACGATGATTAGAGATTTTTGATTGCAGCAATGGCTAAACATTTGGTATCTTGATTTCGATCTTAGCGTTTATTGAATAGGAATGTTGATATCACTTGGAAATCAGTCATCAATATCGTCAGCAAATTTCAAAGAGCAAAAGGCTCAGTCTAGGCTTACCAAGTAAAATACCACTAGATGCATATACGTAACACAAAAAACGGGCATATAAATACTGAAAACTTAATAATTATTCCTTCGCCCCATAAAATATATATTAGCATCTAATGTTACGTTTCTCAGTAATCGTTGTAAGATAGAAATTTATGATTTTTTGAAAGTTGGCAACATGACAGCTTAAGATTTTTGTAAGAAACAATTTCTGAAAATTTCCAAACGGATTTCGTACTTAGCATGTTTATGCATTGGTCTGACCAGACTCGCTTCGATTTCAAGAAGTCTTAGAACATTCAACAACTTTCGAAACCGAAATACCACCATAGCAGCCGTGAAACGCCAAGTGACGCGCGTACGTCACTCAGAATGTGGGCGTACAAACACCACCAACTCGATAATTATTCCTTTGCCAGATAAAAAGCGTGATATAAGCTTCAAAGGTTACGTTTCTGAACTATCGATATTATACGATAGAAATTTATGGTTTTTTGAAAGAAGGTACGACTACAATTTTTTAATTTCAGTAATGTGCAATAAAGAAATTTTAAACTTAGCAGGTTTATGTCAGTGGTCTGACCAGACTCACTTAGAATTCAAGAAGTCTTAGGACATTCAACAACTTTCGAAACCGAAATACCACCATGGCAGCCGTGAAACGCCAAGTGACGCTCGTACGTCACTCAGAATGTGGGCGTACAAACACCACCAACTCGATAATTATTCCTTTGCCAGATAAAAAGCGTTACCTATACATTATTAATTGTTATATTTCTTCTAATCTTCTTTCTGTTATGATCGATGAAATAGGGTAGAAATTTTTGATTTTTTGAAAGATGGCAACATGACAGTTTATAATTTCTGTAGTGCACCATTTCTTAAAAAAAATCAAATTAATTTCGTATTTAGCATGCTTATGGCATTGGTCTGACCAGACTCACTTAGAATTCAAGAAGTCTTAGAACATTCAACAACTTTCGAAACCGAAATACCACCATGGCAGCCGTGAAACGCCAAGTGACGCGCGTACGTCACTCAGAATGTGGGCGTACAAACACCACCAACTCGATAATTATTCCTTCGCCAGATAAAAAGCGTGATATACGCTTCCAATTAAGTTTCTGAAAGTGGCAAGATGGCGTGGCACGCCTACTTCGCACAGGTGCGCCCTATGATACCAAATAGAAAGGGCAGCATGGGGCCTACGCCCTCCATTCACAGGCAAGGTGAAAGAAGCCATACTATGCCGTTTTGTTGACAGGAAGTTAGATGCTGGGTTTGGAGAAATATTTGTGGTTGCTCAAAGATATGCAGGCCTGATTTTAAAAGTGGTGCAGTTTCATTTAAAAATGAGTTATTATCATTTCTATAGACACGTAATCTTTTTGATAAATACTAAAAAATACCACATAATTCAGGGTTGATATGGAACACTATTAAGTGTAGCCTTAACACTGATTTCGTGAATACTAAAAATCTTTAAGATTCATTTTCATTTTTTTTTACTTTCTATTTGCTAGTACATATTTAATTTATAAACTGACAAGAAGTATTGTGGGGATCAAAAGGCAAAACTCGTGTGAAGATTAAATATTGAGGCAGATAAGTTAGCTACTAGGCAACGGAAAGCTCAAAATGGCATCTTCTTCCCCGCTTTCCGATCGTGTTGACAGAGATGGGATGGAATCATTTGGGTATACATCAGAGGATTTTAGTTCTACTCTTTGAAAATAAAGCAAAGTTTCCCGATTTATAGGAAACATACCATGAACTGAAGGTATTTAATCTTTTCAGAACCATCCAGAGCTTCACTGAAGCTTTGCGTCGAAATTGGTACAGAGAGACGCCTTGAGCTATGGTGTCACTAAAAATGGCTCTTATTCTTGAGGAATAAGCCGAGTCGCCAAAAAGCAGCCCCATTTAGCAAAGAAGGAAAATAGAAACATTTCAGCTAAAATAAAAGAGGTTCAAGGCATTTTTTTAAAAACCACCACAAACAAAATGCCATTTTTCGAAGTACACCTTCAACCTTTAAATAAAACTTCCCCTATTACTTTCACATAAATATGAACCCATAGAGAACCAAGTGGCTCAGGTGGTCAAGCTGTTAACAGTGGAAGGGGAATTTCACCCCAGTAAACGTGAAACGAGCCGAAAATGAGATCAGTGGATTTGGAGACGCAATCGGCGAAATGTTTCACCCGAGGCGATGAGGACGTTAAATGAATTTCCCAGGATGAGGCACCGCTTTTTGACTTTTGAACAGAAAGAGGGGTTTATATTGATGTTAAAAGCAGTTGGTTCAGAGCCACAGCAACTTCGATTTTTTTAGTTAAAAAATGATAACATAAAAACTAATATTGACCTATTATTTATATAAAAAGACACGCAAAAGGTAGAATTTTTTCATATAAATCAGCACAAGTATGCTACTTTCAACGCAGCAAATTTAAATACCACATATTATTTTAAAAATACACAACGAAAGTTTCAAGAAACTCATTAAGTTACCATTAAAACGAACTAGTCAGTTTCATTCTCGAGTCTTTTTAATGTATTTTCTAATTACACACAAAATTTTAGGTGCTTATAAATGAACAAGGTACTCTGAAATATTATTTTTTTTTATTTCTTTGCATATCATTAAAAATATAATTAATAACCTTCTCTAGTGCCTTTTTGAAATTTTTCAAAAATAAAATTTGAAAAGAAAGTTTTTTTTTGGTGAGGGAGGGGGGGGGGGGGGTACTTTCTGATGTACGCAAAAATATAGGGAATGAATTATCTTCACAGAATTTCGGTGAGTAAATGTGAAAGTTATAAAAGAAAAACTCTAAGTAGAAATTAAATATATGTTGCGTTTCTTAAGGCTTTATTGCCCGAAAAAAGTTTATTTAAAAACCAGGTTATAATTTGAAATTCTTTTATATTGATGTGAATACTAAGATTAATTTTGCCGGCCCGCTGGATTAATGGTTAACATGTTGGCCCTTGGAGCTGGTGGGCTCGGGTTCGAGTCCCGGTCATGGCATGGATGTTTGTGTCCGTCAATAAATGTTGTTATAGTGTTTGTGTCGTCTCTTTCTTTGTGTATCTTTTGTGGTTGTGTCATTTCTGGGGTTGAATACAATAGACCTAAGGTCGCAGTGTTTGGCGAACTTGCCCCCCACCAAGAAAGTCATAAGTCATAAGATTAATTTTGGAAATCTTTTTAACAAATGGTTCCATGTGTAAGAGTTACTGACTTAATCTCAATCGTAGGTTTAAGGATATCTTTACTCTTTTATTGGGATAATTATGAATTTCATAATACATTAACAAGTATTACAAAATCCGACTTCGAATCGAATCTAGTAATAAAATTGGTAGGTATTAATACATAAAAGGTATTAATAAGTTTTTTACAGGTATTTGACTAGAAAATGTTTTCATATACGGTATTCCTTAACAACTAAACCACATCATTCATAGAAATTCGAACTTTAACTTGCAGTTCCAGCAGGCTGGTTCCATCCCCAATCCCCAAGAGCTGTTAGAACATCGAAAAAAAATTCGAGTCACCAGATTAGATTTTCTACTCTTGAGCTTAGATACCAAAAATCAAGAAGACGGGAAGAAAAATGCTGAACTGCATAAATATATTTTAAAGAAAAACTTTTCAGCATTCTTTTCGCGAGTGAAATTTTTAAAAAAAATGAAATTTTGATTTGATAGAACTTTTTTTCTCCATGTTTCCTTTGTTCTTTTCTTACGTGATTTTGCACAGACGTATCCGAAGGTGTTCTTTCAGGGGTTAGAGAACTATTTTTACGACTTTTCACACCCCCAAGGAGGTTTGTTAGGAGCCAGTTTGAAAAGTAAACGAAAAAGGGAATTTCCTGGTTTTCTTGGATATATTTGGTTTATATATTTGAAAAAGAAATATGGATAAACTGTGAAAAAGTATTATATTATTTTTTAATTTGCAGTTTTTAGTATAGTTGTTGTGAAGCTATCAATTTTAAACTCCTCTTCTTCCCAAACTAAATTACTATTTAAAGAATCCTGTTAACTAATGTGTATCAATGGAAATTAAGAAATAAGCATCTGAGTTACAAATATTGAATTGCTTATTGTTAGTATGTGTGTTGTATATTTGAAAAAGAAATATGGATAAACTGTGAAAAAGTATTATTGTAATTTTTTATTTGCAGTTTTTTGTAGTCGAGGTGAAACTATCAATTTTAAAACCATCTTCTTCCCAAACTAAATTACTATATAAAGAATCCATGTTAACTAATGTTTATCAATGTAAATTAAGAAACAAGCATCTGAGTTACAAATATTGAATTTTTTATTGTTAGTATGTGTGTTGTATGTTTGAAAAAAACCTATGGATAAACTGTGAAAAAGTATTATATTATTTTTTAATTTGCAGTTTTTAGTAGTCGTTGTGAAACTATCGATTTTAAAACCCTCTTCTTCCCAAACTAAATTACTATATAAAGAATCCATGTTAACTAATGTTTATCAATGTAAATTAAGAAACAAGCATCTGAGTTACAAATATTGAATTTTTTATTGTTAGTATGTGTGTTGTATGTTTGAAAAAGACCTATGGATAAACTGTGAAAAAGTATTATATTATTTTTTAATTTGCAGTTTTTAGTAGTCGTTGTGAAACTATCGATTTTAAAACCCTCTTCTTCCCAAACTAAATTACTATATAAAGAATCCATGTTAACTAATGTTTATCAATGTAAATAAGAAACAAGCATCTGAGTTACAAATATTGAACATTTTATTGTTCGTATGTGTGTTCTATTATGGTATTTCATTCAATAAATGTAAATCTGTTAAGGAAATATAGTTATTAAATAATACGAATTGACTTTTAATCACGTAAATACTATCTAAAACGATTAATAAACTATTTTATTTTTTGCAACAAGTCATATGAAATGCTACGCAACATAAAAGTCATTAATAAAAATAATTTTTTCGACATACCATGAGCGAAAGATTTTATCGAAATAAAAACAAATTAAGCAGGATTTTTTCCTGGATAAAAAACTAAATTAAAAAATCATTTCATCAGGGAGTAAAGATTAAAAAAATGTATTAATGCGTTTTGAGTTTTCCCTGCCCCCAAAGTCTAATTAATTGCTTTTAATCTAAATTTATGAGTTATATTTAAGAATAAAAATTACTTAATGACGTAATTTTTTCAAACAAAATTACTGAAAAACTTCGGATATTTTTTCTCCCTCTTAGTTTTTACGTCTATGTTTTGCATGCAAAAAACATTAAGAACGTGTCGTGTATGAAGTAGTCCGAATAGGCTTTCAACAAAAACCCTAAAAAAACTTTTTACTTCCCAGAAACGAAAATCTTTCTTCTACACGCAACTTATACGTTTAAGCAGGTATATAGAAACGTGAGTCCAAATATATACCTTTTACGAACATTAAAAAAAGATATTTTTTTCCAGCCACTAAGTTTTATAACATAAAAACTTCTCGCTTAAAAACACTCCATTTTTTGATTCCCGCTCATCTCTTTTTTATATAGCGTTGCGCCCTTGGTTATCAATTAAAACAATTCTTCCAGCCCATAACGCTGTGCCGGTAAAAAATGAAGGAAAAAAAAACGGCGAGGGATGAAAAAAAAGTCATGATTACTAAGTTCAGATTTAATGAATATTAAATTTATTTTTTCATGTACAAACACACTTTAAAAAGCATAATTGCATCTGAGAAAAAGAGATAATAAAGGAGATTTAATGTGCTGGAATATTAGCTGGTTCAGTTCAAAATGAGTTTTTGCTTCGAGGATTCTTTGAGTACACTTGTTGTTGATGCTCATGATTACATGTATCGTGTAATGCAATGTTAGTAAAGCATTGAAGAATGTTTGTATTTGTACATTTTTTCATTATTATACATATTTTGATAAAAATAAATATAGCTTTTAGTGCACATGAGTTAGATGCGTAGGAGTCAACACTGTAAAACATTCTGTAAAATTATAGCATATTTGCAGTAATTTTAGGTCCCGAAATTGCAGTTTTATTTGTTTAAACAGTGAAAATGGGTACATTCAATCGCTTCCAAAATAATTAACATTGTTTTCGCTTTTTTGCAGACTAACATCACTGTTTTTAAAAAATGGGGAGTAGGACTCTGACGAGACCACAAAAATAAATGTTTTAAAAATTTCAACACACTAAAAATTTAAATCAATTTCAAATTAAAAAAAATTAAATCAATTCGCAATACTATTTTTCACAAAGCTAAAGAAAAGAAACATAAAAACTCTTTTGTTGATTTCATTATAATATTGAGAAAGTCATTATATTGTTCAATAAATTTTTTCAATTTTGCATTTTTTTTTTTCAAAATTTTTGCGTGGCTTAGAAAGATATATAACTTAACATTATTTTTAATGAGAGTTTTTCAGACACGAATTATTAAAAAATAAGTTTAGAAAACACTTAATAATCTTTTTTCCTCTTCGTCTAGGTCAACTTTCTCTAATCGATGCTATTTATTCAAACAACATTTATTACGTGATTCAAAACAACTGGTAGCTGTCACTTTAAAACTTTCACGTCACGTCAATAATGCATTTCATTCACCTATAGGTTTCAGGTAAGAAACAACTAAACTCCTTCAAGTCCACTCATTCTTTAATACCTCTTTCTCAGAAGCAAAGAAAGATAACTCCAAAAGCTGAAGACTTATATTTTTAGTAGATTTTAGTGTACAATCTGAATTTGAACTTAAACTAATTTTTATGGTTCTGTTAAGTTAAGAAAGAATTTTTGTGTTTCGGTTTAGTTATAAAGTTCCGTAGACAACCAATGTAATCGCCTGCGGTTTTTATATTCGAGAAATAAGGAGTTACGCCCCTTTTGCTCCAAGGCACAGATATCATCATTATAATTATTTCATTTTCCGTGTCCAAAACAAAAAAATGTCGTTTTGTGTCCAGGCTGTATTACACGCAACGCCCCAGGGGCGGGACTGACAAAGTCTCAGCCCCGCCTGGTAACGCCCTCAGGGCGACATTTATGCAAATGAGAGTAAATACAGTAGCACCAATATGATATAGTTACGCGTGATAACTATTATTACAATGGTGGCGACATTGTTGGCGAACGCGATGTTTGTTTGGCTTTAACGGTTCCCGCCAATACCGCCGCTTTTGAATTTATGCTTGTTGATATTTGGTATGGGCTTTGTTCGATGGTATCGTATCGAACAATGGTTTTTACACGCGCTGTTGAAGTTTGCGACGATAGGGGCGGGAGTTTGATACGCATCGAATGGTTGGTTATCAAAAAGAATGAGTTTTCATTTTTTTTTTGTTGTAATGCCAAAGAAAAGAAATATTTTGGGAAAGCGAGGTTTTCCAAGCTAGATTTGCAATAGAATAGCCAGTACAATGAAACTCGCAGTTATATCGACTAAAGTCTTGAAAACAAGTTAGTTACACTGTTAGGATAATTATGAAAGCAGCGAAAGCAGTTTTCTCTGAATTTTTAATTGAAATATAGATGAATTATTTTATCAAGGCTTCATAAAAATAGGGTGATGCATAAAATACTGCTGGTATTAGAAAAATGGAAAAATTCCCCCATTCTATTATTATATTATTTAGTAATTGTGTGGAAAACAAATTCTTATACAAAAAGAATACGTAAAAAACATATTTTTAGTAAGCAATTTTTGAAGATTTTAAAATCATTTTGAACTTCATAAATTTGTTCTTAAGCGATACACAGTGGTGCAACTTGAAAAAGTTCGCATACATTCTAGTTAATACTGGTGCCCCTACTTTACCTTCTTCTCAAAAGGCATGTTTATCGGTAGTACATAAACTGTAGTAACCTCTTTACTCCCTATAGCAGTGAACACCATAATGCATTAAATAACAGTACTTTAAAAATTATTTTTAAACACAATTACCATTACAATCTGGGGAAATGCAGCTTAGAGTAAAGTGTAAATTTTGTTTTACCATATGAGATCAAAATTAAAATTTGAATTGAAAATTTAATTTACTAAGTTTTTTAAATTTTATTTTTTGCAGCAGATAACTGACTGATACATATTTTAAATTTTAAAATTTGGTAAATTTGTGAAATTCGGTAAATTTGGTCAAATTGTAAAATTTAGTAAAATTGTAAAGTGTAGTAAAATTTTTAATTTTTCAAAAAATTATGTGTGTTTCCGGAAAACCTGACAGAGTCAGGTGACAGGTTTATGCGTATGTGCCCCTCAGAGGGTTAATTTTTCCCATAATAAAATGAATATAAAAATTATATTACAGGAAGTAACTGGCTGTTAGGCAATACAGAAACCACAATCAACGACATTGATATTGAATCCATAATGAAAAAAATCACTCACTAAACACTTCATGATCGCGGTATCTAGGCGAAATCAGCGGGAAACTTTTATCAAATAATAATTAAGAACTATAAATCATTGCCGAAACCCGACACTTTTGACACCTTTATTTGTATTTTTGACGATATTATTTGTGTATTTCCTTTCGCTTGAGATGTAATCTGCGGGCTATATTGCAGCTGCACAGTGCATGTAGATGTGCTAGTTTAAAAAAATTGTAACTTTCAACTTTTTTTAATTGTATTAGTTTTACTAAAATTTTATTTTTGAAAAGATGGAACTTTGAACTTCTTTTTATTATAGATGCGTTTTCGAAAAGTTCGATTTTTAAATGATTGGTTACTTGGATACTTTTGATATTTTTTTTTATTTTTTGTTGACTTAAAATTATATTTACAAAAGTTGGAAATTCAAACTAATTTTGATTGGTTTAGTTGGATTAACTTTACAAAAAAATGTTTTAGCTCAATTTCAATTTATTATATTTTATTCAAAATAAAGATAGTACGAAAAAATACATAACATAGGAAAAAACAATTTAGGTTGTTTCGATTCATCATTATGGTTGCACGCAAAAGTTTTCCAAATCACAACTTTTTTTTTATACCATAAATAATTAAGTATACTCGATGAGAATGATTCGATTTCTTACTATGTAAAATGGTTAAAAACAGCTGTTTCCCATGAAATTCAGATAAATAACCACATTATTACATGAAAACTTTTGATAATAATTTGAAATAATAATAATTAACGCTAATAATTTCGAATGCTTTGTTTTTGTTCGATTTTAACTATATATGTTTAGGTTTGCCTGTACGGAATTTTTCCCCCTTGGCTTACCATAGTTTTTATATATATTGTTTCTTTAAAATTTTTTGTTTATGTAATAAGTAAGAATATTATTATGTTGATTAATAAAGAGGTAGCAGTTTAACAAGATTGGATCAAAAAGGACTTTAAACAAGCACTTAATTATTTTTATTTAAAGTTTTTTTATGTAAAAAAATACCGTGCTACAACTTCCTGAGACCCGGCATGCTTTAAACTGATGTTTAGTTTTAGTTTTCTTTAATTACACAACTTATTTCAAGCTTTAAGAACTGAAATTTGTTCTTAGAAAAGTATCCGAAAATGACTTTTAGCCGACTTAGTACTAGCCATTTACTTAGAAAAATTGACGTAGAACAGAAGTCAATTCGATTTCATAGGTATCTTTATTCAGCAATATATTTTGCGGCATTTTGTAAAAATGAAATACTATTGTTTCAATGGACAATAAATAACAAAAACTGACTGAGACTATTTGTGCATTTATAGTTTAAAAAAAAAGTATTTTTAAAGACTTAAAAAATACATCAAAATCAATATAATCGGTGAGCCCCCCCCCCCCCCTCCCACTTTTGAGTATTATTCTTTAAACAAATTATTTGCAGAACATTTTTTTAAATATATATATATCTGTTTTTTAAAGATATGCTTTTGTAACGAATGTATTAGTAGAATTTTGCTGCAGACTAAGGGAGATAACTTTGTCAAACGAAATAAGTGACATCTCTGATGGCCCGACAACTTTTTAAGACCTTGGTTCTCAGCAGTCAGTCTGTATGTCTCTATAAATTTCGTCGTTTGCTTTTTGATAAGGATCACTCGGAAAGGAACGCATAATTATTCGTGGAAAGGATGTCACGCCTGTTTTTTCGACAGAAAATGAAAGAAAAGGGATTTTGTAGAGAAACAGATAAAAATCAAGAATGGATATAGATTCAGATTCGGATACTTAGACACATAATTGGTTAATGAAATTTACTATTTGAAAATATGGATTTTGGTGTGCTTGAGAATTAATTTTTGTTTAAAATTATTCGTTCTTAAATTTTTATTTAGCATTAATTGCTTAAAAGCTAGTAAAAAAATCAATAATTTTTTGAAAATTTATGTTCAAAAATTTAGATATCGCTGATGCTTGACACATGTAGAGATTATAACGTAATAAAAGAAAGGATATATATTTAAAAAAACAATCTATACATTTTTAAAAATTGGGATAGTTTTACATCCAAAAATTGGGGGCAAATAGAAAAATTCATTGACACAGAGTTTATGGAGTAACTCTACAACGTGAAAGGGGAAATATCTTTTAAATATGTATTGGGACATAACTCTGTGAACACCATATCAGCGAAAATATTATTGCTGACCCCGTTTTTTTTTGGTGCGAAATTCCGCCAATTTTTTACACTGTATAATATTTACTTCAGAAATAAAAGAATTAAATAAAGATATTTAGAAAAAAAATAGAAATTAAAGAATTATTTTTTAAAAAATAAAGTTTGAAGAGTGTAAGGCGGTTTAATTCTAATAAAAACGGCTTCCTATGCTTTTTTAATGAGCATTAAATTTTGCAGTTTTTTTAAATAATTAAAGTGCTTCACATTTTTTCTGAGATGTTTAATGTCTTATACTAATTTCGATGCAATGAATTTTTCCGACGTATCACACTTACTTGTAGCAATTGTACCTTGGGCTACGAAAGTGAATGACAGACGGACTGAACGCTTATAAAACCTTCCACTTTTTACGTTATAAACGTATTGTTCGGTAATAAACATGCAAACAATGAACCCAAATTCTAGAATCAACAACCGTAAATAAAAAAAAAATCACATAGGGGCAGTCAGTCGAAGGATGTATCACGTGTCCATCCGTTCTAGAGGAAACCCGAATGATAAGAATGTGGGATCCCCTGCAATCATCCCCCAAAAAGTCGTTAATCTCTGTCATCCCCCATTTTTTTTTCATTGTTTCTCAGCCAGGTGCGCCTTTTTGTCGTACCTGATGCGAAAGTGTCGCAAGACTCTTGTGGTGATGAGTTTCCGGTAGGTTTTGTTTCATTAGTGATGATTGTGTGATGATGATGGTGATGGATCAAGTTGGGATTTTGGTGGGTTCTTTTTTGTGATTTCTTCGATTTGAATTGAATCAGGTGAAAGTTTTCGTTTGATGCAATGGCTTCAGGATAAAAGAAAGTGTTCTTTAAGGCTTTTCTTCTAACATCAAGTTAACAATTTTAACGAAATTTAGGAAGTAGTTTTTTTAAAAGAAAGTGTTCTTATAAGGTATTTCTTCTAACATCAAGTTAACAATTTTAGCGAAATTTTAGGAAGTAGTTTTTAAAAGAAATTTTTCTTATAATGTCTTTCATCTAACATGTTAATAATTTTAACGAAATTTTAGGAGGTAGTTTTTAAAAGAAAGTGTTCTTATAAGGCCTTTCTTCTAACATCGAGTTAACAATTTTAACGAAATTTTAGGAAGTAGTTTTTTTTTTTTAAAAAGTGTTCCTATAAGGCCTTTCTTCTAACATCAAGTTAGCAATGTTAACGAAATTTCAGGAAGTAGTTTTTAGCATTGTGTTCGGTGAAAAAGAGAAAAGATCAATGTTCCATTGATTAAAAATTTTTTTGATTGAGGGATATTAATTCCTGGTGCACTGTAAAAAAGTGTTTGGTTTTTACAAAAAAGCTGTCAGCTGGTGTGCCAGAAAATTCCATATAATTTGCAGAGAAAATCTGTCTATTTTATGCGTACAATTTGTAATTTTATTTGGACGAATAAAGATTTAGGAAAATACTGCACACAACCTAATTTTAAATCTAACATATAGATTTTTCCCAATAAAATTATGATTAAAAAAGAAATATATTGATCCATGTATGTACTATCAATACTATGTGTGTTAAATTTAAGCTAAAAGCAATAATCCAAACAATAAAATGACCAAAACAACACTCATGTACTTCGAAACATAACAAACATTTCGTACACAAAACCACCCACATACACAATAACACATTCTTACCAACCCAAAAGAGCTATTCAATTACAAACCACATCACCCAAAATAACAACAAAACCCTTGACAAACTTTTTAATAAAACCCAAAAGCCATTTCACTCTGTAATACCCCCAAAAGACGCGAAGTCTTCCGGATATATATTTAACATTAATACTCTCCCTTATGTCTTAATTAACAGTTAAGTAATTAGACACAATGCTCAGGATCACAGCGGGAGGTCAACCCTTAACAGGGATAAGCACATTGCATCCACTAGGTTGAGAAGTTGAAATTAAAAACTAAAGGAGAAGGATTGCGATACACGGAGCCTTCTTACGCTGGCTTCAGTTGCTATGGATACCCGGAAGAAGCTAAGGAGTACACGGTTAAAAGGGGTGTAAGTTGTACACAATGGTATATTCGAGCGATAACGATGTTATATCTATCAAAAAATAAAGCAATCATTTGAGCCAAACATTTACAATTATATCTAATATCCTATTGCACAAAACTCGTATTCTCCGTTTAACTATAGGATCCAGTACGATAATTGCTGACTTCATCCAGTTAAATTTACGATTGTCAAAAGTCTAATAAACGGAATTGGTTTTGTTTGGTTTGAATTATCGTCGCACTAGAGCTACACGAGGGCTATAAACGGAATTGGACTATAACTTAGTTATTGAAGAACGTTGGTTGCGAAACTAGAATCTTCATTTGGGGAAAGCGAAATCTCCAGAAAATAAGTTAGTTAATAAATTGCCAATTACGTAATGAAAAGCCGATAAAACGAGTAACGTATTTCAGGTATACCGCATTTCCTGTCATTTTATTTAATTGCAATAAAAAGTTAAATGAATTATAGCTTCTCTACCACGTCTATAATATACAAACATTACTAGGACCCAAAAAGCCCTAACTATGCTGACATAACATTGCACAAAGATTTACTATGGATCTCCTCTTCTCTCACACCACTTTGTATTCAATCCACGTCGATAAATTCATTTAAATTTTACTATCACCAAAAAAACTAAATATGCTGATATAACAGTGGTCAAATATTTACTATGGCTCTCTTTTGCTCTTACACTACTTTGACTTCAAACAGTCATTGTAACCATCAACTGGTTAGAGAGAAAAACAGCGGATGTTTCTATACTTGTAAAAAGTTAGCAAGCTAGGCATTAACAAAGTTGATCCATTCTACATTCAGCTATATATCACATTTTCAGTGTTAACTAATTTAGGATAAGTAGGCATCAATAATTTAGGTATATTCTCAAAAGTCAAAAGTTTCTATAGAATTTCTACGCTAAGCATGGCCATACTACAGCTATAGATCTTTCCGAAACTATCCCTTTTGAAGAAAGTGAAACCTTGTCCTTTGAACTAACCGTGTCTTTTTGAACTAACAAACCAAACTTATTTTTAACACAATAGAAAAGAAGATAAAGTAAGAAAATATTGAGAGGTTTGGGAAAGGGGTGTCGAAACGCAAAAATATGTTGTTAATATAATTATTTTTTCTATGACTATAACCAGAATGTAATATTTTCCTCAGTAGCCAGTGTGTCCTAAACAGTATGACGCGGATTTCATGATAGTGACCTTAATTTTACAAGATGCATTTAAGACAGTGTCTCTGTCTCAACAACAACACTCAACAAAACTACTTTTGAAGGTACAGCTCATGGGCATGTACAGGGCAAGTATCAAATCAGTACATGACGCTGATTGGTGAAGCAAGTGTTGATGGCCCGAGCTAGAGGCTCGATAGAGTTACCTCATTTCCTGGTTCATTTGCCATGTTGTTCCTCAATTTACTGCAAAGTAAAACATACCCCCACTACCAACCCCACCTATAAAACCTTTTATTATATACTTCCCAAAACAAAGTCGGAAACATGTTCAATCCAACGCTTTTTACACCACTTAAGCTCCCAACATTTGATGACGATGCCAGGCAAAAGAGGTGAAAGTTACTGGATGTAGAGATAGCGGGGGAGTGAGGTGTCGTACCGTCAAAAGATTCTTAGATCCCCCCCCCCCTTTTCATGTTTCCCAAAGGAAATCCAAACTCGAACCCCCCTCTGCAGAAATACACGGAAAATATGCAAATTCGGACGTCGGCTGGTGGAAGGTGGGTTAAGGTACGTGCAGCAGCTAAAGCCCCCCGTTCTCGCAGGAATGGGTATACACACACACACCCGGCTTTATAAAAGAGACAGTACGCTAGACTTTATTTCTCTGCCGAGTAAATATACAAGGGAAAAGAGACCGAAATTAGGAAAAGAGGGGGGTTGGGGGGATGGGATGGTCGCGCGATATTATTAAATCAGGCGAGGCAGCAGGGAAGTTTTTGCTGAACCGAACAAGATGGCTACCTCTGGTTTTTGTCCTTTTGTAGCCACTGATGGACTTTTAGTTTTGGTAGGAACTTCGGTCTTTTTATTTTTGATAGAAATAAAAGATTTAGAAATTAAAAAACTTTAAGTACTTTGTTTTCATGCATAAAGTGAAATCGCTAAAATCATTAAATTGATCCATTTCATAAAAGTTAGTTATCATTGAAATTCATATATTTCTTTGCAATTTAACATAATTTTTAATGTACTTATTGTAACATATTAGTAATACTCTTGTCTACCGAGTTGCTTACACACAGCTCAATTTTAAAGTATCATATAAACTTTTTTTGTGCATATTCTTTTAAATTGAAGTTCGTCCCACATGAGTTTTTGAATAATCTTAAAAATTAGTATATTTCAATAAGATTTAAAAATTATGTACGAGATGTTTTTTTTTTTAATCTTTAAACTTATGTGAGCAATTTAGATATCTCTCAAAATACATTATTCTGTTTAAATTTAGCTTTACAAGCATTAGCAATTAAAGCTTTTAGAAATAAGTGACTTTCTAAAAATTCCCCAAAATAAACATTTGAATGCATGCAAAGATAAATAATACAGATGAAACCAATAACCAAAGTTTTCAATTAAGTAGTTGAACTTAAAAATTAACTTAATTTTAGGACATTTACGAACAGTAGACACATTCCGTTCCATTTCAAGACGCATAATTTCAAAAGTTGTGAAAATGAACGATCCTTGCCTTTTAATTAAACAAACTTTACAATTAAGTTTTCTTATTATACGGTAAACTAAAGCTGTGACACAGTTTTTTCCCAAATTTTAGCGTGGTCTATTGCACCTGTCATTTATTCAGTGCAGCACAGCATAAACTTTGAAAGCGTCTTCTGTATGGTCAATTTCCAAGAGTTTAACAGTTGGAAAGTTATTGCGCCAGGAGCAATTTAAATGTTGCTGGCATTCTGACAGAACAGTTTTTGAGCACATATCTACCACAATCATTCTTCCTCACACCTAAGGGGGAATAAGACATCAACTTTGCGAAAGACATTTTTTTAAAAGAAACCTACACTTCAACAAGACCCATCATCACCAGCAAACGATTCATTTCCATGTCCCTGAGCCATTTCGAACATTCTTTTTTTCCGTCCGAATGTTCCGAAACATCAGTTGAAGTGTGATGAATATATCCAAAATTCGAATCTAACCCCTTCAGTGCCCTTAGAACATTTTTCCTTTCATTCCACCACCAGAAGTGACGTGTCGGAAGAAAAGAGTTGAGTTGCACCGCGGCTTCTGACAGCAGCTCAATTTTTCCTTGCTCAACCAATTCGAAAATCTTCCCGGCTCCTCCGCAGTCTCCCAAAGGTGTGATTAAAAGTTGCTGGTTTTAATTAAAAGGCAAGTGCCGCTGGGGTTTAAGAAACAAACGAGTTCGGGGGAGGGGATGGCTCGGTTGGGTTTGAACATGATCGCATACGGGTGTGTAACGTGTACGGTCAATAAGCGGAATTATTTGCTTCTTGTTGTTCTTATTATCTAATAAAATTAAGATATTCCCGAATGAAGATCGAAAGAGTTGTTTTTAGTTGATGAAATTTTGAGTTTACTGCTCAAGTTAGATGTAACTGTGTGACTATCGAGCGGTATTATTTATATAAATGTAGTTTTCAACAGTAAAGAAAGCACCATGCTCTTACGTTGTATACTTTTTATTCTATCTCAAATCAGTTACAGTTTCAGTTAAGCTAGATTAGAGTTGAAGTGGAAGTTACTATTATATTAAAGTTAATACAGCTTTTAGTTATGAATTAAATATAAAAAGTACATAATGCCACATCTCCCCCTTTAAAGATTTAGTCTATTGGGAGGTTTCACAGTTCTTCCGCTACGAGTCACTACACAAGGTCCAGGATCTATCTCGTTGGAACTCAGCACATCTTCTGGACTTGTTGATGGAGGTGACCCGTTACTCGCAAAGTCAGGTGTTGAGATGTCATCCAGGTTGTCGTCTTCTCTAGGTGTTAGCTGCAATTTATTCTCTGGGATGAGGTGTCTTCTATTTCTCCTAAAGGTGCGATGACCTTCTTTCACGATATATGATCTTGGGGTTTCAGCTTTTCTTTCTACAGTACCCACTGATCTCCTGTCAGTTATCCAAACTTTCTGACCTGGTTCTATTGGTTTAAGTTCATGGACGTTGTGTCTTTGATTATAATTCCTTTCCTGGTTTCTAATTCGACACTCTTCTCTCTCCTCCAAATTGCACTTAGGAACCAATTTTGGCTGAAGTTCGGAGGGTGCAACAGGCAGGGTCGTTTGAAGGCGACGTCCCATCAGTAGCTCTGCAGGGCTGAATCCATTTCTCAAAGGTGTAGCTCTGCAGTTCAGCAATGCCAAATATGGATCTTTAGATTTCTTAAACCTTAGTTTAATGATCTTGACAGCAGCTTCTACAAAGCCATTGCTCTGGGGATATCTGGGACTGGAAGTAACATGCTTGAAACCATATGATCTGGCAAACTGTTGGAATTCAGAAGTTCTGGTTACTTTGAACTGTGGTCCATTATCAGATCTCATAGTGTCTGGTATCCCATGTCTTGCGAATATTGATTTGCAGTGAAGGATTACCTCGTTCGATGTAAGTCTGTCCAATCTTGCAACTTCAGGGTATCGAGAGTAGTAGTCGGTTACCAGCAGGTACCAGTTTGAATGTAGCTTGAAAAGATCCATTGCTACAATTTCCCACGGTCTCTGAGGGAAATTTGTTGGTATCAGAGGTTCTGGATGATTCTTAGATTCCATGATACATGATGGACATTCTCGAACAAGTTCTTCAATCTGTTTACTTATGCCAGGCCAGTACACAGAAGTGTTTGCTAATGCTCTGCACTTGGTAATTCCCGTGTGACCTTCATGAATCTTCTCCAAGATGTCACGCTGCAATTTGGCTGGTACAATTATTCTTGATCCTCTC
Source organism: Hylyphantes graminicola (assembly GCA_023701765.1). Classification (NCBI taxonomy): domain Eukaryota; kingdom Metazoa; phylum Arthropoda; class Arachnida; order Araneae; family Linyphiidae; genus Hylyphantes; species Hylyphantes graminicola. The sequence goes on along the minus strand of CM043120.1, from coordinate 32,847,752 downwards.
ATAAAGAACCCATTTTGGATGGATATCTCAAATCTCATGTACCAATAGGGTAGACAGGAAATTTCTACTTTGTTTCGTTCTGTCGGCCAGCCTTCTAATGCATATTTAGCCAACATGATGCATGTTGCGTCTTGGTCTTGTTCGGTCTTCAGTTGGGAAAGTCTTTGGGAAGATATAGGAACAGTGTCTGTTATTTGGTTGATGAAGAGTTCAATTTCTTCTTCCAGCTCAAAATTTGGTTCTTCTTCTTGTTGAGGTGTTCTGGATAGTGCATCTGCTGCTAGTAGATCTTTTCCAGGTGTGTGGAACACATCAAAGGAGTACCTCATCAATCTCATTTTCAGTCTCTGCAGACGAGGAGTGAGATCATCAAGAGATTTTCTTGTTAGGATAGGGATTAGTGGTTTATGATCTGTCTCTAGAAGAAATTTTGTTCCTATTAGGTAGCCTGAGAACTTTTCGCAAGCCCATGTAAGCGCCAACGTCTCTTTTTCTATTTGCGCATACCGTTTTTCTGTAGGTGTCAAAGTCCTTGATGCATATGCTTCTACCCTAGTAGTGGAATCTTCCTGCTTCTGACAGATAGTTGCTATGGACTATATGACGAGGCATCTGCTGTCACCGTCGATTTCTTGTTTGGATCGAAGATGGTCAGTACAGGTTCTGATGAAAGAATTTCTTTTAGCCGTAAGAGTGCATCTTTCTGTGGTTGATCCCAAACAAATTGATTCTTCGTTGATAGTAGAGATGTTAAAGGAGTCATAATATCTGCATATTTTGGGATGAAGCGAGCTAAGTAATTTGCCATTCCTAGTAGTTGCTTGAGTTCTGATTTATTTTTGGGTGTTTCAAAGTTTTGTATCGCTTTTATCTTCTCTTCATCTGGACGTATTCCTGACTCATCAATGACATGGCCAAGAAACTTTATGGACTTTTCCGAGAAGCAGCATTTTTGCTTGTTTAGGGTGATTCCAGTTTCTCTGAGACGTTCAAGCGTTGCTTTCAAACGTTGGTCATGTTCGATTTGAGTAGACCCCCAAATCAGAATATCATCCATGTGACATAGTATCCCAGACAGACCATCTAAAGCCTGAGACATTCTGCGCTGAAAGTGTTCAGGTGCTGATGAAATGCCAAATGGCAACCTTAGGAAACGAAACCTACCGAAGGGTGTTATGAAGGTTGTCAGAAAAGATGATTCTTCATCAAGAGGTACTTGCCAAAATCCAGAATTAGCATCGAGTTTTGAAAATATCTTACCACCTGCCAAGAGGGCTAGATTGTATTCAGTAGTCGGCAAAGGATGCCACTCTCGTTTGATGCTTTTGTTGAGCTGGGTTAAGTCGACACAGATTCTTACACTTCCATCTTTCTTTCTCACCACTACAGCTGGTGAACACCAATCTGTAGGAGTCTCCACTGGTTTTATAACATTCATCTGTTGCATTCTAGCAATCTCAGCTTTGGTTTTCTCCAAAAGAGGAATAGGTATTTTCCTAGGTGAGGTGAGTGCATACGGATGTAAATCATCTGTCAGTTCTATATGATAGTTTCCTTTAAGTTCTCCTAATCCTTGGAACAGCATCGGAAATTCTGTAAAAGGATCAAAGCTGGTGATTTTCCTTACATATGATGCTATGTTGGGTCCCAGTCCGAAAGATTTAATGGCTGGTTTTCCAAGCAAACAGGTTTGCAGTCCCTTGACAACATAGATTTCTTCCAAACAGGATTTTCCAGCAAATTCGATGTCTTCCACCAGTTTTCCTTCTAGTTGTAACGGTGTACGGTCAGGACCATAGATGACCTTCTTCGTGCCTTGTACATCTGCATTGGTTAACACTGTATGAAGAATGTTTGCAGGGATCACTGTATAGTCGGCTCCAATGTCGATTTTGAACGTGATAGTCTTCCCTAGTATGTTGATGGGAACAATCCAGTCATCGTCGTTTCCATTTTCTGACATCAGCCCAATGAATCCAGGTTCGGAACATTCACTATGAATTTCATTGACTCGTTTCACAGTGCTGAAGCAGACTTTTTCCCAATGTCCCTTTTTTCTGCATTTCCGACAGAAAGAATCTTTGGCAGGGCATAGTTTCCTTTCATGGGTTGCTTTACCACACCACTTACAATTTTTCATATGAGAAGAGCACTTTGGTTCAGATGTAATCGATTTGTACCGGTTAGCTGGAACAGTTTTCTTTTTGTGAGTTATCGCATTTACCGATGGCGGTTGAACCAAAACATTTTGCTGTTGCTTGATAGATTCAGATAAACGTACCTTCTCTAAAGCTGTTTGAAGAGTCAGTTTTGTATCCAGCTGCAGTTTCTCGCTAAGATTTTGATCGAGTATTCCCACAACTATCCTATCACGCAACAGTTCATCGTGTAAAGTTCCGTAGTCGCACCTATCGGCCATGGCGTATAAGTCCGTTATGAAATCATTCACTGGTTCTCCTACTCGCTGAATTCGTCTGTTGAACTGAGCTCTTTCGAATATTGTGTTTCTTTTCCCCACGAAATATCCGTCGAACTTTTCCAAGACTTTGTCGTACTTCTTTGAATCTTCCTGCGTTATCTCGAAGGAATTGAAAATGTCCTCACTCTTGTCACCCATAATATACATTAGAGCGTCTATTTGTTCTTGATCTGACTTAGCGTTAAGTCCGGAAGCAGTTCTAAACCTGGAAAATCGGGATTTCCACCGCGGCCATTCCCCGGGCGTTGAAAAGCAAAACTGATCAGGTGGACATATTTGATACGACGAAGATGCCATGACGACCGTGTTTGGAGATACTTATGTAGATATTTTTACGCGTGCTACCATGTGTGACTACCGAGCGGTATTATTTATATAAATGTAGTTTTCAACAGTAAAGAAAGCACCATGCTCTTACGTTGTTTACTTTTTATTCTATCTCAAATCAGTTACAGTTTCAGTTAAGCTAGATTAGAGTTGAAGTGGAAGTTACTATTATATTAAAGTTTATACAGCTTTTTAGTTATGAATCAAATATAAAAAGTACATAATGCCACAGTAACGAGTAAATTTTTACTCATAACTCCCAATTAACACAAAAGAAAGTAATGAATAGAAGAAAAAAATTAAGTGATAAAATTTTGAGTTCACTGCTCAAGTCTTATAAATAAAGAGTGCAATTTCACTCATAACTCTCAATTAATGTAAAAGAAAGTAATGAAAGGCAAAAAGAATATTAAGCAATGAAATTTTGAGTATACTACTTAAGTTAATTGCAACAAGTTACTTATTACTCATAACTCCGATTGAATGTAAGTATGAGTTATTAAATCGATGTTTTTAAGCAAAGAAATTTTACGTCAATTTTATGTTTCACTTGTCAAGTAGTATGAAACTAGTTATTTTTATTTCTTCTCTCATTTAATTCAAAAGAAAGTACTTCATTAACTCTTGGTGAAGCCAGGTATTGCTTGATAAACCCTCGGAATAACATTCCTACATCATCCTAAACCCCAAGGATAAAAATGCCGTAAGTCCCCTATTTGCCATTTATTTGAAAATCTGATGAAATGCAAGTCGTTTTTCAAAATATCAGCAAGGACATTATTTCGTTTTTTTTTTTTTAAATACGATTGAATCCTACTCTTCATGATATGCCAATTTTATAAATTACCGGCAAAAAAATCTTTTTCAACAAAGGTATTATCAAAGTTATTTGTTTCCCTATCTGACATCATACACCCTCCCTTCACATTGTCTTAATAGGATTTCATAAAGACCTCATTAATTTTCCTATCATACTACACTCAACAGCCTATTATTTTTTATCAAGAAACAAAACAACAATAAAAAAACGAGCTACAAGTCAATCACAGAAAAAGATCATCGAAAGATATTTATGTACCTCGTCGTAATCAAACTGTCAGCAAAATTTAATAACGAGACCAATAAATACTATTAAACACGTTCTCGATGTCGATATAAAAACTTTTTTTTACCATGCTGCTTCATCAGGAAGTTGATAGCTCTGGAGCCTGACGCGCGGGTATCTAAACTAGCTGAATTCTGTATAAAAAGTTTTTATTATTTTATTAAACTATGAAAAATAAATGTCAGAACGAATATTGTATTACTTTTTATTAAATCGAAGAATAATCTTTAGAAATAAATTATATATTTGATGCATTTTCTGTTAGCTACTTTTATTATTACAAAATTCAAAGCAAATCTAGTTGTTCCATAGAATGCAATCAATTGAGTTTTTTTTTATTGTGATGATATCTTCATTTAACAAAAAAAAATATCGTAGAAATCCTTTGTTTCAGACGAATTAAAGTAATTCTTTTCAACTTTTATGGTTTTATTTTGCAATTTCCGAATATCACAATGACGACATTGAAAATCTATAAGTGTTTTATTGTTTTAATCTGATATTTTTGGTGTCAAAATTCTTTATTTAAAGTACATTTAGAAATATTAGAAAATATTGAAGCAATAGTTTTGCGTCTTATTTACATTCAACACATTCAAAAAAGCGCATATTTAACTTATTTGGACTCTATCGGAATTGACTTGAAAATTTTTCACTGGAACCTTATCACGAAAAAGTTTGGCGACCCCAGGTATAGACGTTGTATGTTAAAAGTACACCCTAATGATATTGAATGAAGGAATTGAACAATGGTTCAATGTTTGACCATTTATTTTAGTTTAGCTATTAGCTGGATCAATTTTTTTTTCTGGTTCGGGTATAGAGTCGTAAAAGATGTCAGAGTAATTGGGCAAACCTTCGATGTTTGATGAAGATTTTCTAGTAGAAAATCACTGTGGGCGAGGCAGATTGATTCCAGTGTTTGTCGATTTATATAAATTGTACATAATGTTGATAAAACGAAACGAAAGGTAGATTCAATCTTTTTTGGAAAGCAAAGATTTTTTTTAACTAGATATGGTGTTTTAACAACTTATTTATTGGGTTTTTTTACTCTCAAAGAGTACGCAAGTTATGTAATGGTTGAGAATTTTGTTTAAGGTAACTTTCCAATTATTGCTTACGATTTTTTTTAAGCAAGTGTGCATTTAAATAAAATATAACCTTGGTTATTCGATTATTTTGAATTACCTTCATCAAAAATATGTTTAAAATTATAAAATAATTCTAGAAATATGAATAATATAAGAATATAAGCGTTTTCATTACCTTTACAAGTTCTGCAAATAATTGAATTATGTTTTTTTCTTGGTTTGGTTATGAAAAATTATCATAAGAAAATGTTCGAACAACCGAGATTTATGAAGGCTTTTACTTACGAAAATTTTTCCTGTGGGAAAACCAGATTTAATGTGGTGTTTTATTTAAAATTTTGTATGAGGGTGGAGGAAAGTAAAAAATCCTAACACAGGGGTTACATGCTTCGAGCATTTGCTTCGAGCAGCCATTTCAGCGTGGCCTTGATTATCTCATGGTAACACTTTGCACGTAATCATACGAACTTCCGCTGAAACTGGCTCTCAAGGCCACCAACCCATCTTTTTTCGGTTTTCTCCCCGAGATCAAAGGAAATGGTTACCATAAGGTAAATGACAACTATCTTGGCCGTTTCTCTCTTTTTTAATTGATCCTACATCGTGAATTCAATTTAGTCACATCATCAAATCGCCGCGCTATACAATCCCACTCGCCAATTTCTCGCCAACCAAAGGTCAAATCGATGAAGGTCAAAGCGCTTACGCTGACGCTGGAATCAGCGCTCGAAGCATGTAAACCCAGTATAAAAAAGCTCTTTGAACTGGCGAAAAAATGTCTAAATGGTGTTGACATACTATGGAGTAAAGGTAATAGTTTAGTATGCGAAATATTAAACATTAGCAGTTTTCTAAGAAATCTACAAATTTAACCTGGGAGCACTAGCTATTGACGAAATATTTCAAAATGGCAGTAGGGGTATCTGCCGTAGACAAATTTAAAACACAGGTTGATCGAGTGACCATTGAATCAGTATAAAGGTTTGAGAGATTAAATAATCATTCTCAAAAGGATACTAGTTCTAAAAATATTATTGGAGTGTAAAACACTCAGTGTGCTTTCTAGAGAGTAAACCTACAATTATAATAATATTGTTATTTTAACGTATATTTGAGGTATTGGAAAAAATATGAAAAATACCATGGATCATTAAACTTATATTCGTCTAGTGAAAATATTTTTTCAAAATAAGTATTTTTAAGTTCAAATATTTAATTTCAACAATTTATTTATAAAATTTAATGTTAAAGGTTAGTTATTAGCGAAAAGGCATTGCACTGCAGAAATTCATGCAATGTAAATAATAAAATTTTAGAGCTATGTTATTAACTTTAAATTATTAAACAATCAATTAAAATAAATCAAATGGCATTAATGCTAACGATAAAAACAGAGATACCGAATAATTTTAATAAAATCAGTGATGTACACTCTTAAAACGAAAGAGCGATTTTAACTCAATCTGATTGATTTTCACTCCTCCAGTCTGGAAAATGCACTTCTCCTTTTGGAGTGGATCCTTTGTGTGTTAAACCTCCGACAGGATCACTCCAAACGAGTGATTTTAACTCAGTCTGAGATAATATTCACTCCTTTCCAGAGTCGAAAATGCACTTCTCCAACTGGAGTGGAATTCACTCTTTTGTTTTAAGAGTGTAGTTGATTAATATCTATACTACGAACAATGAAATATATTTAAAATGTTACACATCAAGTCTTGCATTTCTTTTGCCTTTGTCATTTAAATATGTTGTACTGTCATTCTCTTCTTATAAAGCCCTATTTTCAATGAAAAAATCTGTAATAATTACGTATAAAAGGATGCATACTAGTTTAAAAGAATTCTTGAGAACTTAATAGTATTTCTTAACAAATGTCATTGTCACAGTAATAACTCATATTCTATGATAGAAGTAATTGACATTTTTAAATTCTTCTTTTTTTTTGATGACAATAAACTATTGTTGCTTTTATATAACAGTAGATATTCATATTTAACGACCATCTTTCATCGTTAAGTCAGTATTGAAACAATCACATTTTGCACGACAGAGTGAAAGGATTCAATCAGTCGAATTTTATTCTTCACTAAAACTGTACAGAAAAGTGCTGAATACAGCATCATGTAAAGAATATGATTGTCGTTCAGAGTGAATATGGTGTAGTATTTTTTCAATAAAATCAAAAATCTTTCGTAGAACAAATAATAACTTCTTTTCCAGAAAAGCTATTGTTATAAAATATTGAATTTGCTTTTACTACCTCCACGAATATGAATTGAGCAAGAACTTTTGTGCTTTGTATTAGCAAATGCACGAACTTGTGTGCATGATCAAAATTAATTTAAATAGTATTGTCCTTTACTATGTCATAGCTTAGCTTGAAAAAATATTTGTACTTTTATGAAGTAAGGTTAAAGAGGGTGCAACGTTTTGTGGATGCAAGACAAATTGCTATATAAGTCAAAAAGGGTGTTTCACTCTATTATAATAAACACTTGCTAAAAATAATAAGTTTTGCACACCAAATGAAACATCTATCAAATATTTTGCGTTATTGCTTACATTTCAAAGTCTTCAATTTCCTGTAAAATCGGATGATAAATTTGCATACAAGGTCCCTAAAATGGGAAGACTGACTTTTCATGTGCTGTTTCTGTGTTACATGCATGGGCAACTTCCAAGTTTGTAAATGACTAGTCCTTGATTTCTTACTCAGTAAAAGAATTTAAAATATTCACTTGAAACTTTAAATACGCTTCTACGATAAAGTTGCTTGAATTTTTTTTTATCTGACTGATGGTTTAGATGACCAACAATAACAAAACGCGTTTCTTCAAAAACCTGAAAATTAGTTTCTGCTATAGGCCTGACACTTCCCAAAAGTTTTTTCTATTGTCGTGTGCCTCTAAGCCGTAGTCTGGAAGGCAAGAGGGTTGCAGTAGCATCCGTTAGCACGAGGCTTTGAGTACCCATGAGAAGGTAGGTGTCTGATTTCTACTCCTGGATGGCACCACCTCCTCAATTTAGGCAAGTCGCTGGAGGGAAGGGGCCATTTTCTCCAGGCGACGTGCACTCATGATAAACTGCGCTATGACCGACTACAGGACTTTCGGACCTACAGATTTAATGAGCACGTTCTCGCCATGTACTTAGGACAACACAAACCGGGATTCGAACCCTTGCCAACTCGAGGGTCGAAACCACGCTTCACCCAAGTCCAGCATTTCAAAGCCATATCCCATCACTGACTTACCCTACTCTATCTCATACACACAAATCCAAACAGGAACAATGTCTAAAAACCTCCCACCCTACCGATTGTTATGCAGCAGTAGCGACTCTTTATTAAGCGACACTTGAAGGAAGCGCCGTTCTGCATAGGGATCAGCAGATCTTTTATGCTCATAATGATAGACTCCGTTGTGATTCTCTCGTAAAACAAGGAGGTTGGACAACGTTTTATGTATTTAGCGGGTGGGTTTTGTTCATTTTGAACACGTGAGTCTGTTTTTAAACGGGTTTGTTGGCAGGGGAGGGTGTTTTTGGTTGCCTTCCAAGTGCACGTTCGGCTAATGTCCATTGTAACAAAGAACGTATTTTTCAAAAGTGTAACTAGACGTCTGCTACAAAATGTTGAATGCGTAAAGTGGTTTTCTCTTAGTGATAGAATGTGTTTTAAAAACGTAATTGCAATAAATGCTTAATGGGAACTCAGATTTTTTGGCATTTTTATGTTATCCATGTCTTAATTATGAGACATATGTACAAACTAAGTTTATAGTCTTTTCTTGATGATGATGTCGTGTCCATGGATATAGATTATATGGGATCGAAGGTCTCATAGATTACTTCAGTGATCTGTAGTTAGTGGTCTTCATAAAGGTCTTCGTAGGGCAAGTTGGTTATTTGCTGCAATTTTGCCAGGATAGCTGGACAAGAGAAAATATGATTTGGATTTAGTTCCGAGTCAGGGAAGTTTCTGCAGCTGGAGTATTTTCTAGCTCCATCTTTCTGAATTTCCATCCCTTTGAAGTGGTCTGTCCTTAATCTAGTTGGTGGTTGCTAGTCATTTCTTAGCAAAAGCATTTATGTTTGAAACTACACTTAACAATGATAAATAGCACATCAGATTTTTGGATAATATCCATTATAACAATGACTATTTTACAAGGAGGTTGGACAACGTTTTATGTATTTAGCGGGTGGGTTTTGTTCATTTTGAACACGTGAGTGTTTTAAAACGCGAAGACATGCCATTCAACCGTTAACTATGAAAGAAACAATTATGCAAAACGAAGAAACATATAGCTAGTTAAAACAGAGCCAAATGAAATTGAATTTGAATTTGGCTGCTAAGTAGACAGTTTATAAACCCAAAAAACTACACCACTTGCAAACAAGTTAGAACCTTAGATGATAGAACCTTAACATGAAATTTAATGAAACTAACTTGTTTGCAACAAGCCATTGGAACAATGACCAAAATCTAATTTAAACGACAGGCTTACGAAGACACGCCATCCAACCGTGAACTATGAAAGAAACAATTAGGCAAAACGAAGAAACATCCATACGCTTAAACCAATTCTAGTATCTCATAAGGTTGAAGTGCTTGAAAAAGAAAAAATATAAAACAAAGCACTTTTTTTCGAGAGGTCCCCCCTAATAATTGGCAAGATGAAGTGACAGCTTCGTTGAGCGCCTTGTCTGTACGTCTGTCCAAACTGTCAGCGCCCGTTACGGGGATGTTGCATCTGAGTTGGATTTAGAAGAACTGTTATTCAGGGATTTGGGTTTGACCAATTGCTGAAATAATGCCTTTTGCTAGAAAATTAGGATTTTGTATAAGGTGCACTTGAAGTTTAAATAATTCTTTAATTGGGGAACCTGGGGACTCTGAACTCTCTCTGGGGAATCTTGAGAACATAGAGTTTTAAATTCAAATATATATAATTGTCATAGAGTCTTAACAAGGAAAAATACATTTTTGAATTATTACGTTGTTGCAGTGAAAAAATGATATGTTTTCTAAACTCTTAGAAGAAACTAAATTTTTAAAAACCCTGTACCATTTAAGAAGGAAAAAGTAAGAGTTGAAATGCTTTTTCTGTTCTAATTAAACAATAATACACGCTTTAAGTCTTTATGCGTGGCTATAAATATTAATTTTGATTGAACTAAGTCTAGAAACTATGTTTTTATTATATGCCAAAGCTCATAAATTCCAACTTCTCGCATATTATGTCTACAATTAAATGAATGGATGCATTCTTTAGATTCAATAGAATAATCTCTCTAAAGAAAGTTATTTTAAATAAGAAGCCATTTTCAGGGTGATTTTTATCACCTAATGACGCAGTTATATTTTTTGGGGCTGAAAAGAAGAAAGATGAATTTTAAAGTCCGATTAGGAGTAATGTGTGCTCTTCTAATTCTGTTACGCTAGTTTAAATTGGAATAATTTTCAAAATATATGCAAAAATATTTTAAATACCAATGAACTGAACCTATTAAAAAAAACACTAAATCTTAAAACGGTGAAGATAATTAAGGGGGAATGGACGCGCTGGATCACGGGTCTCCAAAGCAAAGTGCATCAGTGTTATTCCAATGGAGATAAAAAAAAAAATCTGCTACATTTCTCCGGCATTATTGAATATTTCTACTAACGGTTTTGTTTAAAAAAATAAGAAAAATGCAGATAACTAACAGGTATCCATCTTCCTATTTTTTTTAAACTTCTTCGGATATTTTTGTATAACATTATTTATTGAAAATTAAATAAAATTTTCGAACCAATTTCAAAAACTGTGAAGGTCGGGACCTGTAAGTCAGGTACATTTATCACATAAAAATTCCGCTTGTAAAAATTTTCAATGTAGCCGAAGAAATGTGGCAGAAAAAAATATTTATTTTCTCCATAGGATTAACAATGATACACTTTGCTGTGGAGACCCCCGGTCCAGAGCGCCTATTTCCCCTTAAAATTAAAAAAACAGAGTAGCAAGTGCCTTTTATTTAAAATCTTTAATATCCACAGTCGGCGCCTGTTTCATGCGTTTCTGAATAGCCCCCTCCCTCCCCTCTTCACAATTCTAAGACCCCTTGTCTTAGGTTGTCTGTCTGTACCTCTGTTTGTGTCTTTCGAAGTGACAGCAAAATTGGCCACGGAGAATAGACCTGCTAGCTTTGTAAGTGAGCCCAATTCGTGAGGAAAAGGTAATAGCTAGGTTTCTTAAAAAAAATTATAAAATGTTATTGAATGTATTTTTTTAATTGTAAATCACTATTGTGTTGTATAATGTGATGGATTTAGTAATTGAATAAATGGTGTTTTGCAAATGAATTTGGGATTCAAGTTAATCTAATCATTTTTATTTCATGGTTAACGTAAAAAATGTTTGTGTCTTTCGAAGTGACAGCAAAATTGACCAGGGAGAATGGACCTGCTAGCTTTGTAAGTGAGGAAAAGGTAATAGCTTGGTTTCTTAAAAAAATGAAAAAAAATATTGAATGTAATTTTTTTCATTTGTAAATCACTATTGCGTTGTATAATGTGATGGATTAAGTAATTGAATAAATTATTTTTGCAAATGAATTCAGAATTCAAGTTAATTTAATCATTTTTATTTCATGGTTAACGTAAAAAATGATTTTTCTTTTTGGATTATTAATTTTCACCTTGTTAGAAAAGTGGAGAGTTCTATAATATATCAGATAACATTGGTTATGAACTCTTTGTTTTACCTCGTATTTTCTGAATTTGTAGTGTGGATGTATCTTAATGCCATTTACTACAGAAATTTAACTTATCAAACTTATGAAACTAATTAGTTACAAATTATTTTTTTTCTTAGAGTGAAAGTGAATTTATACTCTTTTGTGTTGAAAGTCATAAAGCCAATTACCAAAGAAAGTTAGTTTTTAATTATGTACACGTTCAAAATAAATGTGCCATAATGTATCACTTGTATTTCATACAGTGAAAGCATGTTACTGTTTTGGGACATTTTCCCACTCCTTCTCAGAAGGCAATAGAGTGCAATGATTGGCAGCTCATACACACAACCTCAAAATACATCATCGCTAGATGGCTCTGATTTACTACTACGTCGCTACCAGTCACCCATATTATGACATTATTGTATTCCATAAACCGAAATAACTAGGTTCTTCACTTTGAGGTTCCTTTTGGTGATCACGGGTTGCAATATCTTCGGCAGCACTACAAATGCATAAAGTGCCCTGGATAGCCTGGTCGGAAAGGTCTTGGACTGGCATCCCTAAGGTTGCGAGTTCGAGCCCCTTTGCCTTCCGAAGACCGACATGTACGCTAATGTTGACTGGTTCACGTTAAATCCGCCGTGGTCACCAAATCTTCCAAGTTCCCATACCAAATCGATACCTCTGGGGGTGACTAGTCAATTTTGGGGATCCTCTAGTTGGCCACTGTCTCTAACAATTAGATGGATCCACTTAAGTATATGTGTTGTGTCTGTCTTAGTTGACGAAGGTTTATAAGCATGTCTCTGACCATCACACAAACCTGAATATATATGTCTAACCATTCAAAAACAGCATTCCTAAGAATTCGTATTCCATGTTAGTTAACTTCTGTGAACTAAGCCAAAAATATACAGCGTTTTTCGAAACTTCATATTGGATGATTCGCCAACAATTGAATGATTCGCCAATTTCGACAAAAGCTATACAAAAAAGATACACTATTTCATCTGCAACAACCGGCACTCAATTAAAACAGCCAACGCGACAAACCCGACGAAGAGAACAACAGGTGTTCTTTCCAAACAACAACAGCATCGACAAACAAATACAAGCAAGATAAGAGGAACATCTCCCCACCCGTCCTAACGACCAGAAAAATAAGTTTTTGTCTCAACTCAGCAACAACTTCGCTGTCAACCGTCGATAATTATTTATCGCATGGACTAATACGCAGTGTCACAACGATGGCTTGTTAATAAACGTTTTGTGTGCTCAATGTCATTGTAATGGTGATGTCTTCCTGCCCGACGTTAATTTTTGTAAGAGGCGATCAATGCCAGGTAAAAATAATTGTGTGTATATAGCCGATGGCTAAGCTAATTAAATCGATTGTAATTGGGAATGGTAAATAATGGCATTATCTTGCATAAAATAGCGTCTTAATTCAATTGGGTCCTTTCTTTATGTATGTTTTGATAATTTTTACATTGTGTTGTTTAATATTTGTTTCAATATTGTAAACTAAGCGGGAGGATCAAAGCTTGAGGAACTTTTCTCTTTAGACAAAATAAAGATGATAGTACAATAAAACTTCAATTATACGGTCAATACACTGGTTAGACTTTACTCCATTCATTTAAGAGCATAACTTGTAAGAGTGTTGTCTTTTCATTTAATTAAAAGCTATTTAATTTTTTATTCTCTCAATTCCAACTTACTTATAGTATATAAAAAAAGTGACAGAAATCTTTGCGACTTTAATACGAGTTTAAAAAAGCAACGTATTCGTGAATGCAAATCGAAAGTTCGTTTAAGATCTTCTTAACCTATTATTTGCGTTTCTGAATACGCTACTTTTTTTTTAGTCCTATTGCTTACAAAAATTAAAATATACGATTTTTTCCAAAAAAAAAAAAAATCAATCATAAAAATTTTGATTTTCAAACTTTTGTAACCGGTACCAATTAATTCGCATAATCAGAGTTACCAGAGATACTTGAAAACGTGATATATTTTCTCTAGAAGAGAGCAGCCAAAAAGCTCCTGGACCAAGGTATAAACAACCATATTTTCATTATTGCAGATATCACCTATATTACTCAATTAGCCTACAAACGTGATAAGTATCTTAAAGAAATTATAAATTTTTAATACATCTAAATTTCCTTTATAAATAAATGCACAAAACATGTTTGAGAAAATTTGCTTTATAAATATCAAAAATATTTACAACTAATTAACTTAAATTAACTCAATTATTTTAATTGTCTTTATATCAAGATAATTATCTCAAATTCAAATCTCATTTGCAGAACTTAAATGTCGATACAAAACGAAACTAAACTGAGACTCAAACAAAACCATTGTCTATCTGAATCTCAAAACGATCCAACATCCCCGGCAATTGACACTGAGAATTATTTAGGGGCACATGTTATAAGATAATCTTTTTTCTATCACATTACGGACAATTACGAGCAATTAGAAAGCATAAATTTGATTTGGATCCTCTTCCAATTCCTCTGATTTCTTACATTTTCCTCATAAAATATGTATGAGATACGGTGATGAATTATTCAGGTTCAATAATCGTAACAATTTTTATTGCTCTCTGCAGCAGTTTAATTGTATCTTCCATTTGCGTCAGTTTATTCTGCACAGATTTTTGTATAAAAAAGTATGTAGGATTGTTAAAAAATTAAACTAATGTATTTATTGTAAAAGGAAAATAATGGAACATATTTTGAAGCAATATTTAATATAAACGGCTTTTAAAATGTTCTTTTGTAATTATTTAACATTCGTTTTAAATAGTTTTATAAATATCTATAAAATAATACATATACGAAGTATTATATTTTTTTTTTTTTTTTTTTTTTTTGCAAAATGACGTTTTCATAATTTTTTTCAAGCTGAACAGGGAAATAGTTCTAGAAACCAATAAAGTAACTTACTATACAATTGTGTGATTGTGTACTTTTACTAGCATAACCGCTTGCTAAATGGCGTCCCCATTTTGAGGAAATTTTTTAATACCTCCCCACAAACAATAAACAAATTTATTTCTATAAAAAAATGAAGTTGAACGAGGGTCAATGCGATATTGGACTTCTTAAAAAATATTTTTAAATTTTTTTTCAAACTTTCAAAAAGTTCTTTTATTAGTCCATTTTAAAGGCATTTTGCATTAAAAACAATGTTAAAATAGTATTTTAACTACAAATAAGTGATACGGCCTTTTTGCATTTATAGCACAAAAAGATGTATTTTTAGGGTTTAAGGAATGTCCTTAGTAAGTATTAAACATAATTTCCTTTAAATTTCCTTGAAAAACATATTTTTAGTATATATTTGTATGGCTTCTTACCGTAAACATTTTACCAAGGCACCACATCTACCTTTTTAACAGAAGAAGTTCTTTTCACAACAGTTAGTTTAATTTAAAATTCCATTTTATTTAGCTTCCGGAGTTACTATTGTTGATAGATTCTTATCAATGAACACTATTTTCTTTATTTCCAACGATTCACATTATATCTGCATTTTGAAACACTGACCTTTTCAATCCGAGCAGTTACACCTACCTTTTTAACAGAAGAAGATGCACTTTTCCCAACAGTTGGTCTAATTTAATATCCCATTCTATTTAGCTTCCAGAGTCACCCTTGTTGATAGACATTTATCAATGAACCTTATTTTCTAGATTTCCAACGATTCACATTATACCTGCATTTTGAAACACTGAAATTTTTAATCAGGGCAGCTGGACATTCCATCCTTTTAATCTATAATGTCTTTGAGTCAGTTAATCAAATATTGACAAAATCAGATCATGTTTTTTGTAAGAGACTAACTTTAAGGCCTGTATAGTACTCGAGGGGTTGCGACAGCCTGTTTGGTAAGGTCTTGGACTGGCATCCCTAAGGTTGCAAGTTCGAGCCCCGCTGCCCTCCGAAAACCCCAGTGTATGCTAATGGTACGCTAATGGCTAAATTCCGTTGTTGTCACAAAGTCCTCCAAGTTCCCATACCAAATCAATACCTCTTGGGTGAAGAGTCAATTCTGGGGATCCTCTAGCTTGCATCAGTCTCTAAAACTAGATGCATCCACTTACGTATGTGTGTTGTGCGTCTGTTTTACTTGACGAAGGTATATAAGAGGGTCTCTGACCAAGCACAAAAACCTGAATATCACCAATTGGTCTTAAACCTCAATCAGCAGTACTCGGCATTTAGGTAGGGTAGACTAACCAGTGAATGAACGTTTGAAGGCGCTGCGTTCGCCAGTGAATAAACACCAGGACATAATGACCAGGACAACCAATCATATGTCAGATAGCTTCCTACGAGATGGGAGGAAGTCAGTGTTGTCAATCCATCTAGTGGAATGATTTTCAATCCTTATTTTTTAAAGTATTTACCAAATGTTCATTCACTGGAGCCCGTTTACTCACCGGCAGTCTACCCTACTTTAAGCTAAGAAATCCTGATCGAAGCATCCTGCACGCTACTGCCATAACCGTCCTCTTCTCCCCCAGAAATAGAACCAAACCCCCAACAATTGCCAAAATTACAATCCTCATTAAGCAACGCCTGTATCACTTCTAGAGCCACTGCCACTTACCCAGGCCATTAATCAACCACCTTAAACATCGACAGGGACCTCGGAATAAAGAACGATGACGATCGAGGATATTACCCACAAAATTACCTATTGTGCCCGACATCCACTTTGGCTTTTGTGCCCCCATGGGTATACCTTCCTCAAGTCGCACACGTCTTGGCCACCACTGTCACGTGAGCTTATACCCGATTTCCGGTGGTAGGTATACAAGGTATAGGATGCGTTGGTTATAATCAAGTAACTGGCATTAAATGAATTCGTACTTTGGGAATTTTTGAAATGGCTGTTAGACTTGTATGAGTTAGGTTAAGAATCTGTTAGTGGTTAAAAGCTTCAAAGTCCTGTGCCCTGATGAATATTCAGAATGTATTACTTGACAACACGTGTCGCAATCTCGTCACTGGACTGGGATATATTTTAGCCTAATATCAGATGTTTTAAATGTCTGTAATCACAAAGATGTAGCAGAAAGTGATACCAAATAAAATTTGAAATGTCTAAATTCTTTTCAAAGTTAGACACAAAATTATGAAATGCATATCTGGTAATACTAGTAACCAGCTCATACACCTTAAATGTGGAATATATATATATTTATTATGGCTTCCACATTTATCTTTAATATAAGGTACACTGGGAAAAATATAAATCATTATTCGTAAAATAATTACGGTTATCCGTTTGCTAAGAAATTGAAGTAACAGTATTTGTAAAAAAATTGTTTTCAAATAAATTCTTCAATAAAGCATATATTGAATAAGAATTACGATCAGTAAGACGCAAAGCTGCCGACCCGACAGCACAACAGTTAGGTCTATCCTTTTAGCTACTGGGTTCGGGCTCGAATCCCGGTAAGGCATAAATGTTTGTGTTTGTCAATAAATGGTGCTATTTGCCTGTGTTTGTGTCGTCCGTTTTATGTGTGTCTCTTGTGTCTGTGTTGCTTCTGGCGAGTGGTGTAACTGGCTATAAAACCTATGCTCCTCCCTTCTACAGGGCACATTCGAAGTCATGTTATGTTAAGACACAAAGTTAGTTTATTTTTGTTAATTTATATGTTATCCCTGTTAATTTCATAAAAACAGGTGAGCAATAGCTGGCGATTTTCTTTCCCATCCCTCGCCCGCAGGCCACTAGCAGGGGAGTACTGTGGTGACATAAAGGATGGAGAGTTCGATAATTGTTGGGTTTGTGTCGTAGATGTAATTAGAAGCCGTTCTTTGGGCATCCGGCCCCACCAGATGGGTATGCCGACATTGATGAATCGAAGGTATTTATTTTTTTCTGTTCCATCGTTAAGAAATTTAATTGTTCCCATTCTTTTTTCGACGCGCGCACACACTTTGTTTCGTTCCCACTCTCCCACCTAAAGGACTGATGGGGGATATTTTTTGGTGTTTGTTTTCGGTGATCAGTTTTTCCGTTTCGAATAAGGCGGGGCGATGTTGTGAAAAAAGGCGTTGTCGTGACAGTGTAAATGGAACTGATGGGAATGGCGTTGTTTCTTGTTGGGAGATTCACTCTGACTCGAGGACATTCCCACGTGCAGCAAATGGCTTTTTTGTCATTGGTAAGTGGTTATTGTTGGAGTATAAAAAATTGCTAATAATGACTGTCTTTTGAGCTTATCTATCAAATAACCAAACAATCAATCTTTCTACCATAGAAATAATGTAACTAAAAATCTTATTACTTTTTGTATCAACATATTATATAATACACAATTAATTTTAGTGTACAAACCCCATTATTTTTTTAATTAATAGATAAACTATTTAAATTGTTTCACTCGAAAATTAAGTGTCACTCAAAGTCTAAATAGGGATGTCAACTTAATCAAGCAAACTTAAAAATTTGAAAAAAGTAAAGTGAACCAAATTCGTTGCCTAATGTTTTTGAAAAGATAATTTAATATTTTGGAAAAATAGGAAAAACCATATAGAGATAATTCTAGCACACGGAAATAAACAGTATCCACGTTGTTTAGAGGCATCAATCTTTTCATCCGCCAGTAGTATTCATGCTTATTCAAGCAAACTTAAAAATGTGTCAAAAGTAAAGTGAACCAAATTCGTTGCCTATAGTTTTCGGAAAGCTATTTTAATCAGTTGGACAAATTAGAAAAAAAACATGTAGAGATAATTCTAGCGCGCGAAAATTAACAGTAACCAAGCATAGTTTAGAGGTGTCAATCTTTCCATTCACCAGTAGTATTCATAGACACAACCAACTATGAAAATGAGTCAAATTTTTCCTCGGCTAATTTCTGCCTTACACCAACCACAACCTTTGTTTGCGGATATCCCTCAAGCCATACATGAAGCAGAAAATTAAACAACTATCCATCCCATCCTGTGATCCCACCGCGCAGTAACTCGACTCCTGAAACCATCTGTCCATGGCATCCCAGCTAATATCGCCTCAAATTACTAATAAACACTTCCTTAAATTAATATTCACCCCCTACCAAAAAATCCTCCTCCCCCTATAGTGCCATTCATCAACTTGCATTGTGTATTATATTGTTCCATAAACAATAGGAAGCGGTGCCAATTAAGGTGCTCAATTGACCAGAACATTTTCCTGTATATCGTCGATTTTTATCGGTGAGGGAAAGTTACCAGATGCTGCAGGATCCCAAGCCAGGACCCAAAGTAATATTGGTCAATTACGGAAGCGTGATACCGTAAGTTTTGGGTTGTAAGTCGATGTTTTATTGGGTGTTATGGAATCGTTGGTTTTGTCAAATGCTTGTCTTGAGGTTTTATTGATGGTACGTTTTTGCTACTGGTATTCGTTTTGACGGAATATTTTTTTTTTCGAATTGATCACACGATAGTTTTATCAAGAGTTTCTTTCGAAAAATTATGATGTCTTTGTGATTGTGTGCTGGGTTTTTATACATGCACAGTGTGGGTCACTTTTGAAATCGGGGATTGTCAGTTTTGGGTTATAAATTAATAATTGAGGTTTTATTAGAGTTTGGGTAGACTGACCAGTGAATGAAGAGGCTCCAGTGAATGAACAGTTGGTAAATACATTTAAAAAGTAATAATTAAAAATCATTCCACTGGATGGATTGACAACACTGACTTCCTCTCATCTAGTAGGAAGCTATCCGACATCTGATTGGTTGTCCTGGTCATTAATTAAAATCCAACATGTTTATTGACTGGAAATTTTTGTGTTCATTCACTGGTAAAAGTACTGTTCATTCACTTGGCTTTTGTACCACTTTTTATTTGGACCCCCAAAAGACCCAAAGCAATGCAATATAAAGTCACCTCCTTTTTTTGTAGAATTTACATATAATGACAGATGTGTGTGTAACATTGTCATAAACCTACAAGCTGTATTTTCTTAAAATGTGTGAATTTTCTCAAAACTAATTGTGCCAAAGAGTTCATTCACTGGTTAGTCTACCCTAATTGGAAGAATTGGATTTGTCAAATGCCCATTAAAAAGTTTTATTGATGGCTATATGAAGATGATGGTCCCAGCACCGATGAGGATTATAAGAAATGCTTTTGATGTAATTATGTGTCAGAAAACAAGTGGTCTAAGATAAGTTGGATGTACATCACACTAGATCCTTACAAAGCATATGGGCTATTAGTCAAATACAAAGTGATGCGATGTCCCTTTTTTTTATCCTCAAGGTATTAGCTCATTGTATCTGTATAAATCCACTAGGATAAAACACCACACAAAATAGCGTAAATCGCTTATTCTGTTCTATAAAATCTGAGGTAAAACTGACTTTACTTAGCACAAAAAACCTTTTAAAATTTCTATTGCATAAATAATTTTTACTGGGTTCAGTATGAAAATGTGTGCCTATACTCAACAAATTTTTTTCAGTATGTGTCCATGCAATGTAGCAAATATAATCCAAAACAATTAAAAGGAAACTTTCTATTCACTCAGAAAATTGACTACTTTTTTAACACAAGGTTCAGTAATTAATGATTCAGAGTATTAAAAGTGTATAAAAACAGTTTGAATGAAAGATTTCTGAACCCATTATTTTCGAAATGCCAATCAGTAACATGAAAAAAAAACTGTTAAAACCTCAAAAGTGTTATCCCCTAATATCTTGAAAAATAATTTCATAAGTCGAAAATAACCAGAAAGTGAAAAGTACTCAAAGGCTTATACAAGATAACGTCTCTATTTCAATTCATATGACTTCAAAACGATAACCATCAGTAGATAGATTGTATCAGCAACGAAATGTCATTTTACTCTTGACATTGAGACAGCGAAATAGACGAAAGTTTTCTTCACCAATGTCTTTGGAACAGACGTCATTCTCAACGTTATGGTTGCCTTCTCTGACAGAAATACGTGATATGCCCTTGCTTTTTGAAAGAATGTATAGAAGAAGGCATAATACACAAAGAGCAATAAAGATATTAACTTTTGTATTGGTAAACTTGACCTTCGAACGTTGAACCCACTAGTATTTCAAGGTTAGTTGCAAGATCTATAAGAATCTTGGGCTGTCTATTATTTTTAAATTTTAACTCTCTAAAAATTGATCCAACGAGGGAGTATTGGAAATTTTATAACACTATGAATTTGTAAAAAAAATATTGTTTTTCATATTTGTTTCAATTTAGAGAAATCATTTATAAATAGCAGATATATTTACATATATAGTTTATAACACTTATTCTATTTTAGAAATCGTACTATATTAGACACTAATGGATAAATTCATTTTGTTTTATTTCCCATTAAGCTTATATTATTTTAAATTATTTTTAACAAACTATTATTATTAGGTATAATTACAGGAAAATTTCGTTTAAAAAATTATAGCTAAAAAGTTTTTACATATATTGAAATATGTATTTAATAACAAATATTTGCTAGGGTTTTTCAAGTTTATTCTTTTATACGAAGAAGTATGAGAACATCTATCAGTAAAATAGCTTGATCTTAAGAATTATTAAAAAAGGGATAGCAATAACTTGAAATTTTATTTTATTGTATAGATGATTATTGTCTCTAAAATATTTACGAGTACATTCATACAAGTAAATATTTTCCAGTGAAATAAAAGCAGAAATAAACAGTATGCTTAATAAAATGCAACGCCTATCACTCCTAAGCATAACAACAATCCGTGTAACGCAAAAAGCAAATGAACTGTGAAAAAAACTGCATTTACTAGTATTTTACAAGTTTCAACTTATGTCGTGTCAAAATAATCTATATTTTGTTCTTCATTGATGCTAAATTCGATTTTTTAGTATGAAGAGAGGGACATAGACAATTTTGTTTAAAAAAAATTATGCTTTAGTATTTGTAAATAAGGAAAAAATATCACAAGACGTATGTTTTGAAAATAGGTTATTTTGAATGCTTTTGGTTTGCTTAGTTAGCATTTAATATAATGGTTCACATTTTTAGTTTTTTTTTTTAAGTTAATAGAAATTACTCCATTTAAATATGCATCTTAAAAATAGTTTTACTGAGTAATGCTGGGGCAGGAAAAAATCAGTTTTATAATCTTCTTAGGTTTACCTAAGAAAACTCTAAAATTTCACATTGACTTTAGACCAGTGTTATTACTATCAAGTTGATTGATAATAATGACAAGACCCCTTATGCAACATCCTTGCTTTTTACTGCACAAAATTCAACGAAACAGCTATATTTTTAAGTAAGTATCTGTATACAATAAAACTGCTGTCAGGATATTACTCTTAGTAATGATTTGATATTCGGACCTTTGGGATATTTTGGGATCATTCGATCTTCCACCTAAACCGCTTCCCCTTTAGTACACTTGCTTTTGAAACTTTTGCTTTTATGCTTCTAAACTCCATTGGTGAGAAACGACATCTATGTTCAATTTGAAAAATATTTAACAATGGCTTTTTAAAAAATTTATAGCAACCAACGTTTGAATTTCATCCTTGTGGGAGACGACTCTATATTACTCAGATTTCATCACCACTTTGACTAGTCTTTTCTTACGCAAATAAACTTGTATAGCTTAAAATATTACTCTTTAACCAAATTATAGAAAGTAATTATAAGTTAATAGATTTTGTTAGCTAACATTAGCATTTTTTATGTAAAATTTCAGAACAGAAGTATTTGAGGCTTATGACCAATGTATAATCACAGCTCTCACAACACAGTAACATTGTTTTTTAACTATTTAACTCACTGATCACATGAGACAAATGAGAACATCTATATTTAAATAAAACAATCATTATCTTAATTGTATTTTCTTGTAATTAGGTTCAAATTTAACTATTCGACACCTTCCCTGCTCAGCGTCCCCTACCACCCCTAGTTACATCAAGGCTTACCTTCTGCACGTGGAGGCTCCATCTCGTTAAGGGCACCAAACGATATTCCACAGATACTATAAAAAATTCGGACCACCCCCTTCTAAAAAAGCCGCGGCAGACGAAAAACCCGTCGACTGCCGACAAGGGTGGACCCGCAGCTACTGCTTAGAGTCCAGTGCCACCGAGATAGGCCTCCTCTATGCAAAAGACGTTACCATGCTCAGAATTCAGACGAGATTTTCTCTACGCTTCGGCTTCGGCTATTAGCAATTGTAATGAAGCCTTTTCCCCCCTCTGCATGACTTAGTAGCTTTGGCTGATGCTTTTTTTTTTGCGCTCCCCCCTTCCCTATACGTCCTGCATACATAGGGGGTTAGAGTGAGAGTGTGGCTATTAATATTTTATAGGGGCATGGCTGTAGCGACCAGTGGCGGACCCGTTTTTTTTTTATCGTTTGGTTTTTGTTATTTCGCTTTGCCAGTGGTGTTGGGTTCTCTCTTCGTCTTCTTCTTTGACTGAGTTCTTCGGCGAGGTTTTTAGGAGGGATGACTGAAGGATAATGGGTTGTTCTTACGTACCTGTTATTTACAGCGGACAGGAATGTACCGTTTTTGGATCCAGTAAATCTCTGCTGCCAGTAAGTTTTTTTTTTTTTTGTTACACAAAAATCCTTCTAGTTATTTAATAAAATATTTTTTTATAAACTGGTATTAGAGTTATTAAAGAATTGCTTTGATTAGTTTATTAAAAATAATAGAAATAGTAAATTATCGTGGATTAAAACATGACCTGATTGGATAGTGCTAGATCTAAAAGAATTAGAATATCATGTACAATGCTAATCAAAACCATGAAAAAGCATATAAAATTTTTTTGTATCAATTATGCAAAAGTTTTAGCGGGAAATGAATAAAGAAGAATTAAGATCAAATTTTAAGACTTTTATATAGGAAACATTAAATACCATTGAACCACTATTTTCCAACAGCGAATTCTCTGAAACAACTGAGTTAAAATAAAAATCTAATCTGTAAATAATAATGAATTGTAAAAAAAAAATACAAAAATAAACGGAAAAAAATGTGCAAAGTATCATGTTTACCCGTATTTACATTTATTTCTTACTGTTATTTCGTCAATCTGTTTTATGTTATTTCAAACACTTCTGTGCTTAAGAAAAATATCTTATAAAAAACACATTTGCTCCTAGTCAACACGAAATCTGTTTGTTAAAGGCAGCTTTTTAAGAACTAAATAAAAAGATTAAAATGAACAGCTCAAAACAGGTTTTCTGTGAATAAACTCAGCCTGACTTGGGTTTTGCTTACAAGTTAGACAACAAAATGTTGGAAAAATTTTGCATCAAAACTAAAAATCGAACCGCTTAAACACACCAAAGACTAAAATACAAATCCTTATAACCAATAAGCTAATAAACTCAGTTACTGTTAGGGTTAGGTTTGAATTATCGTCGCACTAGAGCTACACGAGGGCTATTGGCGACGAGCGTCGTATTTTAGAACCACAGTCAAGTGACGAGCCGACACCTGAATAGGCACCCAAAGCAACCGTTAAGGGCGACATTGTACGCAGCGTTAGGACTTTGAATGATGTTTAACGTGCACTCCCTTACTCGGGGTATTATTCGTCGGACATTTTGGCTGCACGGGCCGTTCATAGGTCGGCAGTTATTTTTGGCGATGCCCGGACCCGAACCTAAGACCTTTCGCATGCTAGGCGAGTGTCTAACCGACTGGGCTCCCCATCCCTAAGTCCGTTACTGTAAACCTCCGAGGAAAATACCAGAAATTCATGACAACTGTTCTCTTTCAAACAACCGCAACATCGGAGTTGCCGGGGTTCTTGTTCCTTCTTCGGATGGTGCTTTTCTGGAGGGTGTCCCGTGCGAAGAATTCGTGATGAGGAAAGAGGATGCCGCGGATCGGGGATGAAGAAGAGGAGAGAAGGAGAAGATGGAGGAAAATCCCTAAGAAAAATCCCTTTTGTAGGGAGAAATGGCGACGAGGGGGAATCTGGTGGAGATTCCCCATTTGAGATATTTGTGTGGGGATACGAGTGTGAATATTTTAAATTGTTTTACATGTATTTTAATTGGTTAATTTTTTATATGTATTTTAATAGTTTAATTGTTATATAATATAGAAATGGAGAGAAATCCCTTAAAAATCTCATTTGTAGGGAGAAATGGCGACGAGGGGGGAATCAAGGTGGAGGTTCCCCATTTGAGATATTTGTGTGGGAATATGATTGTGTAGTATTTTAAATTGTTTTTTATGTTTTTAATAGGTTAATTGTTTTGTATGTATTTTTATAGGTTAATTGTTGTATAATATAGTGAAATCCTTGAAAAAAATCCCTTTTGTAGGGAGTAATGGCGACGAGGGGGGAATCTGGTGGAGGTTCCCCATTTGAGACATTTGTGTGGAAATACGAATGTGTAGTATTTTAAATTGTTTTTCATGTATTTTAATTGGTTAATTTTTTATATGTATATTTTAATAGTTTAATTGTTATATAATATAGATATGGAGATAAATCCCCAAAAAATATCTTTTGTAGGGAGAAATGGCGACGAGTGGGGAATCTGGTGGAGGTTCCCAATTTGAGATATTTGTGTGGGAATACGATTGTATAGTATTTTAAATTGTTTTTTATGTATTTTAATAGGCTCATTGTTATATAATATAGAGATGGAGAGAAAATCCCTTTTGTAGGGAGAAATGGCGGCTAATGGGGAATTTGTTTGAGGTTTCTGATATGAGATGTTTGTGTGGGAATACGATTGTGTGTTTTCTAATTATTTTTCAGTTGTTCTTGTTAGTCAGATAAATTTTCCGTCACAGTAAATCTACCAGTTATCCACATATTATCAACATTATCATTTTTGCTACCCGTAGCTTGAAAAAAACAAATACAAATACAAAAATTGTCGACCAACAACATGCCAGAGGCCCAGCAAGGTTGTTCCAAAATATATTTAATTCCTTACCAGTTTCCAATAGTTATCGAGATTCTTCTTAAAATATTCCACTCTCTTCGAATACACTGAAAAGTGCTGAATCTGAAAAGTGCAACTTTTTTCAGCCATTTAAACTAACATAAACCAATAAACAAAAGCTTTTTAAGACAGAACATTTTTGTAAGTTTTACAAATATTATGTGACATCAGAAAATAGTGGTGCAAGTGTTCTGTCTACTTTGATGATAAATCTTAATTAATTTATTTAAAAATAACATCCTGAAAACATCCTGGTTTTAAAATAATCATGAATTTGATAATACATATATTATTAAAAACAAAATTTTATCTAGGTAGTTCGGTGCAGCCTCATTTTATAATCAAGGGTTAAGACAAATTTACCAAATAAAGAAGAAATAAGAAAGATAATTAGTTAAAATGTATTTGACTTTCAAATTGAACTCAATCGTCCAAAACTGCGATTTTTTAAAGACCAACATTGCTGTTATACTATTTATTAAAATAATAAAATCGATGTGCATTCTTTATGATCATTAGATGTATTAAAAAAACGTGGCCGTGCAATCTCAAAACAAACTATCAATTTTAACTCAGTCTGAGTTAATTTTCACTCCTTTGGATGTTGAAAATACACTTCCCCTATTGAAGTGGATTTCACTCTTTTATTTTGTTAAACCTCCCACAATATTAACAACAAACGAGCGATTTTAAGGCGATTAGGAGCAATTTGGGGCGATTACGAGTGATTTAGGAGTTAATTTCACTACTTTCCAGTGTCGAAAATGCACTTCTCTTATAGGAGTGGTATCACTCTTTTGTTTTAAGAGTTTATAGATAGCTGTATATATTTAACTTTATTATTATTTTTAATTTACTATTAATCACAATCTATTCCCATCCAACAAACCAGCTCCACGTATATTTTCCCTAAAGGGAAAAACCATCTTTAAAAAAAATCCCTCTTCCTTCCATCCTTCGTCTGAATGAAGTTCGTGCTCTGCATTGAAACTTCAAGAAGAGCGATCCCGTCCACGGGAAACAAATTGCACAGAATGACTCGGAAAGGAGTGGGAAAACAGATAAAAAAATATCTTTTCTATCTAGCGGGGAAAAAAGTAGGCTCGAAGCTTCCATATTGATTGTAGGCCCATTCATTTTTGATTTAGGGTCGCCATTAGGAAGACATGCTAGTGTTTGGGAGTGAGGGATTGGATCACTAACATGGGATTGATTGAAGTGATGGACTGCAGTGCTTCTGAATTGCCATTTGAGGATAGTTTTATGTTAGTGGCAATTCACATATATATCAAATTTTCAAAGAGTTTAATTTTCCAAATGGTCTTAATATATTATCTGGTATTTATAATATAAGGTTGTGGATTTAAAATATGAGTTTGTAAATGTTTACTGACGTAAGACTTCTGGTTCTGCTCAGTTATCACATACACTTGTGACTATATCTGAAATTCAGAGTTATATTACCAAAAAATTGATTGTAGACTCGTTCATTTTTGATTTAGGGTCGCCATTAGGAAGACATGCTAGTGTTTGGGAGTGAGGGATTGGATCACTAACATGGGATTGATTGAAGTGATGGACTGCAGTGCTTCTGAATCGCCATTTGAGGATAGTTTTATGTGGGTGGCAATTCACATATATATCAAATTTTCAAAGAGTTTCATTTTCTAAATGGTCTTAATAATTTAAGCAGCAGTTGTAAAATAAGGTTGTAGTTTAAAATAGTTGCTTGTTAATGTTTACCGCGATAAAAATTCTGGTTCTGCACAGTTATCACATAATCCTGTGACTATATCTGAAATTCTGAGTCAGCGGGGTAAAAAGTAGGCTCGAAGCTTCCATATTGATTGTAGGCCCATTCATTTTTGATTTAGGGTCGCCATTAGGAAGACATGCTAGTGTTTGGGAGTGAGGGATTGGATCACTAACATGGGATTGATTGAAGTGATGGACTGCAGTGCTTCTGAATTGCCATTTGAGGATAGTTTTATGTGGGTGGCAATTCACACATATATCAAATTTTCAGAGTTTAATATTCTAAAAGGTCTTAATATATTATCCGGTAATTATAATATAAATTAGTAGATTTTAAATATGAGTTTGTAAATGTTTACTGCGATAAGACTTCTGGTTCTGCACAGTTATCGCATACACTTGCGAAAATATCTGAAATTCAGAGTTAGATTACAAAAAAATTGATTGTAGGCTCGTTCATTTTTGATTTAGGGTCGCCATTAGGAAGACATGTTAGTGTTTGGGAGTGAGGGATTGGATCACTAACATGGGATTGATTGAAGTGATGGACTGCAGTGCTTCTGAATTGCCATTTGAGGATAGCTTTATGTGGGTGGCAATTCACACATATATCAAACTTTCAAAGAGTTTAATTTTCTAAATGGCCTTAATAATTTAAGTAGTAGTAAAATGAGGTTGTAGATTTAAAATAGTTGCTTGTTAATGTTTATAAGACTTCTGAATCTGCACAGTTATCACATATTCTGAGTAAGTTTACCACAAAATAACAAATGTAAGAGGTTTATAAGCATAAGCGATTTCGTTCACTGAATATGCAAACTATGTTTATTAAATTGAATTTTGTTGTCAATTGTGTAACTTTAAGGGGGATTTATGCAAGTTTTTTAGAAGGATTTAGAAACACCCATGATTAAAATTTTACGCCAAATGGGAAATTTTTTAATTGTATTTTTTTATTTAATTAAGTTATTTTATATATGGTTTACTAAATGTATACGCTTTTTAAAAATTAATAAGAACAATTGCTGTTTA
Organism: Hylyphantes graminicola; assembly: GCA_023701765.1. Classification (NCBI taxonomy): domain Eukaryota; kingdom Metazoa; phylum Arthropoda; class Arachnida; order Araneae; family Linyphiidae; genus Hylyphantes; species Hylyphantes graminicola. The sequence goes on along the minus strand of CM043120.1, from coordinate 32,819,275 downwards.
AAAATAGATATGAAAAATTAATGTTTAAAAAAAAAAATATGGAAAATTGCTCCTTCGAAAAAAAAACACCCAGAAAACAACAATTTATGGTCGACAAAAAGTCTCTCTAAAGCCTGATTTCAACTACCATCTGAAAAAAAACATCACACAAACACCATTAAATTTCAACATTTGTATTATGACGTCATTTTATTTTAATAAATACTAAAATGTAAATTGAAAAGATAATTTTTTTATAAATAAAAAATATTTGTGTGACATTTTAAAAAGTAATGAATCAAATAATCATATTTTGAAACCTATTTAATCACCGTCAAGTAATTTATAAAACAGTAGTAAATTTTTCCTTCAACTTTCATTTAAAATTTCAATTTTCTTCAACTTTCAACCCTTCAACTTCCCATTTTCTTTCAACAACTGCCGACTGTGGAAAGATGGGATTAAAATAGAATTTTAATATTTATTACATGGGCCTTTATAATTTACGAGTACTTCTAATTTTTTACTGAAAATTATAATGTAGCTAAGCATTTTCCACCTTCTTCTTGAGGTTTAAGTGTTTGTCTGTGAAAGAAAAGGACAAAATGGACATACGGGCTGCGGTTCGGGCTGTGAAAGTGGAAGACAAACAGAATAATAATTATGCCTTACTCTTTTTACTTTATAAACATAGCATGGGAGTTAAAAAAAAATCTTGATGGAATGGGAACATTACACCTCTTATATTATTCTATAGTTAAATCTGAATTCAGTATTCAAAAATTACAATATTGTAATATAACACAAATATTCAAATTCGGTAATTAAACAAATATTCAATGTATTTATATGGCACAAATATTCACAAATTTCCTTTTTAAAATAAAATGGTACCGTGCTGTTTTAGCTCATATGAATTAAAGTGTAAGGGATACCTTGAAAAGTAGAAAATACATTAATAGTAAAAAAACAATTTTCGTCAAATATGGTATATCTTTGAGATCATTACTATGGAAAAACTGTTATAATTAAAAAATTCTTGCTATTGAAACTCTTAGATCCAAGTGAACAATAGACAAACAAATTTAATCAATATGCTGCAATAACAATATCAAGTGACACGATTAAATTAATTTGTCTTTATATATTTTTTAATTATTAAACATTTTACCTAATTGGTAAATCATCAAAAAACCTATTTCATTGCTATAAAAATAACCATCTAAAAAATTCTTCTCAGGTCAAGTAGAGGTCAAAGCAAGAAGAATAACTCCAAAATCTTTTATCCCCTTTCACGTTCCAAGTCACAAAAATACATTTGTCCTGTGAAAGAAGAACAGATTGGACTTAAGTCGTCTCTCTTATTTTTTTATATATAAAAAAAAAGACTGAGAAAAACTGCTCTTACTGTATGCCTATCATGCGGCATTCAGACCCCCGAAAAAAAATAACAGTCCGGGCAGACTTTTATCATTCTTTGTCAGTTTTGCCCGAGGCACCTTCTAAACGTGACCTGGATTTAGAACGTTGTTGGGCAATCTTGTGTTTGTGGATTTTTTTTACCTCGCCCGTAGCAAGGGGCTGCCAATTTGAGAGTTTGCGCCAAAGTTCTGTAAATGTCGCCAAATCATTGGCAAAGATGCATTTTTGAAAATGTGTTTGAACTATGTAATTATATTTTTAAATATTTAGCAGTTTACCTATGCTGAACGTACAAACAATTGCAAATACACTGCTCTGACACATACAACTGATAACTAACCATAGGGACACAATTTTTTTATTAAAGTATACAGATACTAATTGTTATACCCGACGTTGCACGGGTAGAGGTGAAAAAATAATTTAACAGTTAATTTAGAATTTTTTTCTTTCATTTTTGTATTTAAGTGGTCAAGTGGCGAGCCGATATACATGGGCATGCAAACAACATAATTATTAGCGATATCGTAAACTTGAACTTAAAGATATAACAGATTTAAGGCACGTCAATCCCATATGCATATCGTTATTTGTTGAAATTTCTTCTTGCAGTCTGTTTATGGCATGGCTGGGAACAAATCCTGCAATTGCAAGCTCCTTGGTTGGCTGGTTGGTTGGTTGGTAGACATATATTTTCAGGCTTGTGTGCTTGGTCAGAGACCCTCTTATAAACCTTCGTCAAGTAAGACAGACACAACACACAAACACACATACGGGACAAATGCTGCCATCTATCTCGCGCCAGCTCCACGATTTAGACATGTCCCTGAAGAAGCGAGAAATTTTCTAAAGGAACCTGTGCCCGTGGGAAACTGCGCAATGACCGCCCACAGAACTTTCGGACCCAACATATTTAACAAGCACGTACTCCGCATATACTCGACAAACACAAACATGCATGCCTTATCGGGATTCGAACCCGAGCCCAGAAGCTTTAAAGGCTAACACCTTACCCGTTGCGCCGCCGGGTCAGCAGCTCCATGGTACGATATCTCAACCCACCCAGCCTTTGATAAAATAAAGAATTTGAAAAGCGTTAATGAGTTTCGGAAGCCATTTTCATTAATCCATAGAGCAATAATAAAGCCTGAGTTAACTTATTATTAAATTAATGATTTCACAGTTTATTTTTAAATAAAAGAAAGAATGTATATCAAAGTCATGAAGTTTTATAAGTGGAAGGACATGTGTTAAAATTTGATGAATTTTAAACAATGACTATAACAAGCATCAATTATATTGACTCGACTCATGTACGCACTTCGTTCAGTTGAAATAAATTTCTTTAATTACTTTTTATCTTAATAAAAGAATAAAATTCTGAAAGTATATGAATATTTATTTAATCTTTTGTTACTTTAGCCAATGTTTACGGGTATAGGTTTTTGCAAGACCCGTATTATGTAAACATTAAAAAATGATCCAATTTATAAAAAATTCTAAAAAAATTCTAAACTTTATTAATTTTAAAAATTTCAAAAAATTATTTTTAAAAATCTTAACATTTACGGAAAATTAAAATTTAGTATCTTTCTAAAAAATCAATCACCAAATTACTTGTTTCATACTTCCCACTAGACCAAAATCCATTATATCTCGTCTATGAGTATGCGTAAGAAATTCATGATTAAGTAATTAAGCGGGCAGTTTCTAAAGAATTTTTATTCGTGAATAAGTGGTCATGAAATCTGAAAACTGTCACTCATAAAATAAAACGTATTAAAAACATGCCAGGAGAACCTATGAAAATGTCGGCATCTTATAGAACAAGAGATTAAATTATGCTCATTAAAACCCGATCAGTTACACGAACCATGGTCATTTCTGCAAAACTTCTGTTAAACCAAAAATAAAAATTAAATACAATTGCAATAACACTTTTTATTTTATCTCTAGCTGTCACAAGGTTACGTTTCAGGGAAGATAAATTGGAAATAAATATGAGGTGACAAAATAATGTATGGTATCAAATTATTTTAGGTCATACTTTGTTTATTAAAAGGTGATCAATCCATTTGTGTTATTCTTGAAGTAAGAACTTGAAATTCTTAGTACTCTCTTTTGCCGACCTGGCGCAATGGTTAAGGTGTTAGCCTTTGGAGCTTCTGGACCCGGGTTTGAATCCCGATAAGACATGGACGTTTCTGTTTGTCGAGTATGTGCGGAGTACGTGCTCGTTAAATCTGTTGGGTCCGAAAGTCCTGTGGGCCGTCATTGCGCAGTTTCCCAAGGGTACAGGTCTCTGGAGACTATTTCCCTCTCCTTCAGAGACATGCCTAAATTGTGGAGGTGGAGAGCGATAGATGGCAGCATCTGTCGCGTATGTGTGTTGTGTCTGTCTTACTTGACGGAGGTTTATAAGCGGGTCTCTGACCAAACACATAAATAATATTGAAGGCTTATGGTTAATTTCTATAATGTTTGTTACAGATTATTTTACTGAGTTTTTTTCTGCATCGTTAGTTAACCCTTTCAGTCCCAAGAATTTACTACACTACAGAAACATCTGATATTCACAAAATAAGCTTATTTTAGGTCAAATATACGAATTCCATAAGAAAAAAAATCCATTTAAATTTTTATATGGTTTTTGAAACAATGCCAAAGTTCTTTAACTGTGGAAAACAACAAAATAAAAATATATATATTACCTAAAAATACTTCGAGTTATATATTGTAAGGTATCTGACCATATTATTAAAAGAAATTTAGTTATTATTTTAACCGAAATAGTTTAAATTGTGTTTTAAATATGTGGAACTGAAGTGAATTTATCAAAAATCAGGAGAAACGCTTGTTGACTATTTTCTAAATAAAAAAATAGTAGTTCTGACTTCTATTGAGATTAAAGTAAAATTTTGTCTGATAGAACAAAGTGTGAAGAATCGAATGATGTGTGTTTGGATGTCATAGCGGGAAATAAACATTTTGAAAAAAATATTGAAAGTGATGATGCCAAATGGCATCACTGGACTGAAAGGGTTAATAAACTTTCAAATGATTAAAACAGAATGTTATACTATAAATATTAAATTTACATTTTCTATACAAATATATCCTATTTATTTGATGTCTTTCATATGATTTGAAGTGCATAGAAGAGGAATTGGTTTCAAAAGTTTTTAAATTAAAAATATCGTATTTTTATTCAAGCAAAATTCCGTATTAGTAAAATTAACGACTAGTCTACGGAATAGTTACGAAAAAGTCTGCACTTAATGTGAATATTTAATTAATTTTTCAAAAATTGTTTAACTGTTTTTTACAGACAGAGACTGCAGTGAATTTGTTAGCACAATTAAACATTCAATGTTTGCATTTTGTTGATGTTATATTAAATCATATTTTTGAGATCCAAGTGAAAACTGTTATTTTTTAGCATTCCTACAAATTAATCATTTGTTTATGCTCGTGTGAATGTTTAAGCGGCATGAACTAAAACAGTGTTTAATACTTCTACTTTTCATATCGTAATGCAATAAAATGGAATTTAAACATTAATAAAAGTGTTCTACTTCTGATGAAATAATCGAACCAAGAACCCTTACAGTTATTTTCAAAAAAAAAAAAAAAATCTCAAAGCATCAGTTGAAATTGAATTTGACGTATCATGCCGCGCGGAACCAACGACAAAAACTGCACCGTAGGCTGAAAAATTATTTCCATTTTTTTCTCATGCCCAAAAGTCCAATCCGGATACGTATCAAATTCGTGTGACATTCACAAACTGACAGACTCCAAAAAATTTACGACATGCAGCAGCAAAAAACAACTCGGCTCCATCGATAACGAAGACCGTAATGGTGTCACGTACGCCAACAAACAGTACGGGAAGGGTTAAAAGGAAGATAAAAGTGAACCATGAAAAAAAATAAGGTCTATCAAGAAATGGGGGATGACTTCTTGGTTTCTTGCCCCCCCTCCCCAAACTCTAAAGAACGTTTTGGCCAGAAGAAAAGAGGCGTAGGTCAGTTTTACCTATTTTGCTGGTAGAGCATGAAATCGGCAGACAGTTCTGAAGCAGGGTTACAAATTGACCAACATAAGTTGGGTTTTAAAATAACTGCAAAGTTAGAAATACTTTTCAGAACTAATATCAAACGATGGAAGTAATCATCGGGATTTGGTTTGCTTGATTAGATTGACGGAATGGATTAGATTGACGGTTGATCCCATGGAAGAAAAACTTCAAATGCCTCCCCGTTGGATATTTGGTTGCACATATTAGTTTTATTTTAAATCATCTTCCAAGAGAAGTCCTCATTCGAAACTTAGAATCCTTGAATTATTAGGTCTGATTAGAAAGTCTTACCAACTGTGCCTCGGTGTTTTTTTTTTTTTTTTTGGCTATGATGAATGGAACAATATAATGACAAAGTAGCTCAGTACGGGATAAACAAAATAAAAATAATCCGCCTTAAACGGCATGTTATCGACATTAAATTCCTTGTGCTAGGTAATTCCGCTCATGTATTGATTGACAAAATTGTCTTATTCGTTTGTATCTTACTCTATATTCAGACTATAGAATAGACTCTATATTCAGACTTTAGAGTATTTTATGTTTGTCTTCATCCAACATAATTCCATTCTTCCACTGATTCTACTGTCCATTTTCCTTTCAATATGATCAGTTGTTATAAATTTACTACCATATTAAAACTTAATATAAACTATATCCGCCGTTATTGGCATTATCTAATACATCTGACTATGTATTTTTTTACTATACTACTACTATTTAATAGATCAGTTTATAATTTAAAATCGATCGGTATCTTTTAGTGAAGTTTTCGACTTGCTTCCCTTTGGTTCTAAGTTACAATCTTATGATATCTCGTCAAGCTGGTTTGACAAAACAGCAAGATGTTTATAAAAAAAAACATTTGATAATACTTTCATCAACAGTTTTCTGCTTTATTTTATGAATAACGAATACCAGTTTCAATTAGCAGAGCAAAATAACTGTTGCAATTATTTATAATCTTCTGCTTTCATAAACACCTTTTTATATTAATTGTTCACAAAACGATTTTTTTTTTCAAATCAGTCAAGCATCTTTGTCAAGCCAACTCTTTGGTGTAGATATGACCGAAGTGCACTGAACTGAGTTTTTGTTCTAGCCTAACCCCATCGTTTTTTTTTGCGGTAGATTACTTTGTGCCTTTAATTTAACGCGGGTCTTTTTTACGACTAAACCCGTTTGTGTGGGATTTACTTTTAAAGGTTGTGTGATGCTCGTAATTTTCCATTGAGGAAAAACGGCGGACACACCTTCGACTCCTCTTCACTTCTGCTCCCCCGCCCTATTTTGCAGACGATAGCAGCTTTGATGTACATACATAACTTGAAATATCTCTTCAGTAGCATAGGAGCTTTCCAGCATGTATTGCAGTCGTGGTATAGCTGTTTCTTTTCTAAGCATAGGTTCTATACTAACCTAAAGTTGTCCAACCATAAATGAAAATCACTGCGTGTAAAACTAAATACTCTGTGGAATATCATATTATTAGATTTACGAAAATATATTTCAAGAGTCATATAATTTTTTTTTGACAGTTTTGCACCCTTAGAAATTGGGGAACATGTTTTTCAAATATAAAATTGAAATCATTAAAATTGGTTAAATTAGTTTTTATTCCACTTCAGTTCGAAAACGATATAAATTTATTAAATAACTTTTCTATATTTTTCTCAAAAGTTATAAATTTGTTAAGTAACTCATCTATATTTTTTTCAAAATTTTAAAGAAATTGGAAGAATCTCCTTTTTAATATTAAAGTCTTAAAATTGTAACAAACAGTCTCCCAGGTAGCACAGCAATTTTGGAAAATATCGTATGAGTATCGGCCAAACATGGAGAATATTGGATGAAATCGATCATTCTCGACCCGATTTTAACCGGATTTCCCCGTTCTTTGAGGTTTCATATCGGAAATTACGAAAAGTGCAATATTTAATTTTACTGCAATCTTATAGTATTTTGCAAGTGTAAAAGTCAAATATTATGTTTCTCGATGTTTTTCAATCAAGAATTTTGGATTGTAATTTTTTTTCAAATAATATTCAAACCAATATTACACCCTGATATTACCCAGTGTCGGTAAAACGTAGTCCATTATGCATTGGGTGGTGGGTATGAGAAAAGATTGACCAATACTGCTGTGCTATATAGGCTATAGTTGATGCTTCCATCAAAAATAACTTTAAACTTTTAAAATATTAACTTTTTAAATATTTTTAAACAATAAAAAATATATCCGCAAAAAAATTTCAACAAATACTTGTATACTTCGTAGGAAAACCATAAATTTCTTATCATATTTTTTTAAGTCGTACTAAACTAATTTTATAAAGTGCCATACACTTGTTTACAAACTTGAATGCTAAGATGCACATAATACAGCTAAATAAATATTATGAATATTATACAAACAGGAATAGCTTGCAATAAACTTTGTAATATTTCAAGTTTTGGCATGATATACTGCACAAACACCAGACAAAATGACATAGTATCCATGCCCCTATTTTCCGTAATACATCATCGAAAATTCCCAATTATGTATCATTTGTTGTATCACGCATTCCAGACCGTTTCATTTGCTGCAGCAGCTGCCTTTGTCGCTACGCATGTACAGCCCCTAGCCAATTGAAGGTTGTCACCGTACATAAAAAACGTAAAAGCCACCAATCACATGCACGGCAATAAATCACAAAGTACGGTGCATGACCGAAATGACAAACCAAACAGCAGAAGTCGCTTGTTAAAATTCTGTATCAGACGCTAGTTTGGTGTGAAACAGTTGTAACTCTAAAGATATATTGTAACATTGAAAGGATATACCTAAATGAAATTATCAGATATAACCCATTAAAATAACATAGATAAAACATACTGAAAATATATCCATATGTAGTTGAAGGTAGGGTGAAGTTTCCTTAGAATGGTGTGGCAATATATAAAAAAATATATCTGTTTAAATGATAGTTCCATGATTCCATTTAACAATTTTAAGAGAAGCTGTTTGATTATAGTTAATGTTTATTTCCACTTTTTCTTCTTGTCGTGTCCATGAATGTGCAGGGTTATATTTATATTGGGCCAAAGCTGTCATAGACAGCTTCAGCAACTTCAACCGCCTTTATCAGGGGGAATCAGATCCTTTGGGTTTTCAACATATCCCAAAAAGCCTGGCCTGAAAAGCTGAGCGGACAAATACATATGCTGCGGAGACAGCTGGACATCAGGACAGTTAGGGTAATGTGTTGTATAGATGTTCTGTCCTTCGGCTGATTTTCACTTATTTCTTTCAATTACCTAATACGAAACATAAGATAGCAAAAGTATTGCAAGTATGAAGAAATTTTTATTGAAAATCATCAAATGCTTCAAACACCTAGTTTTTTTTTTATTGTATAACAATTTTTGAGTTTACGGCAATATCAATGCCCTATTAATCTTTTGCATAGCAATTTTTTATTTTATAATTTAATTTTTTACGTATGTGATTTTAACGTAATATTTAATTTTTTTACGTATCTGAGGTTTTTAAGAGAAATCGGATTGAATCCTCCAATTTGCCTTAAAAATTCAGATATCCCATACAAATAGTAACTAATTGTTTGTTCCTTTAAACCAATATGGGTGTACCAGAAAATTTCAATTATTTCGTACCAATACAAATTCTTTTTGGCAGTAATTTTAGTTACAGTTTTGTTAAAGCAACATAGCGAAGTCGTGGCCGTAGGTTGTTATGGCCAATTAAATATGGTTCTCCTCCTCACTGATGATACCTTAGGATGAAACCAATGCCTCAATTCTAGAGCTACCAAGAATGAAGAAGAGGTTTTAGGCCGATCTTAGTATTATTTTTCACGAGGAAGTATTTTGACATGAAACCACAAAAATGATTGATTTTTGGGATCACCATTTAATTTTTTTTATAGAAAGTTCTTTATTGTATTTTAAACATTAGAAAGTGTAGAATTTCACACATAAAACTTATATTTAAAAGATTAAACACACTTTTTGCATAAGTTTTGAATCATATTAGTTTTTAAATAGGATAACTATTTCCGTTTTCTTCTAAATAAGTTTAGTTGTATTTTTGTAAGCTAAATTCAAGAGCATAGTTCTTATCTTTCCTTTCTTTAAACTAATTAAACTAAACTAAACTATTCGGTGCAACAGCTCATTAGTTAGACATGGCCTACCGTGCCTATTTCAGCTTTCGTGACCTAGGGCTCGGGGTGCTAGACACAAGTCCCGGTAAGGTGGCCAGATTTACGCGGAACCCCAATCATACTTGGTACCCATTTTATCGACCTACTCAAAGGATGAAAGGATGGGTCAACCTCGCCCAATTCGGGATTCGATCCCCGGACCTGTGGCATGGCAATCCGAAGCGCTACCACTAAGCCACTGGGCTTCCTTTAAACTAATTATCAAGTTTAATTCATGACAGTTTGATTTTTTTTATTGTATGGTATTTCTTGAAAATAATTGCAATATACTTGGAAACTCTTCAGCAATTTCATTCAGTTCCATATTAAAAAAAAGACTAACTTATATTTGCAGAAATTATAAATATGACGGGCTAAGCTTCAGTTTTATCATTCATTCCTCCGACACTTCTCCCTTTATCAAACAGAAAACGACATCAACTACCAAATTCCCCATAAATTCGAAGATAACTCCTCTAACTTTTTTTTACAGTACCAACAATAATAAACTTCAAGGTATTCCTTCCCCTCTAAATCCACAAATGTCTTTGTCCTTGTGTTACAATATTGATATATATTTCTGAGCTCACGGTTGGTACTTAGGCATTCGTGTGGGGTCGCGAACCTGGTTCAACTGGAGTTTTTGTTTTTTGCCCTTGAAAAAAGCATATCTCCAGGAATATGAAACCGGTTGGTGCCCCGATCGGGCGCATCATCTTGGTTAGCTTCCGCCATTCAGATTTGGCCTTCCTTACCATAGATGCGGATTTCAGGTTACCTTTGAAGAATTAATATCATGTATTTCTGTTTATAAAAATCTATTTGATTTTCATACAATTTTATTTAATGTATGTTTGAACTTCCATTGAACTTTTTGAAAAGTTTTTAACAACTAAAAAATATCTTTAAAACTGACCTTCAAATCTCTGTGAAATTCATAAAGGATCTCTTTAATTTCTCTTAAAAGCTCTTTGAAACTTCTTTCAAAGCTCTTTTAAACTTGTTTGTAATGTTCTTTTGAACTAAAAAAACTCATTTTTTCTATTAAAATTCATTTATAGATTCTTTTGAGCATTTATTGAACGTTTTCAAAACACTTTGGAGCTTCTAGCATAGCTCTTTTTTAACTTACACACATCTCTTTCTTTTGGACTTCTTTCCTCCACAGCTCATTGTACTTTTAACTTTTGGATAACATTGTACCTTAAACTTTTTGGATATTTTTTGAAGCTCTTTGGAAGCTTTTCAAAGCTCTTCACATAATTTTTTCCTTAAAACCCCTTTGCAAGTTCTTTGGATCTTATTTTAAAGCTATTTCAAACTTTTTTTCAAAAATTTCTGAACCCTTTGAATCTCCATTGAGTTTTCGAAGTCAATATGCAAATCTATTTTTTTTTAAACTCATTTAATTCAACACAGTTATATTTTGCCTTACTTATGAAGCATTGCTTCAAAGCCTTACGTTGGTATAATTTTTTTTAATTCAAACTCATCTTTACCATGCAAATCTTCAATTTTTTATGCGATTAAATTATTGTTTAAATGAAGGGAGAAATGTAAGTCAAAAGCAATGTATTGTTTTACTAAATGAATAAAAGGACAATTTGTTAATCTGTTTCTGTACTTTTATCAGAGAATTACATACGGGAAGCAAAGGGTATACAGGCTAATGCATGTAAAGCATTATACCGTTGTTACAATGCGAAAACAAAGATAACGTCATCAAGGTTTTCTATTGAGTAACTAAAATAAGAATAAGCAAGAAGCATCGAGTGCATTCTAAAGTCATTTTACTGTCATCATATTTAAAAATCTTAGGTATTTATAATTGGTTTATTGGGATTTAAAGAACGATCTAGTCTTTTTAAAGCAAAGAGCAAGTGAAACAAAATTGGGTAATATATTCCTGCATATGCGTACTGCATAGTTCCAATAAATTTTTCAGGGTGACGTAATTGGTAAAAGTTTTCCTCGAGAACGGGTTAAGAACGTGATTTCAGTGCTTGCATTTCTGTTAAATCACGTGATTTTCTAGGTTCGGAAATTTTAAGTGGATTATAGATATCCATTGAAAATATCAAACAGATAGCACAAAATTAGTAATGGTATATAAATATTCCCCATTCAACATTTTCTAAGACGTAAAAAGGGCTTAAATTATGCTTGTTTGACGTCATTTATTTCAAGGCATAATAAAATTGTTATTAAGTTATGAACGTCATGAAAATAATTATGTTGAAATTATTACTTCTATGTCGAATCCTTTTTTAAGTTTAAATGGTGCAGTCTGAACTTTGACTAAAATATTTACATTAACAGCCAAATACATGCACCAAATTTAAAACTATTATAGTTGTAAAAGGTTCGATAAGACTGCTTTAACTAATTTTCCCCAAAATATTGTGAGGCTTATTTCTATTTAAAGCATCGTCTTTTGATACCCACGCTGATCAGTGTTATAACAAACAAAGAAGATTGGTGTATTTTTGCCAAATATTGGTTTATGATTGGTATATTTTAACAATTACTATTGCGCTTATCTATTGTGCAAATTCTCACTTTTATACTGACTTTAAAAATGTACACATAAACTGCGCAGTCAGTTATTGTAAGCATCATTAAACAATTCTTTTTTTCAAGCAATCAACAAATTTAAATATAAAATTTTGATTTATTTTATTTAATTACTAGAAAATAAATACCCGTTCTTGGCACGGACTTAAAAAAATTGAAATCGATCCTAGTATATGTATCCTTTAATCCGTTATAGGACAATAAGCTTATGTTTATAGATCCATAACACGCAGCTTCGAATTTTGAAACCTTTAAAAACTAACGAAATCATGAAAAATTAAAACCAGACTCAAACCTGAAAATAATTTGGATGTGCATCTTAAATTCAAAAAAATTAAAGTGATAAAGACTCAAGTCAGCACAGTATTAAGAACGTAAAATCAAATTTACAGGTACCTAAAGACGATTATAACTTATTTTTAAGGTGCTTCTTTTCATCAAAGGTTAAAAAGATTGTTAAGAAATTATTAATGGACGCTTCATTTCATAATAACCTTTCACCGAGGCCTTTTTAATTAACACTGGGTAACACAAGAGTTACTTCCTTGTTGAGTTTGCAGAGCTAAGGTCTTATTTTAAGGTTAGGATCCTTTTGGCATGCACACTAACAATAAATCAAAAATGTAATTAACGAAATACTCGACTTCCTTTAGATGGCTTTAATAAATTAAGAAGATACATTTCGTGGTCTCATTGCAAAAATAGGTGTTATGAAATATATTAGCGTTTTAATTAACTCGTAAAAACATTTTACATGTTAATACAATTTGGTTACATATAGATACATTTAATAGGTTAGTCAATTACATCTGATATTAGTCTGGACAAAATAGCCTTAGATCCTTGTGCATAGTTTTATATTAAAGGTCAGAACATTTCGCTGTTGCTTCGATAAATGAGGGAAGTACTATGAGTAACTAAGGTTCGCAACAATTTATATCCACTATTACAATTTATATCCACTATTTCAATTTATATCATCTGTTGAAATTTATATCCAATATTGCAACTTTTATAGAATTAGTGCAATTTATATCTAATATTCCAATTTATATCCAATATATAGCAAAAAATAGAACATTTCCCGCATCAGCAAATATTAAAGAGACACAAAGGTATAATAAGGTTAATGTGTTATTACATTAAAATATTTCTATTTTATACTATAATTTTTGATATATTACATTCATGAAACCCAAAAAACTACCCATACACATGTAAACAATTCCATAAACAAGTTTATAAATGTCTGAGGCAGGTGTAAAAAAATAATTTATAATAAAGGAAGAATTCAATTTTCATTTTATAAGCATGTTAGCTTGTCAGACTCAACATAGCAAAATAGTAGAGGAAATCGGTATAATCAAGTAGAGTCGAGTAATACAAGCATAAGTAATTCATCGTCAATGCATGCTTCAGATTTAATGAATTTTCTCCAATATATCCGTAGATAATAAATCAAATTTCAAATATCTGTTTGGTTATAAAACCTAATCTGCTTACATTTAAACTTATAGTTTAAAAAAAAACTCTTATCTTTTTATATATGATACACCAATAATGAAAGTAACTTTTAAAATAATCAAAACCTGCGCATATCCCCAAACAAGCACCCATTCATCGAAAACAATCCAATCTCACCGGGTGTAAACAAGAACTCAAAACGCGAGACGATTTTAATCTTCGCCAGATTAGCATGTCTGCGTCTTCACCGGTGTTCATTGAAGTCTGACAAATCCTCAAGAAAACTGGTACAAGCTCTTGAAAAGTGGAGTCACAGAGTACAGAATCTCCATAGCATTAGCATTTTTATGCTAATCGCTGAAAGACTAGAAGCTAAATGAGGAACGGAAGAGGGTTTTGGAATTTTTTTTTATATTGTCATTCGAAATAGAATGAGTTTTTGTTTGGTTTTGATTAGATTTTTCGAGTAGTTGTGCTTAATGGAGTTGTAGGAGATGGTTTAGTGTTAATTAAGTGGAATTTGAAGATCATCATCTGTGTGAAATTCGCTTTGTTCATGTTAATTGAATGTGAGGCTTTTAAAGCACCATCAAACTTAATTGTATATTCATTTAAAAATATCCTTTAATTCGATTCTTAATGTTAGATACTTTTTTTTATTGTTAGGTTTTAAAAGGTACTAATTTAAATTGTTGTCGAGCTAACTGCTGATCTAAAAGAATTTCCTATAATGAATCGAATAAATTTAAGGAGGATTTTATACATTCTCCTTTATTTCTAATTTTTTGCATAAAGAGTATGAAAAAAAAATAATTCAAACTAGCGTCATATAATGTTTTTCGTATTCAAATTGTAATGAAAAAAAAAACACGTTTAATTTGTTTTTTTTTAATTATCTTTATTTTATTACAAATATTTATTTGAAATTATTTATTAGTAATCGAAATGTATGTTCACAAATTTAGTCATAAAACATCACTAAATGATATACCTAACAATGAATGAGAATATGTAATGCACTAATAACGATTTACAATTAAAAGGTATCACTGGGTGTTTACAAACTTTCTTTTAACTTCTTTTATTTTAAGTCTCTTGTTTATACAGGCGTATAACCGCATCATCTGACTGTAAGTTTGTCCAGCAATATATGAAATATTTAAAAAAAAATCATAAATTTTATTATTTAAATAATTTTTTAAAATTTAAAGTATGGATGTGTCATTTATAATCCATCTACAGCATAAATATAATTTCAAAAATTAAAAGAAATAAAATTTTTAACTAAAAATTTAAAGTATAATCTCATTCAGTGAAAACAAGTTTACACTTCAGGCAATTTGTTTATCCCTCCGAGGGTTAAAATTAGTATATTATTCTGCTATGAAGCGTAAAAACCTTTTCTTATAAAACAAAACATTAATATCGATGCATATCTGAATCCATATGACTAAATCTTTACGTATTTCAACTTACGATTTTTATCGAAATAAAGTAACCTCCTCCACTTAATACGTCACTCATACAAAATTTATATTCATCATGTAAAAAAAATCTGAAAACTTAATCTACCGAACCAACCCATCAACAACTTGTTAACATGACCAATCATTTTTTAAACACATGATAAATGCTTTAATCCATAAATAAATTTGTAAGTCTATAAAAAATGTGATACCCACACTGTTTTCAGGAAATATATTAATATATTAATGTATGATAATGAATCAATGATCTATTCCTGTCCCATTTCCATCAGGAGGTCATTATCTTACACTCCTTTTTTAAAATTAATATTATGAATTATTCAATCGCAAGGCGCTTCATTCATAAAATTTTAGTTTTTGCATTTACTCTCTTGTCCATTCATAACTTTTTACATTGGTTTGACAAAATTATAAAAGATACTTCTTGTAAGAATTATTTTAAAAAAATTCACAATTTGAATTCATTTTTTATAAATTCAATAAAGTCATAAGAAAAGAGCAAATTTTTTATTTATAAATCAGATTTTGTCAGATATGCGTTATCGTCGTAGTTTCGAAATTTTATATCAATGAAAGCAA
Organism: Hylyphantes graminicola; assembly: GCA_023701765.1. Classification (NCBI taxonomy): domain Eukaryota; kingdom Metazoa; phylum Arthropoda; class Arachnida; order Araneae; family Linyphiidae; genus Hylyphantes; species Hylyphantes graminicola. The sequence goes on along the minus strand of CM043120.1, from coordinate 32,803,484 downwards.
AACGGATTAATGCATAGCATAAAAGGTTAAAGCCTTTTGTTTATCCCAAACACAATATGTTCCAATGGGTTTCAATTAATATATTTCAATATTTAAACACATTTAAAAATTTAAAGTATTTAGGTTTCCAACTAACGCACTTGTACTATAACAATTTGTATAAATCTTATTATCTCTTAAAGGCATTTTCATAAATAAAGAGCTTAGTGGAAGAACGTGCTAAGCGACAAATAGGTGAAAACGAGAAAATGAGCTTTGAAGTTTTCTCTTTGCATTCAGATCTGTTGAAAACTTTACTTGCAAACGGTAAAAAATAAACTAAACTTAAAGTTTATGAAAAAGTGAAAACCTGTTATCGTTAAATAATTAATAATATGTTAATTGACAGAAAAATCTCCATTTTTAAAAAAAAATGTCACTTAGCACGTTCTTCCTCAAAGCTCTTCAAATATTGGACATTTTGAAAGACAAATTTAAATTAATTTTTTTATAACAAATTGTTCAGTTGAGTAACATTCATTTTGTGATGCATGTTTGATAAAATTTGAGTATCAATACATATTTTCGACAAAATTGCACTTACAGCTTTGACAAAAAGAAAGAAAAGACTTTCAAAAATGTTTAACATTCTATAGTAATGTTGTATCACATATCAGCCGAAAGTTAGTGTGTTTCCGGATGGTTGAGAAATGTGTGTAATATTCTAATGAACAGATATGTATTCGTTTCGCCATGCTCATATGTAATATTCTTTTGTTATTTTTGTTTGAAAATATTTAAATTTTCTCTAAAATTGTTTTTATTTTGCATTGAAAGACTTTAATTTAAAGCAAGATTTAAGTTTATTATATTGTCCTTAAATGATTTTTTTCGGTACCAATTAACGTAATTCGAATATAAAATTATACTCATTTATTAAGTATGATTAAAAACTGCAAAATACAACTGTAAAAATATTTAGTAGTATTATAAAAATATTATTTAGTTTATTTAAAAATATTATCACTATTTTTTTGGGGCAAAAATAATGCATTTGGTGGTTTTAAGAAATAAAGTTATAAAAAAAAGTTAAATTTCTCATATAAAATCCGTTACGAAATTTAAATACTTTTATTAACGTCTTTTTATTTCACTATTATTTTAATAACTGCAAAACATAAAATAATATGATAATAACTATTTGGTTGATGTATATTCAACATCAACCAAAACTTAAGGCATTAAGTATCGATTTTTTATTAATTTTATTAGTGCAAAATTTCAGATAAATGTTGACTTATAAATTAAAACAACTAACATATTATTATTTTTAAGCGTTACAAATTAAAAGTATGTACTACAGTATTTTTTAACTGTATATAATATAATTAAAATAGTAGTGTGATAGAGACTGTCCTACGATTTTAATTACAACTGAAAATATTAAACAAAAAAGTGAAGACAATTTCTAAAAGATTTCTTTTCATTGCTACATCGGAATTTTTTCTAGTTTTTATATCAAAAAGAATCACAGGCGTTATTTCTCTCACTTTTACATAATACCGGGTGGCAACAACTTCCGTCACGTAATTAAAGCTTACGTAAATACAAAACGAAACAAAACATACAATTCAAAAACTAAAAAAATAATAATAATTCCAGCTTCTTTAACAACTTGAGTTAACTCGCTTAGAGTTACTGTGTAATTTATTTTCTTTTAAAAGAGATTCTGTTTTGGTTTTACGCTCGTTTTGTTTATTTTTTGCTCGTTCCATTTGAACTTGAGACTTCTTGTTCCGTTCTACGGGGCGGAAACTCGAATTGCAGGTGCTTACTCAATTGCGAATACACCCTTGCTTTTTGTCTTTAACTCGGGTAAGACGCCTACGACGAATTTTGTTTTTGTTGTTGTGTTGGCAAAAACTGCGGTCAGTGAAAAATAATCTATAGGATTTGAAATCTAAAGGACACGCAAACCGTTTGAAAGATTTGAGTGTCCTTTAAATTAGTATAGTGCTAGCTAGTTTGTTAGTAACTAGATTGTATAGTATGATATGGTACATATATATTAAACTTGTTCAGAGAACCGCTTATAAGCTTTCGTCAAATGGGACATACTCAAAAAGAGTTTTTACGAGCACAAGAGACACACAAAGAAAGGGCAACACATTCACATAGACAAATAACAACATTTATTGACGGGCACAAACATCCATGCCTGACCGGGATTCGAGCCAGACCCCAGCAGCTCCAAAGGCTAGCATCCTAACGATTGCGCCACCTGGGCGGCAGATTGTATAGTACGAAGAGACGATGATGGAACCTTCAAATGTAACCTAAGAGATTCCTCTACGCTACGCAATTTACCACGCTGTGATCCCATATATTCTCAAAAAGTGTTTGATTATTTAAGGTAAATGTAGTTGTATATAATTTTTTGGGTAGGGGTAGGGGGTAGATAAATTTATATTCCAGCTTGTGTGCTTAATCAGAGACCTGCTTAATCTTCGTCAAGTAAGACAAACACATAAATAATTTTTAAACTGTCACAGATAAATGAAAGTACACCCAGGGCGAAGGCAGGAATCAAACCCTCACCCGCTACTTCAGACTGCTAGCGTAATGGTCCAAACCACTCTTCAATCCGGGCTACTTTTTGGAAACAAAAGGTTTATTTTAAGATGCTTAATAATCAGAATATACTACATCCATTGTTCATCACATCATCCGAGCCAAAGGTATATATTGAAATCAAAATGTACATTACAGCAAAAATAAAAATGTAACATTTTCATTTTCAGTTGTTTAATAATCAGAAAATACTTCATCCATTGTTCATCTCATCAACCGAGAAAAATGAAATTAATGAAACTAAAACCGATCCGATACCTAGCTCGTGTCAGCAATCTAGAAAAACAACTACTGCAAATAAATTGAAATAATAACACAAAGCATTCTTTACAAAAATATTTCAATAAGTTGAAGTTTATACATATGGCACAAAAAGTGTTCATTTCAATAATTATTCAACACACAAACATCAAAACAAACGTTTGACTGTGTAGTCAAATCATAAATGCTAGTAGCTATAATTTACAATGCACTTAGAATCATTCAGATACATCTTCATTTTCAGTTGCTTAATAATATAAAAAAATACTGCATTCGTTGTTCATCTCATTGACCGATCCAAATGAAATTAACGAAATAGAAATGTACATTACAGCTGAAATAAAATTGTAACATTTTCATTTTAATTTGTTTAATAATCAAAAAAAATACTACATCCATTGCACATCTCATCAACCGATCCACATTAACTTAACGAAATAGAAATGTATATTACAGCTGAAATAAAACTGTTACATTTTCATTTTCAGTTGTTTAATGATCAAAAATACTACATCCATTGTTCATCTCATCAACCGAGAAAAATGAAATTAACGAAATCAAAATGTACATTACACCTCAAATAAAAATGTAACATTTTCAGTTGTTTAATAATCAAAAAATACTACATCCATTGTTCATCTCATCAACCGAGAAAAATGAAATTAATGAAACTAAAACCGATCCGATACCTAGCTTGAGGCATCAATCTAGGAAATGAGCTGTAGATGATGAACCGTGCAACCGCCCAGTTTTCAAGCCCCGCATCTGTCTTGTGCACCGCGCCTATGCTTCCCCCACGTGGTAACTTAAGGTCAAAACTGCACGCTGTGACCTTCGAAAGCATGCTATTGTAATAAGCATTTTCTAATTTTAAAAGTATGTTGAACCCTGTTAAATGAAGGGCTGGTTTTGATGGTGGTTTAAATCTACTTAAAATGTTTTATTTTATTTTTTTAATTAAAACTTTTATATACCTAATAGATGTGATTAAACTAGCTTTTTTGTTTTAAGATCACTGCGAAACACTACAAGGACATTATAAAGCATGGTTTTCTACAGAAAAGTCATGAATTTAAATAGGTATTGACCGAAATGAATATTGGACGAAAGTGCCCAAAATATCACATTCAAATTGTTTCTATATTTTCAAAAACTAGTTTCTTTTGCTTTGAATATTGAAGGAAAAGTACTTAAAACGTATGCATTGAAAGTAATATTTTGACTTATTTTATTCGTTAATACTTTTCACTACTTTTTTTTCTATTCACTGATCGCATATCTTCAATCCCTTTGCTTCTTTCTCCCGTGAAAATGAAGGAGTGACGTTAAGTTTTTATTTCTCGCTCCGTGATATTCCGGCTAGTAGTATGTAACGTGCCAATAAGAAGAAACCCATTTAACTATACTCCAATTAATTAACTAACTTTTTTAAAAGTTCAATTTAAAAACAAATGAAAAATTAAATTAAAAATGAATAGATTCATTGTTCGTGCACATATTTTTATTTTATTTTCAGGGATACAAAATAGGCACTTTTCTGAACATCTCTTGAAAATTATACGTTCGTTAAGGGGTTAACAAAACTAAAAAAATTTAGTTTACGACCCTGGTAGCGGTAGCACAGCAGTATTGGCCAATCTCGGCTCATACTCATAGCCCAATGCATAATGAACTACGCTTTATCGACGCTGGGCAATATCAGAGTGCAATATATTGGTTTGAATATTATTTGGAAAAAAAATTGCAATCCAAAACTTTTGATTGAAAAATATTGTGAAACATACTATTTGCCTTTTACACTTGTAAAATACTATAAGATTGCAGCAAAATTAAGCATTGCATTTTTCGTAATTACCGGTATGAAACCTCAAAGAACGGGGAAATCTTGTTAAAATCGGTAGAAAATGATCGATTTCACCCAAAATTCTCCAAGTTTGGCCGATACTCATGCGACATTTTTGAATGACAGAAACCAAAGAATAGGAAGACCACTTACAACAACTTTAATCATCTATCTAGTCAATACAATGCAATACCATGGTCATATTCAATCACCAACGATTAATTTATTCAATGTATTCACATTAATTCTATGGGTGGAATAAAATACCACTTTTTCCATTAGTATTATCGCATTTCGAAACACAAGCATCAATCAACAGTCGTAAACAATGGAAAAGGCTTCTTACAATGTTCTTGCCTACTTGTATTTAAGCAGGTGATTTGTCATACTGAAGACATTAATACTTTCTCTAAAAGTATATCGGTCAGTGAAAGTGAAATGGGGTAGTATGGAAATTTAAAACCACCTCCGTTACTTATTGCATTGTTTACAAAACAAACTGCCATAGGATAGTTTATTTGTTTACTTTATGGTTAACACCCAAATATTTAAATTATTCAATGATAAAATCCTTTTTTTTTTCATTTTTAATCGAAAAAAATAATGGAAAACGTGAACTCGAAAACTGATTTTTTTTCATGAAATTTCAAAACTGATCTTCAAGTAATTCAGTTCTATTAATAGAAAACTCGCTTTTAAAATGGTTTAGTGAAATCTATTTTTATTAATAAAATTGTTTAATTTGAATTCTTTTAACAAACTTCAAAACGAACAGTGATCTGTTTATCATATTATTAAACAGGAAATGAAGATTTAGAGTCAGACAGTTTTTCATGGTCCTAAATCAGCTATTCAAAACTGTTTTCAAGTCACTAAACGTTAAAAAAGAGTTGATATGTTTGCATAAATAAATGTAAGTGGCATTTTGAAAGTTTTACATAAAAATAAACAAATCACTCACATGCTTTACATGAAAGTAAAATATTTTTATTATCGAATAACATGTCCTAATAATTATGCAATATCAAGATAAACAATCTCAAAAAACTGACAACAACATAAAAGCCTCTATAGCAATGTATTAAAAGATAAACAAAATCACCTTTCAGTTTAACTATAAATTTCAATAACAATACACATGATTAATAGCAATTTTTAAACTAATATTTTTATTTCAAAACCATCTAATTCAACTACCTAATCTTTGACTTCGGATCAACGACATTGAAAAAAATATCGATTAAAAATGACATCATTACATAAAAAAAAATAAACTCAGAAAATGAACCATGAGCTTTGATGCTTAGCCTATTAAGTCTTGATTGACATTTGGTAACCCCCTGCTTGAAGCAACTGCCCTTACAACTGTCTGACAATGCGAAATTGGCATTAAACTTAAAAGAATCCAGCACTTGTCATGTCTGACGTTATTAGACAGGCTGTCTGCCTTGAAGTTACGATGCAGGTGTTAATAAAGTCAGTGATTTCAGGATTCCAATGCAGGAGGAAGGGTAGCATTGTAGAAGCTGGTTTGATAGGTGATACTGCGTTTGTTTAATATGATTACAATTTTAAATTGTCTTTAATTTAGCCGTTTAAATACACGATCATGTGTTTATGAATTTCCGTTGTTACAAATAACTTATACTAGTCATCTGTATTTAATTATGCTAACAATGTAAATTGTGCAACGATCATGCTAACAATGTGAATTGTGCAATAATCATGTTAACAATATAAATTGTGCAATAATAATAACAAAGTAAATTGCGTTATGATCATGATAACAATGTAAATTGTGCAATGATCATGTTAACAATGTTGCAATGATCATGCTAACAATGTAAATTATGGTATTTGTTTATTTTTTTGCTAAAAAATTAAACTATATACTAGTTACATTAAATCTGGAGATAAAGGCGATCGTTTTGTATCTTTCTCAGAAGGATGCTCATAAGTAAAAAAATAACAACAATAGTTATATTAGTAGTAAGATTTGACCAAAAATCACTGTGAGCATTGAACTCTTTTTTGGGCGAATCAATTGATTATAGTAGTAATGAGACAACTGAACAATTATAGTAAAGCAAAAAAACATTTTTCCATGGTTATTCTCCATTGCTTCATTTGTATGTGTTAAAAACCATAGTTTCCTCACGAGTTTGCTTTAACTTCACATTACTCGGGCTGTCTTCATTTTGAAATAATACTTAAATTACCTCTGAACTTAAAAAGCTTTTTATTTCGTACAAATTATAATTTCACTGGTATAAATGTGTTTTAAATTAAAAGTAAGGTGGTCAGTCTCGTAGACCCAATGCATTAGTTTTAAAATCTAAACATTTGTGAATGCATTTAATTGCTGAGGAAACAACCTTGGCTTTTTAATAGGTTAAGAAAATAATAATAAAAAATAAAACAAATTTGAAGGTAAAATATCAGCCAGTCGTTTGATTATTAATATATAAAGTAGAAAATAATTTACGTTGTTCCAACCAAATTGCTTGAAGATCTCGGTATGAGAAAAAAAAGATCTCTTAAGAGAAAATTACTACAGCAATGCGCAATTGACAAAAAACTGTAAACTTTATTGTTTTCTAAAATATATAACTTAATTATGACATTCATTTCAAAGTTCCGTAATATACATATTTTAAGCTTTAATTTAGCTTTATTAGAAACATTAGCGAGCAGATGGTGAAATAGATTTGAAAAGATACCTGAGTGCCTAAGCCTTCAATCATAATTTTCGTGATAACCATGCATTATTATTAGGTAGAAAAAGTTTTATACTGCTTCAACACAACTTGTAATAACTGGGGAAAAAACACATTTTTTTTTATCGAATTCGGTTATTGAAATTGCTAAACCAAAACGTAACACATTTCATGATTGCAGCCCTATCAGCAATCTGCAATGGTGGCGCTATCTTTAGGATGCTAGCCTTTGGAGCTGATGGGGTCGGGTTCGAATCCCAGTAAGGCATGGATGTATGTGACCATCTATAAATGTTGTTTTTTGCCTATGGGTTTGTGTTGCCCTTTCTATGTGTGCCTCTTGTGCTTGTAAAAACTCTTTCTGTGTCTGTCCCACTTAACGAAAGCTTATAAGCTGTTCTCTGAACAAGCACACAAGCTGGAATATATATGTACCTACCATACCATACCCTATCGGCAATAATCAAGGATAAAATAAAGATGTTGTTTGTCGAAAACTTATGCAGAGATTGGCTTGCCAAATGAAACCATTAATAGCTACACCAATGAGCTCAAACTAATATATACTTGACAATTTTACTCAGAAGAATATGCATAAGTTGTATAGATTCCGATCTCATACCACAATCTGCAACTCCATTACAACAACATCCTGAAACGAAAATGTCGTATGCTTCATGTGAACACTGCCCCGAAGTCCAAATCATGCCCACTCACATTCTAGAATGTCCATTTGTCACAGAGAATTTCTTTAAAATAAAAAGGGTTAAGCTCTTTGATTTTTTGTGAGAAATTTTGTATGGCCCTTATGCACCATAGTTAGCAGAAGGAAACGAACAGATTATATATTGCAGAAATTTTAACAAAACATACAGAGTAATTTTTAATCCTATTTTTATCTTGTTACTTTTTAATCCTACTTTTGACTTGTCACTTTTTAATCCTACTTTTATCTTGTTACTTTTTTAATCCTACTTTTTCTTGTTACTTTTTAATCCTACTTTAACTTGTTACTTTTTAATCCTTCTTTTAACTTGTTGCTTTTTAATCCTACTTTTAACTTGTTACTTTTTAATCCTTCTTTTATTTTGTTGCTTTTTAATCCTACTTTTGGTACTTTTTAACTTGAAAACTACGATAACAATCTACAAGTGCACTGTGCTAAGATTGTCAGTTTTAAAAATGTTTAGCTGCTGACTCAACTCTATGAAGGATAAGCAAATTGACTTGAGTGTAAACTGGTTTTCTCTGTATGAGACTTAAATGTAACTTTTTAAGTGAACATTTTATTTCTTTAAGAAATTTAATTACATTTCTGTAGATGATGATTATTAATGACTCTCTTAAAGTATGTGTGTAATCTGAAACGGCCAGCAAACCTGACAATCAGGTTACTGGTTAATACGTCTGTAGAGGGCCCTCAGACTGTTATTGAATAAGATGACATATTTCATCTAGAAATCGGGGAACGGAGGGCCGATTGGTTTGGACCATTACGCTAGCAGTCTGCTCGCTGTAAAGGGAGCGGGCTCGATTCCCGCCTTCGCCCTGGGTGTACTTTCCTTTCTCTGTGACAGTAAACGTTCTTTGTGTGTCTGTCGTACTTGACGAAGGCTTATAGGCGGGTCTCTGATCAAGCACACAAGCCAGAATATACACTCTTAAAACAAAGGAGTGAAACTACTGTAAGAAAAGTGCATTTTCGACACTGGAAGGGAGTGAATATTAACTCAGACTGAGTTAAAATCACTCGTTTCGAATTATCTTGTCGCATATTCAACATACAAAGGATCCACTCCTGTAGGAGAAGTGCATTTTCGACACTGGAGAAGCGAAAATTAACTCAGACTGAGTTAAAATCACTTGTTTGTTTTAAGAGTGTATATGTTAACTATCTTATCCCATTTAGACATCTTATCGTTAGTATAAGTATGGTTTGTTTGGGTGTATCTTATCTTATTTGGCGACCGTATTACATTCGCTCTCGCCAAAGCATCTCCAATTCATTTCCAACCTCCCCTAAAAATATTTACAAAAAGTATTAAATTGTGAGCGTTCCCGTGACGGACCCGCACCCGTATCCGTCACAATTATCCCGTGCTTAAAGACAGCCAGGCGTCCACAATGGCCCATCCATCAAAAGCTGGCAGGGCCCGTAATTAGATAGCTACCCTTAAAAACGGGCCCAGCTCATGTTGATATTGCGGAATTACCTTCTATTGTTCAAGCTTATCGAGTTTTGGGGCGCTTTTCTTCTGTGACACTGTTGACAGTGACAGGGATTTTTTCGACGTGTGTGGTTCCTTGGCTTATTTCATTTATTGTTATTATTATTATTTTCTTTTGATATAAATATAAGAACTTAGGTAGTGGTCTTAAGCCTGGGTTTCTTAAGTTCGTATAATCGTGGAGTCTGTCATGGTCCGCGCAAGCTGCTTTGCAAAAATTGATAGAAATACGCTTCTTTCGGTATATGCTGATATTTCTTTGAGGTAATGTGAGAGCCATGTAGAATATATGTAGATATAGTGCGACGGACTGTCCTAGTAATTGACTCAAAAAGTTTTCCAGTGTTTATATATTTTTTACATCGCAAATCCCTTATGCATCTACTAACAATCCACAGACATCTAAGAAATATAGGTTTAACATATTTAAACATTAATTAAACTAAAATTACATCGAAATATTTTCAAGAATATATTTAGGCTAAAATCGACAATTTAATGGTACTTTTAAATTGTTTGTTATATTATAGCAGTTATCGTGTATGCAAACCAAGCTGTCAACCCTGTATCGAATACGAATCTGGAAGCTCATCATGAGCAGATTTCCTACTTCCGTTATAGATCAGTGAATGACAAGCTCGCTTGTTATACCAGCTGCTCGTACATCTTAATACTATCATAAAAAAATATATATTGGCTATTAATCGAACACTTCAAGTCAAAGTCTACAGAAATGATAAATATTATTGTCTGATATGTCTCATAGACCTGAGCAAAATTAAACTTCAAATATTTTTAATTTATTACCCAATCTTTATCGAATATTTATATCGATAAAGATTTATATCGAATATTTTATATTATCTTTTTCGAAGGAAATAGAACGGGACGTTATCCGCTCTTCAAACTTTTAAAAGCTGAGGGATCTAATTTATATATTCGTTGTTACTGTTTATTTTAGTCCTAACCTATACATAATTATGCTTGTCTTACAAGAAACTAATTCTAAAAAACTTTTGCGAATACGAAAATATTTGTTTATTTTGAGAACAGCTATTTTATATCGCCCAGTCATGATTTGGCAATTTAGGATACTTTACCAACCAATGAAAGCGCTCAAGAGTGGTAAATATTCAACTTCATATTTCATACAACTCGGTAGGTATAGCAACCCTATGTTAAGTTTTCAAGCTTGCCAATAGTCGCTTATGAACGGACCAGCCGTTATATAACAGCTCTCGTATATTTTGCAATAATAACATCATTTAAAAGCATTAAATTGTTAATGTAACAATGAAAAACGTATAAAACTCTTTTGAACATCTACCGAAAAAGTAAATTTTACACAGAAGATCCATTGATAAACTGCTACCGTTTTTATAAAGTCGAAGTATTTAAGATAAAAATTACTAGTTTTATAACCATTAATAGCTTACATAATTCATGTAATTTGAGATCAAATTAATTTAGTAGCACAACGTTGACAATAATAAGATCTGGTATTTCCTTGTAAAACTTTAAAATTAACTTAATTGCACATATTAAATTCAATGCGATTTTTAATGGTTTCCAACAAATATTAAATAAAACAATTTTAGGAATTATTAGATTAAATCTTTTTCTTTAAAATAATATAATAATCCAACATAATTTTTACAGTCGTTTTGTATTTATCAAAAGACTTATTTGTTTTCATGACGTAAAATTCGGATGAACAAAGAGCGTAAGATTCTTATCCTTAGCGTCCAGATTTATAGTTTTATATAATAAGCCATTCGTCTTATAAAGTTTTTAATCTGACAAAATTTTACACCTAACGACTTACATTCATTTTAGCATAACTATTAACTTAAGAAAACAATCTACAATTTGATCAGGGAAGCCTGGTCGGAAAGGTCTTGGACTGGTATCGCTAAGGTTGAGAGTTCGAGTCCCTCTGCCTTCCGAAGGCCCTCGTGTACGCTAATGATGACTGGTGCACGTTTAATCCGTTGTGCTCACAAAATCCTCCAAACTCTCATACCAAATCAATACCTCTGGGGTGACAAGTCAATTCTGGGGATAATCTAGTTGGCCTCTTTCTCTAAAAACTGGATGGATCCACTTGTTGTGTTTGTCCTTCTTGACGAAGGTTTATAAGCGGGTCTCTGACTAAGCACACAAACTTAAATATATATGTCTACCAACCAACAATTTAAACTTTACAAATAAATACTGTTTCTGGAAACAATTAGAGAATTGTAAGTGAACATTAAAAAAAATACTTTAATTTATCATCACAGTATGATTGTAAAAAGATGTCATCACCTTGTGCTGTGAATTTACAATGATGTATAATGGATTATGTGGTACCTCCGAAAACGTTTGCCTTATTTTCAGTAATTGTATACATCCATCTTCTCTGCTTAAACGCTGTTGGAAGTTTTTCACGAGACTCTTTGCGTGTCATGAACATATCAATTTGCTATATAACAAAAATTACGCCAATGTGATGTAAAAAGTAATCGCAAAATGCAATGTAATTTTACAGATTATTTTACTATGTAAGTTGAAAAATCCATGGTACAGGTTTGGTTTAATTAGGATGCTTCCATTAACCATTGTAAATATCAACCCCAATAGGATATTTTGCTTGTTAAGTAATTCTGAAATTAGCAATTTGACTCATTAGGTTCATGATTTTTTTTCCTACTCAATTTGAGAAGAGAGATCACGAAACTTTTGAAGAAAAAGTTTAATTTAATTCATGTTAAAATTATGAAAAATCGATTGAAAATAGTTGTTTATAATGTCACTGACCGTCTAAACCCTCTAGAGTCTGGAAATACAAACCTACCTTTGAAAAATGTCTATTCCGGTTTTTAGTTCTTGGGTTAAATCATTTCATTTAATTTAAATGAATATTTCTATAATTAATTTAAAAATTCACATTACATTATATTTTTATTGGCTTGATGAAAATAGTATAAGTTGATTGATAAGAATATAATTTTTTTAATGTGTATAACCCCTCCAAAAAAACATTTTTTAAACAAAACTCTCTACTCCTTGTTAATTTCTACAATGCTATGTGCCTATCAGGTTTCCGGACTAAATACTAACATCTAATGCGTGTAAAATTTAGGATTCATCTAAACATGCATTATATTAATCATTTATCGAAGTACTTATAACCGTATAACCATTAATGTTATCAAGATAATTTAAATTATGCCATCTACCATCTAGATGCGTGATCAACAATTGACAAACCCTCTCGATTTTTCACTCGTGATCCTGCTATTAACCATCCACTTAATCCGGAGTTTCACAGTATGATGGGAACAACGACCTATAATATATATTTGGGTACTGCTCAATATTAAGAATACACGACCGATGCCAGGTATCTGGAGGCAACTATTTGGCTTCTTTATAAACTTTGGCACTGGTTTTTACCTCTTTGGGACGAATCGCCAATGCTCATTTAGAACTTCATCGCTATCACTTAGGAATAAAGCTTCAAACGTGTCACCAAATAACGTATTTTTTTACTGCCTTTACAGCCATTACTTTGCAATTTAGCTGGATTTCAAATTGGTCGCAATATTTTAGATGTGTGAATTAGAGGCAATATTTCCAGAATGCAATATAAATCATTGGGTGGGAAGCAGAGACGTAAAATATGATGGACTTTGCAGTGGGAAACCCAATGGTGACAAACACTGATGAGAAAGTCATGTGACTTTTCAGAAAATATTTGCATATTTCTAAACTATAAATAAATGCTTTCACTTTTGAATTGAAATTAAATGTGCTAAACATGTTTAACACTACAACGTATTATATGATTTTGAGTTTGAAGAACTGCTCTTAGGACAAGACATATCTTTATTTAGTACAACACAAACGTACAAGTCAAAATGGTTGAATTTTGTAAGATTATGACAAACGATGTTAAACAGTCCCATTCTCAGCAAGTTCTGACAAATCTGTCGCTAAGGCAACCACAAATTTTGTAAATACTTCAATTCATTACAGTTCAATTATGAAAGTCAGTCATTACGAAATATATTATTTTTATGAGAAAGTCACTTTATTACAATATGTAAAAAAAACGTATACAAAATGATTGCTGAAAAAATAGCTTTCAAATATATAGGATATTTTCTTCTTTTTAACACTTACTAACACGACAGCGGTAAGTCGCCAAATATAGCTATATTTCATTGCCAAATTGGCAATTTCTCTATTTCCCTTCTCCTTCAGCCATTTTACTATTAGATTAACAGTGCATTAAATATATGTCGTTGGTTAGAAGACATGCGATTATAATAAGACTAATACCAACGAAAAAAATAAATTTCTGACTTGACGACCTAATGACACTCGGAGTTTTATAGGAAATAAGACTTTGACATGCGATGCCAATTAAAGGAAGTCGAAGAAGCCAATCGGCAAAAGAAAAGTTACTTGAGGAAAATGGCCATTTAAAGGCATAATCGCACTTTTCAAGAACGTTTAATGAACGAGGCGATTGTTTTCTTTGTTGTTGATTTATTGGGTGTCATTTATCCATTTTGGAGCTTTTTAAAAAGAGATTGAATTGACAACGTAAAGAGCTTTATAGTTATTCGAGGAAAAGGATACTGCCTTTAGAATAGAGGAATTATGTCGTTGGTTTTCCTACAGTTTGAGAGGGTTGTCAATGGCACGTTCGACTGACGTACGGCGTACGACACATTAAATTTGAATGGGTGTATACATTTTGTTTGTTTTTTAATTGAAAATCTTTTGCACTTTGTAAAAAGTAAACCATTAATAAGAATTGGCATGTTTCAGATGACGTAATTTTCTTCCACGTGAAATTGATTCCACAATCGTGGGTCGACGCAAAATTTATTTTCATTCAGCATTTATGTTCCCACTCAAGACCTGAAACGTGCACATTTTAGTACCTATACAACTGCAATTTTTAAAATGGCATTCATATAGTCATTAAATATTAAAAACCAAACTATATACAACATGTGCCACGTAAATACTATGTATTTATTGCTAATTTAAGAAGAAAAATCGTGGTAAAGTATGTTTGACAGTAGCCAGTTAACTGAGTTTTCCTTTTGAAACTGAACCCAGTTCAGAATTTATAGAAAACACGATTATTTACAACCGTGTACAATTACTTTTTTTCAGTTTAGACAGTACTAAACCTTAGTGCGACTGTGTATTTATATTTTTTCATTGTATGTACTTACATTTTATTACATCCATATGAATGGAGAGTACTTTAAAGACAAAAAAAATTTTACTTAATAATATTGTGTGACTGTTGAACTGTCATGGACAATCGCCATTTCATAGCTTCTCAAACCCAAGACTTCTCAACCTAGATAGATACTGCCATCGGTCAAACTTTTTTTCCTCCATATTGTAACCACCAAAACCTTTTATACACAAATACCCCACAAAAAATTATATTCCCCAAAGGCAGAACTTTGACCACATTCGTTAAAATGCTCACAGAAGCTGACAAGAGAGAGTTGTTCAATCTGATTTCCTATTACGAACGAACCAGAGCAGCGTAAAACGAGATTCAGGTCCCAAAAGATTGGGGAAATTGATGGGTCGAAGATTCTCACGCCCATGGGCCTACCAAAAGGCGAAATTTTGGATTCAGGACAGTTGTCCAATGCTTCTGTGTTGTTCGTAAAATGAGACACTTCGATAGAATCTTAGTTGAAATACACTTGACATATATTGTCATAACCTCTTAAGAAACTAGCAAAATCCTGCACATATCTACTAAATCTAAATATACGTTTCATACAAATATATGCTAAAGAAATGTTTACGCTAAATGAAAGTTATGCTTAAAGAAAAGTACGTTTTTCAAAAAAGAATTTAACAAATATGCTCAATAGTTAATTAGGAACATGCCTTAAACTCTAAAAATACACATTTTGTGTGCTATAAATGCAATAAAAACATTTTTAAAGAAATAAATGACTTATACCTGTGAACAAAGGCTGAAAACTAGTATTTGGATCTTTTTCAATCGGGACCAGGTCAATTTCGGAACTAATTAAAGTGTTAATTGTTTGTGGGGAGATTTAGAAAAAAAAATTCGCCAAATGGGGACGTCAGGTCGCAAGAGGTTATACAGAGTGATTTAACTAACTTCAAAGTTTTTGAGTTGGAACATAAAATGAGATTTCCAAGTTGATCAAGGTCAACAGAGTGAACTATGATGCTGAAACAATTCACTGTAAAAAACGGGACTAGGCGTTTGAATAATAGTACCCCATTAAAGAAGCGAACCGTCATGCTTTTTATTTTATCACATGTCAGTTTTTTACTCATTTTACATGATTTTAAAAAAATTGCCTACCATGTATTATAGATGAAATGCATTATAAATAAATGAATGCATAAAATCAGACCCTATACGTATGCCTTAAAATAGATATTTATTAAAGTTTTGCATCCGAAGTCAAAGACGCATCACATTTGAACAATTGAGCTTGAAACATGTTATGTATATTTTTGTCAAAACTATATTTCTTATTCACCTACAAAACATTTTTAGTTTCTGAAAAACTTGCTTATTTAGTCGAAACGAGAGCGTGTAATTTCTTTTCAAGAAGAAAGAGAGGTAAAGTTAATTAGAAAGAAATGACCGTTTTGTTCAATAATCCAATGATATAACAAAATTAAACAATATTTAAACGTATCAAAAGTTGCAAAATTAATATGAAGATGGCCAACAGAAACCTTAAAGACAACAAAAGGGAAAATATTTTAATTTAATTTTATTAACTAAATGTATGTGCACGATATTAATAATAATTTTTAAAATAACATTTTTAAATACATTTTTAATTAATTAATTAATTTAATAGTTTACTTATAAAATAATTTTTAAATGTCAAAGTTTAGAACACTGTTAACGCTATTATTTTTAATTGTGCGAAACCACCTATAACGCTGCTTAATCAAATGCAAATAAAAAAAAAACATTTCTTTAGAACACTATATTAAAACATGTCCTGTTCCACCATTAAACATTTTATAGCATCTAAAATGCCACTTATATTCATTATGAGTCTTCCACCCTTCCTCATTTCAGATTTTTTTTTCAATGTCTCCAACTCCATTTTTTTACCAGGATTTTTTCTATCTTTTTTTCGGTACTCTAGTACGGAGGAAATAAAGCCTAAACCCACAGGGGAAATATCGACGAAGTAAAATTGGGCAGGGGATCAGATTAAAACGACATATAATTGATATTTAGCAGAGCTTTATGGTGTTTTTTATATCCCTCGGTATTCATTTGATGATAGTAGAGTTTTGTTTTAAATATGTTTTTATTTAAGAAAGAGAGCTTCCATTTTTTTTAATGTTTCTTTCATTTTAATCGACAGTTATTGGTAGAATTTATAAGTTAATTTTCAGTAGTTCTGTAGGTATTTTTTTTAAATAGATAATTAAAAGCAGTGAAGGCTGCTATGCTAATTCTTAAAAAGGTTTGTTTTAAGTATTCTGAGTCATAAGAGGAAAAATAAAAGCTGCAGAGGAAAAAAAATAAGTAAAAGAATATAGAACAAGAACAGTATGAATGAAGTCTAAAGATGACGGACCAATTAAGTGACAATATCCTTGTTTATTTTGTCGCTTTTCATAACAGTTCGTTTTAATCATTAGTGAACCAATTGAGAGCGCCATCCACAACTCCCTTACCGTATAAAAAGCTATTTTTAAGAGTTCAAAATTCGTGTTTCGTGTAATTAATTTGTACTGCCTAAATTTTTCAGTACTGTTGTCTCAAATTGTCTTAAGATTTGTTTATTTATATGAATTTTCGCAGAACATTCATTTTCGTATGGCAAGCTCTTTTGCCAATCCTCGTTAATGAATTAAGGTTTGAAGATAACGTGGTCACACCAGGAGTACCAGATGATGTAGATAAGTAATTAATAGTAACTGACAAAAGCACAGTTATGTATATAATAAAAAATAGTTGATACATTTGTCACAGTTACATGAATTAAGTCTAAAAGTCCGTATCCATTGTAAAAAAATTATATTATTTTTACCAAAAACAACGCATATAGAAAGGTGTAGTTATTTTTTAAAACAGATAAAGTGAACATTTCTAGGGATTGTAGCCAAACAAGCATTTTAATTGTTTATTGAAACTATGTGTGCCAGAAAAGCCCAGTTTGTAGGAAGTTCAAAAAGTTCGTAATTCGAGCTCGGCTGTTTTGGCTCTCAATTATTCCTTGTTAGTATTGTAGTTAGTATCATTGCCTGTCAATGGTTTCTGTTACCCTTGTGAGAGAGCATTTTGTTTTATTTAAAATTTGTTGGTTTAAAAACAGCTTTTTCGCAAAAAGTACAAAACTAATGAGATTAAACAGATCTCATTAACAGATTAAATTATACGTTTCTGGCACATCAGCTGACAGTTTTTCTAGATAAAACAAGAAAATTCTATGTTTACAGTGTTTAAACGTGACTATGGTTGCCAAGCTAATTTCTTTAGAAAAACTTACTGCATCAATTATCACCCAAATCTTAATTTTAATACATACAACAAAATAATTACACAAATTTTATTTAAAAAAACTTTTACTAAAACCCCCTTTGCAACTCTACACAAAAGAAAACTTTCCAAATTCGATAAGTGTGATAACTTTGACAAAAGTGGGCGAAAAGCGGATTTTTTGCCCCCTCTAGGGGTTAGGTGCGGATTACGCGGGCAAATGGAAAAGTAATGGGCAAAAAGGGGTAACTGAACAGGGATTAAGGTTCAGATGAGCACCAGACAAAGATGATGGAAGAAGGGTTAAAGTTTGGAAAAAAAACTGCATGGAACGGTTTGAAAGGGATCTGGAACTCTTTGTTTGTTCTGGTGTAATATTTTTTTCACCCCTTTCCACACACCGATGTGCGATTTGTTATATTATTTGCGTAAGGGTTGCGATTCGATTGGTAGAGCGAATTTTGAGAAATTGTTTTGTAGGAGTTTGGAATATATGGGTGAGCACACACACAGTTTGGTCAAAAATGAGTAGTCCTAGGGGCCGTCGGACTGGTCGGTAATTTCTTGTATTGGTTTCTCTAAGGTTGCGAGTTCGAGCCCCGCTGCCTTCCGAAGGCCCCCGCTTACGCTAATGGTGACTGGTGCACGTTACATCAATGGTGGTCACAAAGTCTTCCAAGTTCCCATACCAAATCAATGCCTTTGGGGTGACAAGTTAATTGCTGGCAAGAGATTACATTGCTGAGACGAGATATTGCATTACAATAGATTTAATGTGCACCAGATAGTGACAATATATGACAAATGTTGTGTCAGTTTTCAAAACTTTTCTGCAATGTATTGTTATTAAAATGGGGTACTTGCCTTTTAAATATTTTACCAATACAGAGTGATAAACCACCAACTATAAAAGTATTTTAGATCAAAAATGTTTATTAAATTAATAATTAACTTTTTTTACCTCACAAAAATTTTAAAGGAGCATTGTTTTCTTTTGAAGAAAATGCAGATAATAAGATGTTTTATATTCATAAGCTCTCTCTTTCATACAATTAAAAAAAACGTAAAAGACGTTAAAATTCCAATTCAGTCACGATGAAAAAGGATTTATTTTTAAATTTGGTGGAAACAATTAGTCACTTAAGTATAAACCTCAGAGTGTCCCAAAACAATTTCAGAGCTGCTTCATATGCTGCGACAAGACATTAAAGTACAACAGATTTAATGTGCACCAGATAGTGACAAATTTTGTAACAGGTTCCAAAACTTTACTGCAATGTATTGTTATTATAATATGGTACTGGCCTTTTAAATATTTTACCAATACAGAGTGATAAACCACTAATTACAAAATAATTTTAGACCAAAAATGTTTATTAAATTAATAATTAACTTTTTTTTAACTAACTAAATTTCAAAAAAAAATGTTTTCTTTTAAAGAAAATGCAGATAATAAGATGTTTTTATATTCATAAGCTCTATCTTTCATGCAATTAAAAAATCATAAAATACAGGAAAACTCCATCCGAGTTATTTGCATCCGAGTAAGATTTTTTCCCAGTTTTCTTCAACATTCTCAACAAAGTAGTTCCAGAAATACAGGAAAAACCCAATCTCCGCAATTGCGAAATTGAAAAACAACAGGACGTATACACGAACAATATCATCCATGCCTTGATCCACCATACCTAGCATTTCCAAAACAACAAAATTTTTCATCCCTCTGGATATATCTCGGAAACGTGCACGCGAATACGAAACGCGTTTTATTCACTTTCAATCAGATTCAGTGAATTTTTCCGGGGAAAATACCGGAGTTTTTAGGCTTTAACCCCTTTTCCTACTTCTTTGCATAAAAATTTCTTCCTCGCAATGTTTTCAAACCTAATAAGAAGTAGGCGCAACACATTACATATCGTTGAATCGGTATGACAGAGATATAACTGTCAACTTAATACGAATAATAAAGTTTAAATTAATTGAGTTACATCGACAAGGTGAAATTTATGATGTAAGCAAAAAATTAGCAAAGCACCTTAATTGTATGATATAACATAACTTTTACAAGAAAATGGTAGAGAATGGCTATTATTTGTATTGATCCTGTAAAAATAATAATAAAGTTGCGTTTTGAAATATATTGGCTTATATAAATCAAGCGCTAGGCGCTGGCTCGATCCCCGTGGCAGTCACTGCTTCCTATAGGTGTCCAAAGTCATTTTCCAAAGTCCAACTAAAATATCCCAGGGTAGTAGGCTGGACAAGCTTGTAAATCTGTTGAGTCCGAAGTCCCGACGGCGTGTTGTAGTGTACGTTGTCGCTCGAAGTTCCACTCTCGAAATTTCTAAATTACAAGGTGTAACTGGCTATGTTAAATCTCTTACAGAAGGCTAGAAATAAAAAGCTGAAAACGATTAAATTACAGAATATTGGCTTAAATCATGATCCATTTAACGAGAGCACTCTTTAAACAATTGAACTTTGCTTTGTGAAGATCTTATGAATCAATTAGATATGGGAATGATGTAATAATGAAATATAACAGAAAAAACTTCCATGCAATATAGATTTTTGCCGGACAAATTACAGTAATGGATCTATGAAGCAACATGATATGGCTTCAATACCGACATACAGCATTCCCTTGCTATCATTTGAGACTACTCCATATAAGAATTAAGGATGAAAGGTTTGACATTTAATCTGTTTTCGGGTGAAAATTTATCATTACATGTTCTGTCGAATTGATCACTGTGTTGATTATCAATAGTTCTTCTAAAACAGTAGTTTAAAATTGGAAATTCAACAATACCACCGACTTGCGTAATTGAGAACAATTGAAATTTATATTGTCTCATCAATTATATATCTTTCCTACAGACATCCCCATCAACTCCGTTGACAGCTAGATGCAGCTATTTCACACCAAGACAGCAATATAGACAGCGCAAGCAAAAGAAATCTATCCCGTTATTTTACATTAGATAAAGCAGCGCATATCCAACTTGCATTTGGGAAAATAGTAGATCCCTGGTTTCTATTTCGTCTAAGCTGTTGCATGATTTCGTATGCATATTCTCCACTAATGCACAGATGTGAAAGTATGGGGGAAAGGGGGAGTGCGTCGTGTATTCTGGGGGATTTTACAGATTGCGCTGTTGCGCTTGTCCTTTTTTTTTACCATTCTATTTTTTTAGTTCCGTTTCCATTTATTTTTCTTCTTAGGATGTTTTAAAAGTAATGGAACGTACTTTTTTCGTGTAACCCGTTCTTTTTGGACTGAAATAGGGAACAGGTTCGGAACACCTCCACAAAGTATTCAGAAAATATCTTCAACTTTGCGTGTGATAGATGAAAAGATTCAAAAAGTAAACAACGAACAATATTGCAGCAAATGCTTCATTGGTGCAAACTGAAACATGTAAATTTGCACGTCCTGAGATGTTACTTAACTTGTTGTGGTTGTGTTCTAGCAGCTGATGTTTCTATCACACATTTATGTTCTCATTATTTTTAACCACAAAAATTCTGCATATTTTTACCCTGTTACATTTTATAAGACCCCTTTTTTTTTCAGAGAAGTATCTACACTATGACGTTGACCCAACAACCACTTGAAACTTCCAGTGCGGATGGTGTTTGAAACCACTCTATGTGGGAAGCAGATACTAAGCTGATAGAAAAAAAGCTGAGTTAACTTTTAAGATATTTATTAAATAATAACTGGTGTTTTAATTGCTATAATTGCTAAAAAAAACTTGCTTGTACTGCCTTGACACACTGCCACTGCTAGCAGCGATGCATCAGGGTTGTAAAGGATTTCTCACAATTGATCTCAACATGTAACCATCTACATTTTTAACATTCTGAGGGATAAACAAATTGGTTAAAGCGCAAACTAGTTTTCACTGCACGTGATTTAAATTAAAGTTTTAAATTGAAAACTTAATTTCTTAATTTTTTTAAACATTATATTTATGTATTATTATAGATGGTTTTAAATTCCTGCTTCATGGTTTAAATTTCTAAAAAATATTAAAATTTATTACATTTATAAATTTGTAAAAAATATGTATGTTGCTGGAAAATCTGACCTAGGTGAGGAGCTTATACGTCTCTTTCTCTGGTCTTCCTTCCTCAGAGGGTTAAGAAATTTTCTGCGATACCTGGGCATTCCAATATGTGATTGGGCATGAGTTGGACTTTTGGAAATTGTTTACATTTTAGCATATGATCTTGTCTTGTCCGGGTAAATCTTCTTGACCTTGCAGTGTTCAGTTCTCAATATGTCAATTGTGTGACAGTCAAATTCCGCTAGTAAAGGTTTTTTAAAGGTGTGAGTCATAATTCTATGTTTGACTACTGTGTTAGCATCAGCAAGTGTGATGGTGGTACACTATTATCATCGAGGTCTTTAGCTTATTTGGCTAGACTATCGGCACGCAACCTCTTACATATAATATTAATACAACAAACGAATATCTTATGATTTATACAGATATCAATTTCCAAGGAAATGCCATTTTGAACGTTTCAAACCATTTTTGTCCCTTTTCTCCGTACGTACAATATATTCAAATTTAGTGTGGAAATCCTATGTACCTAAGTGCCACTCATAGTCATATCAATTTTAAATGCAAAAACTTTTGTAAAATTTATATATTAGCTAGATCGCTTTATATGTCATGTTTCCAAAGCAACTTCAGTTGTTTGAATCTGCTCCCAGTGAACATCTTTCTTCAGAGAGACAGAGGAAAATAATAAGGTAAATAATTCTTAAAATTTTACAATCCGTGCCATCCTAACTTGGGTAAAAACAAGGAGTAAAAAGGCAGAGGGAGAAGCGAGATTGGTCCGTTAGTTGGAAACTCTTGAAAGGTAATATTTAGATACAAAATTATCTGAATGCAATTTAACAAAAATACACTTTTCATTCTGATTAAATTGCCAAATTTTCTCAAATAATATTCAAATCTGCTAGATCTTAGACGAAATTAATGTTTTAAACATGTTTTCAGGATGGATTCACAAATAGTTTATGGAACTCTTTACATCCGCCGGATTATCTTCTCAATAGCATATTTCTATTTGCCCAACTTAGGTCGGCGTTTACTTCTTAAAGATAAAATTTAAGGCTTTAACTACTTCTTCAAAATAACGCCAACTGTCCTTCCTCCATTTCCCTACTTTCGGAAACTCCGTTTTCACTCCGTGTCCATAAGGTAATGCCATCGGAATCTGCATGCAGACATTTCACTATTTCGGTTTGACAAAAATCTTGCTCATAATCAACTAATTTCGATCAAAATGTATTTGAAAATAATTATTATAAATGCTTAGACGAAGAAAATATCAGATAATCTTTATCATGCTTATTACTACAAATTGCAACCTTTTATATTTAAAAAATAGCTCTTGGTAGTGGAGATAAAATATTAAAAGAATATTTTAGCAAAATATATTAATTACAACTATTGCCAACTATGTAGCAATTTTTTGTTTTATTTTTTGGAAGGGAATGAATGGAAAAAAAGTGGACTAGGGAAATTGGACGGATAATGGGAGAATCGGATCAGAAAAAGTGAATATTCGTAAAACTTTTGGATTTAAAGCTGCTTCGCCATGGTGTTTTATCCGAATGAGAGTGAGTTCATCTTGGAGGTTTTAATTAGTATAGATGTTTACTGGAAAATGTTTTGAGTGAAATTAAACGTCTGCAAATCCCGATTTGAGTTTTGTTTATAAATACATTTAATAAATGTATTTAAAGGACTGATTTAGTAAAATTTTATCAATTTTAATAACATTTACATCACATTATTGTGTTTTTATTGCAGAAGGAGCATCTTCTCTCCAAAATTATTGTATTGTGTTTATCATTATAGAATTTTTGTCACAAGCGATTGCTTGTAACATATGGAATAGACTAATATATCTTTTTCAATTGAATCGGTAATTGCAGAAACCACTTCAGCCAAAAAAATCCGAAAACTCGTTTTCAATGAAAATAAGCGTAGAAATGCAAGATGCGTGTTGGGTGCAAAAACTACGTTAATCTGTTGAGTAGTTCCGTAAATAAAGGACTTTTGTTTCGAGTGTTGAGTAGGATGGGCCGAGAAAAACTTTTTATTTTATTTCGGATCGCTATAGTGCGGAAAAGTTGCCATTGGTAAAGACATGAAAAATGCACTAATTATTATTTTTTTATTACTATATCTTCCGTTCGCGCAATGCCATCAAAGTTGGCAAAAATTGTCAAAAACCGTAATTTTTTTAAAAAAAAATTAAGCACGATGTATGATTTTAATTGTTTTCCTACATCATATTACATGATTAAAATTTACAAAAAGTTAAAAATGTGAAATTTAGCAAAGAATACGAATTTCCCTAATTTTTATACTACGTTGAGTGGCCGGAAGGACACAAATGTATAATAACTTATTAATAATGAATGTTATAAAATATAGTATAATAAGTGCTATAATATATGGATTTTACATACTTTTAGTAGTTAATTCATGGTATAGGAATGTAATTAAAAACATCTACCGCGTTTAAAAAAAAATTATAAAAAATTACGGTTTTTAAATTTTTTTTGCCAACTTTGATGGCATTGCGCGAACGGAAGATATGGCAATGAAAAAATAATAATTAGTGTATATTTCATGTCTTTACCAATGGCAACTTTTCCGCACTATAGCGATCCGAAATAAAATAATAAAAAAATTTCGACCCACCCTAGTGTTGAGTGCAGAAATAATGGAGGAGTTATTACGTTTTTTCTCCCTCCCGAAAAATTTGATATCTGTTACTGACGTTGTTTCTGCACTCACCGATTCAATTGCAACTATTGTTCAGAGTTATTTTTTCAATATTTTTCCAATGCTACAGCCAAACATATCTACACTATTTTACACTATATCTACACTATGAACACCATGACCAAAATATGAAAGTATAAAATATAACTGTTTTAAAACATAGATTGACAGATGTGTTAGTGTCTAGGTTTTATTTGTTTAAAATTTGTACTTTCGAGAAATACAAACGGTCACAGTTGAAAAGAGGAAGTTGAACCAAATTTTGGTGCACTTCGGGATTTCCTTATTTGTACGCTTTTGGTTCAACGTCAGGTTGAACCATTCTTTGGTGAAATTGATAAAAAAAATTGGCATTTTTCAATAAAATTTGGTGCTAAGTTGAACCGATATTTTTTAAAGAGCACCACACACACATCTAACTTTAATATTTCTAATCAAGTTGAAGCAAACCATTTCGCATACATCACCTTTGACCAAGCAGCCTTATACATCAATCCAGGTGGATCAGCATGTCACGGAGCCATCTCACCTTAATCCCAAATATAATTCAGAACCGGACAAGGACTAATCCCCAAATCACAGACCAAAACCCCTCGTCGCATTGACACCTCCGATTGCAAAACAAGAGGTAGGACCCTTAGTATCGATGGTAAGTATGGAAACACTCTGGTAATTTCTACCTATTTGTTTGGTAGAACAGTTCTTGCTTTCTGTCTAAGGTATGTTGATTCCTGATATTCGATTCCTGGAAGAGGTAAGGATAGAGCCATGTTTTGATCCGGGAACCTATTGCGTGCGAGCCCAATACTGATCCGTCTGCGACAAAGTAATCACTCGGTCGCGAGGGCTAGTATGGGGTATTTGTGCTTAACGATGATCTCAATCACGTGACTCTTCGCACGTCTAATTTAAAAGTTTCTCTCTGCTAAAATAACAGTTTCTCACTGTTAAAATTACAGTTTTCCTGTAAAAAAATTACTGTTTTCCCGGTAAAAAAAATTACTGCTTTAAAATGTAAAAAAGACAGTTATTAACTGGCGTCAAAGTTGATAGTTTTCAACAATAAAAACAACAGGTTTTTTACAGTGTAAAAACACAAACCTTTAACAACCGTTTTAGAAACTTAATTCAATCAACCCATCCATACCTCCTTCGCACAGAATCAGCCAAACATTTGGGTATTGCCATTGGCTTATAAAGCAATTTGGGCCTCGCACCCCCAGCCGGCACTATTGGCGTGGCCTTATTGGCAGGCTCGGTTCCCTGGGTCTCTCGGGTGGGCATTCGATTGAAGGGTTGTCGACTGCGAAATTTGCATAATTATCAATTGACTTCCGTCTAATATGGCAACGGTAGGGGGGCATGACGTCAGAGATCGGGGTTCATCAGTCTGATGTTGGTGGAGATATTGACTGAAGAGGGGCGTTGTAGTAGGGAGAGGGATTTAAATGATTTTGTTGTAAAAATAAGGATATTGGAGATTCATTGTACTGGACACTAGGTATGGACAATGCTGCTAATATTAGAACATAAGCTCGAAAGGGTACGAAAAACAAGTTGGGCAATGCTTCATGGGCTAGGAGGCTATTGTAGATCAACTACACTCTTAAAACAAACGAGCGACTTTAACTCAGTCTGATTTTATGTTCACTGCTTTCGGTGTCGAAAATGCACTTCCCCTATAGGATTGGATTTCACTGTTTTGTTTTGTTAAATCTCCAACAATCTTAACAATTAAACGAGTGTCGAAAATGCACTTCTCTCATAAGAGTGGACTTCATTCTTTTGTTTTAAGAGTGTACTGTAGAGCTAAAACTTAAAGAATTTAAATTGCTCTTGATTATTACGACTATTTTAATGAATTGGTAGTTAACCATATTATTTTCCGTCTATAAGACTTTACAAATTACTTGTTATAGAATACTTAGTATATACATCGCTCACAGATTGATAATCATTCAGTACGTGTGAACAAGAAATAGGGCATATTTATCAAGAATTCTAATACAAAATTGAAATACAAATCCTTATAACAATGCATTGTCATTAGCCCCGCTTTTGAGCAGCGTCATTTTCCCTCACAGATAAACCGCCAATTACAGAACACAAAGCACCCAACAAACAAAAACCCAATTTCTTCAGCAGTTAGGAGAACCGCTGACTAAATTGGCGACCGACATATAACAATCGGCGGCAGGCGGGCAACACATCAAATTACATCAAAGAAAACGAGAATAAAAGCGGATAATTTTGGTGGCCAACAACGAGGGACACATAATGTCAGTATAATTTGGCGGAGGTGATTCCAGGGTTCCACCTTTTGCCAGCCCCTAAATGGCACTGCTCTCACGCCTTACGACCATTTAGTTCGAATGGAAATGTATGTTTTCCGATAACAGATGTTCTCTGGTGCGAGTTTTTTCACGTGAATTTCCCCTCTGATAGGGATACAAACATTTTAACCCGTCACCTGGATGTCAGGTTTTCCAGCAACACAATATTTAAAAAAAAATGTATAGTAATTTTATTAAATTTCAAAATTCAAAGGTGTATAATCCATATGCAACCGTTAACTACATAAATATAATTTTTCAGTCTTTTTTTAATTTAAAAATTGAAATTTTCTGTTAAAGTTGGATTCTACACCTTTGAATTTTGAAATTTAATAAAATTATTTTATTTTTATTTTATTTTTTTTTAAAAATATTGTGTTGCTGGAAAACCTGACAACTTAAATCTCATGCTTTGAAAACAAGGGTACTCATCATCCACTTTGCTTATCCCTCAGAGGGTTACTAATCTTTGAAATTTAAGTAAGGAAATAGGTATCATTTATATGGTTTAATATGCAATTATTTATTTTTATAGCCGAATAATACCATTCCTCTAACCAAATGGTTATATACTTCTGAGGAATAAGCAAATTGATTGGAAGTATCAACATGTTTTCACTGCAGGATTTTGAAGCTTAGACTTTTAATTAACAAAATTAAATTCCTAAAATTTTCCAAACTTATCTTTCTGTAGCAGATGATTATAAATGACTTATCCATATTTTAAAATTTAAAATTTTAAATTAAAAAAATATGTATGTGTGCTGCTAAAAACCCTGATAGTCAAGTGACGAGTTTATAAAATCTGTATCGCTCAGTGAGCTATTTTATTAATTTATGCTTCACAACAGAAATATCTTAATGGAGATAACTGCTTGTGAATTATGCAGACATTGAATTAGGATGCTTAAGAATTGATACTGACATAGTCGATTTAAGTCTTGCACCAAAATTCCTTTTAAAAATTTAAACGCCAAGGCAAAATATACAAAGATTTAAAGTTTAATTAATTCAACATTTTTAAAACAGAATTTTTTTAAAGAAAAAAGTATGAATAAGTTCTCTGGTTTATTCATTGTACATTTGCCTTTTTAGTGATGTTGTTTATTTTAGTAACGCTTATTGATGCTTAATTTTTTGGGTTATTTTTCCGCTTCGTACAGTACTCTTCGGAGTTTCATCTATCAATAGCTGAGTTTTTGCCTATAGACAGTCAGAAGAACTAATAAACAGTCAACAGGTATTTCTATCCCTAACATCCCAACTTGAGGACCCCTTAAACAGATCCTGAAGATACAAACACACGCCTTACGCAGCTAATGCATACCTTCAAATGCCGCAGGACAAGCAAAAAGCATTTTTTTAGCTATTATCTTCTTCCAGAATACTTTGGGTCTTGTTAGAGCAATTACAAGGCCTTGGCTTTTGCAGGGAGAAAAGTGTTAACTGTAGGCGTTTGATGTCTTTTTAGTGGTGTTTTTCTCGGTCAAGGAAATTTTTTTGTTGTTTGCCTCAAGTCGAAATTTGAGCAATATAAGTGAAGGACGCTAGGTGCAGCGTATCTTATACCCGTAGCTAATTAGGAATGCCATGTGAGTGCGCTGTGTGATGTATGAGTATAATATTTTTGATGCGTTATAATGTATATTTTTGAAGTTTTTTCATGTTTTTAAAGTTTTAAGTTGCATTTGAGCATATTTTACGTGAAAATGTTTTGTATTATATTCTTTTTTATATAATAACTGAACTCTGTATAAAGTATATAAAATGTGCCTAATTTTATTACACTGTACACGTTGTGGTTAATTGGCGCTTCTTCTCTATTATTCTAAAGGGATCGTTAAATTTACTTGTAGCTACACTTGACTACATTATTTTTTTATTTTAGAACTTATTTCACAATTTAAAATATTTGTTTAGTAGCATAACAGTGTTGGATTAAAATTAAACAACCAAAACAACTCTAATACTGGTTTAAACAGCTGAGTAAATCTAGATATATTTTATTTAACTTAATTAATCTAAATAACGCAATTCTTATTTATTTTGTCTGACAAGAACCCTTTGGAATTAAACTTTAAAAAAAAATCAATATTTATTTGTTATCATTTACTAAAATAATTTATATTTCAAAAATAAATATATAATATTCCTCATATATATATAAATATATAATATTCCTCATATTTCATATCAACAGCTGTCTGTAGCATTTGTAGTTTGGTGTATGAAAGTGGGTGATGGACAGACGGACTGAGCGATTATAATACCTTCCACTTTTTACTTTATGAACGTAGTGTGGAAGCTAAAAGTGGGAGAGATAAAGCTTTTATTTTTATTGTCACAAGCAAGAACACAAATTTTACTGAATTCATATTAAAAATTAATTTTTTAAAATCAAAATTTGAAGATTACTTTTCATTCTACGTTTGTTAAACAAGAAAAATTCATAATTGTTTCGCAAATCTAAGTAATCACCAAACAATGTTATGTATAAAAAGATTAAAATGTGAATGGTAACTGAACACTATCCTTTAATATTCTTAGCAGCTTATATTATGAGATTTAATGGAGGTTAACAAAATATAACTATTCCGTAACAAAGTTTAGTACACATTAAAAAAAACAATTGTAATAATATATTGTCCATTTATACAGTTTTCAAAAACGCATCACTATGAAAAGCCAAATAAATGCTTTTATCTTTACAAATTATAAGGTTGCACCATAACCCTAAGTTTAAAGTTTAAAACTAAGGGTTAGGGTTTACACCTTATAATTTGATTTTGACTTGTAGGATAAAATGTGATGTAATCATAAAATCAAAGATCATGTGTAGTCATAAAATCTTATTATTTGTATTATTGTGATTGTATTGTTAGAATTTCGTTAGAGTAAAAATTTCATTACTATGCATCACATTAGATTTGTAAAATAGTTCAAGTAAACAAGTCCTAATATCAAATATTTTCTATGACAACTTCATTAAAAATACTAATAACATATTTTGAAAATTTGCTTGACATAAAATATCATGAAACTTTGACAATTGTATGCTGGCAAATATGCATTAATAAAGACCACCCCCATAAAATGAAAAGTGACATTAAATTCTTCTATCTTAACCTTGTGACTTGTTAGAGTTAAATTCGAATACTGTTTACTTGACAGGACTTTAATGTTGGGTTTATGATATTTTTGATCTGTAATGTGCATTTAAAACTGAATAAATAAATAAAATAAGTTGAAGTTACATCCCTTCATAAAAGTTCAACAAGTCACAATATCAACAATTTATTTGACAACCATAACAAGTTAATAACAGTTTTTTTTTTACAAAATATAAAGTGATATAACTTCAGATATAATAATCATGAATTTCTAACTATGGGATCAGTCAATTTTTAAAGAATTTCTAAAACATTTTTATTATATCCACAAATCAAAGTATTCAATTTAGATGACAACTTGAAGGCATCACTGATAAATTCACAATCAAAACTGCCCAACTGTCCCAATAGAAACATGAATAGGCTTTGTTAAAACAAAACCTGTTAGTTGCACTTTAAAAATGAAACAAGTTGAGTTAACACGCCGTAAACAAGAGTCATCAGAAATAGAAAATTCGAAATTCCCGTGTTTCGAGACAGACAGTAGTGTGAAATATTTGTTCTTTCTGAAAAGTAGATTATTAATTATTTCTGTTATTTATAACATTTTGCCAGCTATTATTGTTTAGAAATTTTTGATCTTATTGCTAGAAATTCTGCTCTGCAATATCCATAATGTATAAAATATTTATAAAGTTTCATCTTTCATGAGAATTTCAAAAAATAAGTGCTTGTTAATACTTTCATAATAAAGAAATGATAAATTTTGGAAAATTCAAAACCACAGTTTTTGTAAATAAAAATTCGGTTGCATTCGAATTAACACTATAATAATATTCATTGATTTTAAATGGGAACAAAACATTTCATATCAACATACAATCAAAGAATCTTTTTGCGAAATATATCGACGTCATTTCAAACGGATTTATGTAGCAAAATTAATTTATAGTTTTAAAGAAATAAAGTTTCTCGAGCAATTGTTGCGAATAGCAATGGTGATATTCTAATAAATATGGCTTCTTATACTTTTTTAAATGACCATTAAATTTTGCAGTTTTTTTTAAGTAATTGAAGTTTTTCAAAACCGAATTTTTTCGTTTCAATTAATATATTATTAAGATTTTATTCGTTTACTAATTACGATGCTCAGGGTTTTTTATAAATTGTGCTGTGAAAATGGGTGACTGACTAACGGGCGGATGGACGGAACGATTTTATTCCTTCCCCTTTTTACATTATAAACGTAGTGCAGAATCTAAAACTGAAAAACAGTTATTATTTCTTTACCATCCACACCTCATCTAACTGACCAAATAAAACAAAACCTGGCAGATTAAGGGACAATAAACGCGTGATACGTCAGCTCAAAAGATGCGGGAAGCCCCGAATGCCAAATCAGATTCCAGTCGTCAGTTTATGCATGGTGGAAATTTGAATATAAAAAAAGAACAAAGAGAAATATCAACTAAATTAAAGTCTTGTCTAATATCGAAGGCAGACAAACTGATAACGTGACAGGGATACTAACGGACGTTCTAAAACTTCCTATTTTGTATTCGAAAGCGCCCGCAGATGGTATTGAATGTGAATTCGATATGTAGGTCTGATGTTCGGATGTCAGTAGGATTATGGACTTAGTGTAACTACTTGTTGAATGTTGGGATACGAAGACGTAGGGCGTAATGCATTCAAGAGTTACAGATTGGAATTGGTATAACTTGAAGTTTCCAAATGATACAAATTCTGTAAAAAGGATTTGCGTGATTTAGTTTCTTGTAGATAACGTCTTATCACGGGAAAGTATTATGATTTCAATAATGGTCTTACTTTCATGTCAAGTTAATTTCTCATTTTTCTTCCGTCTTTTGTCATTCCATAAACTGTTTTATTTCATACTTTGGTCATTATAAATATTTTAAGTAGTAATCAATACAAAAGATTCAAAGTTTATGTTGGATGACCCGTCATATAATTCAGAAGCAATTCATATTCATATCATTCGTCATATAATTCACGAGCAATTAACAAAATTGTCGATACATGATAAATTTATCAAACCATCTAATGACCATTTAGATATTAAAAAACCTACATGAATCAATTTGACGAAATAAGTTTTTGAATGAAATATAGGAAATATGTACAATTTAACATTGCAAATATTAAGTTATTTTCACAAATAAGCGAAATTGACTATGCTTCTTGATCACGATAAACTTAGTAAAATATACGCTACTGCTAATTTTGTGGATTTTTAAGCTCTTAGTCAAACCAATATCATCAATCGCTCCCTTCGTAACAAATTACATTGTTCCAATTCTTGTTTATTGCAAAACTTGAGTATTTTTCTTTTTCACGTGTGACTTTTAAAAAATGCGTGAGCGAGTGCTAGAAGGGTGTATCACGTGACGAGAAGAGCAGAATTTCGATATTCTGGTTTGACAATATTTTAACTAAACTAATATTTGAATATTTATCGATATGGTAAAAACTCTATCACAGCCTGATTAGATCTTACAAAAAAAATATAATGTAAAAGAGAGACATGGAATAGAACTACACAATTTTATCATCGTTAAAAAAAAGGGAAACAAAGTTATAAGAACACAATGAAAAGTATTATCCATTATTTTATAAAATACTTGGGTAAAGTTTTCATATCACTAATGATAGTTAATTTACATTTTTAAGATGATAGAGACGATGGTACGACGATAGATTACGATGTTATTTTACATTTCAATGACAGAAGAAGTCTGTTCAAAAATCTTTGTGCGATATGACCTTTTTAGTACGAGTATCTCTTTTAGTAATTAGTGTACATGACCCCTTTATACAATTTTCGGTTCATTTACCCAACTGTAAAAAGTCTGTTAATTTTACAGAAAATAAAGATATTTACAGAAAAATACTATTGTTCTCTTTAAATAGTTTTTTTTCTGCAAAAACATGCTGTTTAAAATAAAAAGAAGGATTTTTTTGTCTTTATTGCGTAAAAAAAACTAGACTGCAATCAGAGAAGCATTTTAAATATTTGTCAAAACTGTCGGCGAGTCAAAATAGCTCATTTGGGTAAGCGTTGGGCTGAAGATAAATAGGTTTTTATTTCAAACGGCAATTCATTTTTTGTAATCAGTTAGATTTCTTGTAGTCATAAAGATGATAATTTTTTTAAAGTAAAAAAAAACACCTAAAATTTAACACAACAACATTCTTTTTCATTCAAACCCTTGTGAGAATTTGGAGTAACCGCGGTGTGGGTCGAATTTCTTTTCTTAACAACTAGTCTCTTAAAAAAACGGTTTCGTTAAAATTACACATTATTCATATGAAATAAACAGCTTTTCTATAGCAATTATACTATATATTTCTGGCATCTCATCTGACATTTTTTTTTTTTTTTGTAAAATCAACAAAACAAATTTAACATGCATTTACAGTTTTCTCAAACTGAAGAGCAATGTCTTGTTTGCCTCATGTTTCCTGAACGCCTGTCTTTCAGGGTCACATGATTTTTTTTAGTGAAACTTTATTTTTGCTTTCGCAATCTTCAGTGATCAACACGTCGACACACCTTGTTAAATAAAAATATTTGCTGTTTTCAATGAATGAGAATGCGAATTTTTAATGGAATATAAGTTTTCAGAGAGAGTAACTGAGAATATAAACAAAATCATATTTTTAAACTGATTATATGCAAGAAAAATTTAGTTACAAAGAATAGTGTTGTTGCCATGGTGATGAATTTCAGGCGCTCATTTATTTTTTAAAGCACATTTCCAATTGAAATATCGGTACTTTTCTTCTAACACGAGCATTTAGTTGCAATTTTTAATTTCGCTACAAAAGTAAAATTACAAAATGGTGGATTTCCAAATGAGCGTCGTAAAAAATGCTAGTATTTTTTTTTATTTCAAGTTTTACTTCTCAAAAAACATCGGAATCATAGAGTGCTAAAAGTTATACAATAGAATTAACAGAATTCGTGAAAAAATTTAAACCTCCTAAAAAACTTGTTTGCATAAATCCTTTCATAAGCTCGTGCTATTACTTTAAAAAGGCGAGAATTTCTAAAAAAATTCAAATATGCTTTTACATCTATTTGTATATAAAATTTAAACAATTATTTTTTCAGGAAATGCATATCAATAGGAAATCAGCAGGCAGTTCATACAATTTCAGGCAAACCATTTCAATAACGAAGCCAACTTTACGCATACTTAAACGACTTCACAGTTTGTGCTTTACTTACATTGCGTCTCCTTACAGTCCTCGTAGGAGGCTATCAAAGTAAATCCTCCTCTAAAAAATTTGTTTATGTTTTGCATAAGCCTTTACAATTTTATCGCAAATATTTTTAATTAATGTTGAATTTCAATCGAATATTTTGGTTCCATAAAAGTAATCTGATAAGTAAAAAAAAGCTTAAAATATTATATTTACATGCAGGACCTATTTTTCCATAAGGCCCGTTAGGGCCGGGCTTAGGGCCCCTGAATTGCTGTAAATCCCCAAAATATCAGTAAACTAAAAAAAAACTGATACTCCACTTTGTTTATTGCAAAATTTTGATATGAAATTGACCTAACGTGATTGTTTTGATCGATGTTTATGAGGAAGCCTATAGAATTGTACCAAAAATTTGATACATCGATCATATAGCATCATTTACTGGAAATCATACGCAAAATTTTCCTTAAAAAGGCTCCCAAAATAGGTTGTGCATATTGTCGGAGATTTCTTAGAACAGGTATTTTACATGTATTTTTTAATCTATAAAATGCGTATATTTATTTTTCTTAAAAATTCATACCAATAAGAAAACAACAATCTGCTCATACCATTTCATACAAACTATTTTAAGACGGAAGCACACAAACCAAATTCACAGTATATGTGCTTTACTTCCATTACGTCTCTTATAGTCC
Organism: Hylyphantes graminicola; assembly: GCA_023701765.1. NCBI lineage: Eukaryota > Metazoa > Arthropoda > Arachnida > Araneae > Linyphiidae > Hylyphantes > Hylyphantes graminicola. Next base: position 32,768,106 of record CM043120.1, on the reverse strand, counting down.
TCCCTTTCCGTTATTTTCGATAATCAGCTAAGGGGCTCGATAATAGAGAGGTGTTTACCCTCCAATTTTCTTCGCGTTCCAAGGGGTGGACCACCGTTTTCGTCAGACGATTCCCAAGGGGTCTTCCTCCCTCCTCATGAAACCTATCTGTTGCCTCCTAAAGGATCCTGAATGAATCAGGCACTGAGATAGAAACGATCAGAAGAGAATAAAAAAGGGATATTTGGGTTAGTTTTATGGATATGGGAAGTTTGTTATAAAGAAGTGTTTTAAAAGGAATAGCATTAAATCGTTTTTTCCAGGGATTAGAAAGGATTTCAAATAAGCTTTATTAAAAAATTTCATAAATAAAGGTAATAAGTTCCTCTGTAGGAAATCGTTGTACTGGTAAATATTGAAGTAGTGTTTATTTCAAAACGCTGATTTGTATTAATTAGTCACAATTGAAGAGCTTAGTGGAAGAACGTGCTTAGTGACAAAAAGGTGAAAACGAGGAAATGGGATTTTAGGTTTGTCTTTTGCACTCATATTTGTTGAACACGGTACTCGTAAAGTATAAAAAATGTAGTAAAATTAAAGCTCAAGAAAAGGGGAAACTTGTTTTCGTTAAAGAAATTAATAATATGTTCACAGACACAAAAATCTTAAATTTGTCAAAAATGTCACTTAGCTCGTTCTTCCACTAAGTTCTTCAATTCTAAGTAATTGGTTTCCTACTATGAAAATTTTCATGTATACATTGTGATTTTTTTTTTATTTCGATGCAGTATTTTGACCAATAGTAGCCCGGGTTACTATTTTCTATGTAATAAGGAGCTCTAATCATAGCAATAGGTTTTTTTTTTTTTTAAATAATTTTGAAGTTAAAAGATATTATTGTCCAAGTAAAAGTTGGTAACGTTAAACAATGTTATTGCATAGTAAAAGTTTAATTCACAAACGTATCTTCATTCAAAGTTTATGTAATATTATATTCATATGCATATCGCAAGAAAATCTGACTGGTTTCTTTTTTACTTTTTAAATGGAGAGTTATAAACCTGCTAGATTTTATCACAAACATTTTTTACTCGAAGGGAAAAAAATATGTAATTTGTGCAGCGACTTCAAGAAAATAAACCGCAGATTAAAATTCACACCAACGACACCTTGTGACGAGCACGCAGAACACTGATAACAAAAAGGCTGAGTGGAGTTGTTTCCTTCCTGCTTTCTTGATATTTTCTTCGGTGAACCAAGGCCAGACCGATAGCAGGCGAATTGATACGGACGTGATGCCGATACCAGCGTAGGGTTGCCATCGCGCCCATGCCACTCAAACAGGTAAGAGGCACAAAGAAAACCCGCAGATGACGCACAAAATGGCGGGAAATGTAGTGTTCATGGAATGGAATACCTCTCTGAATTATTTCGTTTCGTGAGCGTAAGGTTCTTTTTTTGCAAATAATGTTGTGGTCTGGGTGATTTGTGGATGAGTTTCGCCTTCAATGCCATAGTGTTCCGATGTTTTGAACACGTTCATATATAGTTTTTAATGGAATATATTCTGGAATGTTCTTTGGTACATTAATAGCTCTTTTGCTAGATACAATTGGTTAACTCTAGAGCTACGCGAGGACTATTGAAGATGGCCTCATGACTTGAACTCTGTTCAAGTGACGAGGCCAACATCTGAGCTTGCCCCTAACTTAACTTTATAGCGACTTCCTTTCCACCATTGCTGATCAACAATTTAGCTAATCACTGTATTTATATACAATTATACAAGTTACAAAAACAAGAAAACCTATTTATATATGGTGAATTCTTTTACTTAACATAATGTAAATGTTACTAACACAAATAAATGTAACAGCGAAAACAATGAAAATATTTTTCTTGTTTAAACATACATTGAGATTTCATGGAATTATGAAATTATTATTTAATCATTTCAACACTTTTTCATTCAAATACAAAAACGCATTCATACATTTACAAACATATCAACAACAGAAACCAAACAATTAATAAATGTCTCACATGACAAACCCTTTATCCACAAAATAATTTACCACTATTTTTTTCCTCCTCCAGCTCAATATTTTTTTTACTAAACATAGAAAAAAAATCTTCATCCGAAACTGATTATACATGTTTTTCGCTTCAAACCTTCTCAACTGATTTAAGCTTCCGCTTGAGTCAGTAATAACAGGTTGTCTTCCAGAATCGGCTATTACTTTTGAGTTTATTACAAAAGCAGACGGTTTAACAGAGATTGCCCACCCCTCCATTTCCTCACCTGACAAAGATGCGAAGTGTCCAAAAACATCTAAACTCTTCTCTGAAAGAATGGAACAGTTTCTGTTAATCCATTGTTCTATTTTGTAAGTGTTAGGCCTAATCAGTAATATGCTTGAATGATGATTCAAGATTATTTTTTCAACTAGAAGTTGTTTTTCTTGTTATGCATTGTTTAAGTTTAGATATCATAGTGAAAGCTTGACAAGATAATTGGCTACTTGAAATTACCGGTGATATGAATTTATTATAAGCAGTACATGAGGTTTACGTAATAGGCATATAAGACTTCAATTTTAATAAATTTACTTTTTTTTTAATTAAAAAGAATAGTGGAACACTTTCAAAAGTGGAGAGCTTGATATCATTAAAAATATTGTTCTTAGTAGCTGTAACGGTTATGTGGTGAAATGCTGCACCATATTTTCGGTATTTGTTTGAACCATTTCTCAAGTTTAGTTTCCAAAACCTGAAAATACCTACAAACCGTATTTTTAGTGGAACCAAGCACACATTTTTTAACAGTGAATTTTACAGGGAAGTTCATATAGGAGACCAAGGCCTGATGTGCCCATTTCAGTTTCCGAGACTAAGGAAAATTGGAAAACTGAAGTCTCTTTCAGTTAGACTGACGTGAATACGAGTGTTTGCTTCCCGTCTGGCTTGGTCTCAATTTTATCGACCTCGTGATCCTTCCCAATTTGGAATCTAATTCCCATGCATGTGACATGATATATCTAAATTACTTACTTAAAAAGATTTCAATTGAAATGTCAGTAGTTAAGAACAATAATACGTTTTACATCATCATTACCACGCATCAAAAATTTTAAATATAGCTAATAAAGCCATTAAAAAGACGTTAAATGCACACTTTACTAATGATAAAATTCAAACGGTATTCTTTGTCTATATTCCAATTGAAACTGACAAGTGTACAGTTCCAAAACAAATAGAGAAGTTTCAGTTGCAGATATGAAAATGACAAGTGGAGAAACGCCTTGTTAAACCTTTCAGCGTAATCATTATGATTAGTATAGCCACTGTCATTACGCTACTTGGATGCGTCGTTTGAATACAAATGCCAGTATTGTTAAGATTTGGAGTTTTACGGATGATATTTTTTGCATATTGATCATAAGGAAAAAATGTGTTATTGTTTTCTGGGTATTTTTTTATTACTTAAGTAACATAAGTAATCAAAACGTAATATATCACTATAAGTTTTTCATATTTTTGCTTTTAATTGAAAATAGGCAGCATCAAAAACATTTTTGTTGTAATTTGTTGTAGTAAATTGGCTCGAGTGTTAACTCGATTTTCTCATATTGTCAATATGAGTTATGGTATTGATGATTTGATTAGTGTTTTTAAATTATTCCAATTTTAAAAAAAAATCACTTTGAAGTGTTAAACATGGTTTTCTCTGATTTTGAATATCTCACATTATCAATATGAGAAAATAATGATTTTAAAAATTAATTACGTTTTTCGAATTCTTCAATTTGAAAAAAAAAACACTTTAAAGTGTTGGATGAAATTAAAAAAGGGATAGAAAGGAATAAAAACACTTTTATTCATAGATTTCGTACTGGAAATTTTAATAAGCATAATTGTATATTATTTTCTTCTATTCTAAGAATATAACGAATACATTTACACTTAGAAATTACTTTAAAAAATTAACTACCAATAAATTTTTTAAACTAAAAATTAAGTTTAATAAGCACCTTAAAATAGACACAATTCAAGTAGTAATTGAAGTTTTTAGTTTTCTAGAAAGGCACGAGATAGATGAATGCCCTTTGGAACAGCTGATAATCTAGCAACACATTTTATACAGAATACCAACAGAATTCAAATAACGTCCATAAATCCATGATACAGTACCATTAGCGTACAGTTATACGCATCACAAAAAGGCAATTAAAAAACATTGACTATAATGGTACCACCTTTTTGTAACCGATAAAAAAAAGACACAGAAACTTTTTTCTCATCAACTTTGGAGGCTGCGGTTGTATCCCGCATGGCTTCAAGGAGCCCCCACACGGTTTCGGGCTGTCGTATTTCACTCAAGTCTCAGGAACTAACGACCGCCATAAAATAACGCGTCTCTCTACCTGTGTGGAAAAAGTAAAAGGGGCCCTCGCACCCCCTCGTATCATCGACAGGAACCGCAGAAGAGAAAGGAAAGTCAAGTTGCTGTCTGGGGGAAATATACAAGGATACAAGAGGTATCATGGTCAAAGCAGGATTGCCAAATTTTGCCGATGAAGCTTCAGATTTGCTGTAACTTTATAATGGTAGACCAAATCTGATGCGCAAATTAAATTAAGTCCTCTAATACTTGCTGTTGAATTTTGGAATTTGGTCCCAAACTTAACCCTCTAATGCATGAATTTTTATTTTCATCCCAAAAAAATTTATATGTATCTTTAATACTCACACATTATGGGAAAAATACTAAAAAAAATTAACTGCATTAGAATTTAAATAATTTCAATTTTTAAAAAAATTTCTGTATGACAAAAGCCAACTGCAAAATTCCAGTTTTGATAATAATGACTATAAAACTGCTAAAAATATTTCAAAATAACCCTTTTTAACTATGATTAATGTTTCAAAACAATTTATTAGTATTTAGTACTAATATTAGTATTCTTTGAATATTGCCAAAAACGTAATTTCACAAAATTTAATAACCTCACTCGTTAATTTTGAATACAATTTTACTACTGTCACCTATGAGGATTATTAGTAACTAAAACTTTGAAATGAAATGTAATAGATAAAAAGAACACAGATTTGTCTTTGAGGATATCTAATTTAATGGAATAAATTGGATTATGTTACTTGTTACCGAACGGTAACAGTATGCATTAGAGGGTTAATACATAGTCTACTACAATGCTAAGTCTATGGTGATGCCAATGTTTCAAAAATATGTATAATTAAAACCCAGAAAGCAAAGATATTTTTTTTTTAATTTTTCCCCGTAATGTATGACCATCAAGGATCAATATATATTGGAGTAAAAAAAAGTAGGCATTCTTAGAGGGTAAGATGGTATAAAGAAGAATTTAAATTTTGTTTTTATTTATTTTTCTAGTTTTAATCGTTGTATTTTAATGTTTTACAAGTACTAATTTACCTTAAGCCACGAAGAGTAACTGGGAAATTTGCTACGTATTCGTCTACGAAACTGCGAAGGAGGGCTGCCCTCTTCCTAAAAGCTGTATTGAATCCTGATCATGGTTACGAATAAACCACAATGAAGCTGGTAGAACTTTTAGCCCAATGAGCATTCCCTGAAATTTACAATAGTATTAGTTAGTTTAGCAAGCTACTCGAAATATAATAGAAAAAGTATAAGTACCGAGACCATATTAAACAAATGTTACATCGATAACAGAGTAGATATTTATCTTTTTGATTTTTTTTCCTTTACACCAAACTATCAGAAAGACTAATAAAATGAAATGTGTTATCTATCACGTGGAGCAAAAATTATGAAAATAATAACATGACCATAATATCATAATTTAAACTACCTTCACACGATGGCGGCCAATTTTAACTGGAACCCAAAGCAATTTGAAACCTGCGTCCGGATACTATACTAAATTAATATTCAATTCATTTACATACTTGTAGATTATTTTAATTGTTGGAGATCTTAAGATCGGCTCATACTACGAGAACTAAACCCACTGACTTCCTCAACGCCTTCATCGAACTGAGCAGCTAGGCTAGCTTTTTTGTTTTAGATAATTGCCACTTAGAGAAATACTTCGGACTTAACTTAATAATTTGAACTAAAAACTCTAATTATAACAACTAACATGAGAAAAATGACATTTAATTTTCAGATGTCCCCCAACCACCATCTCACCAATGACAGGTGTGGAGAATGTGTAAGCAAAACTAATGAACCTGACTCAAGTCTCCTACAGAGCTGTGGGCTTTTTTTTCTAATTATTACAGGTAGGTTCAGGACATGCGGGGGGTCACTTTTTAACAAGCTTCTTTGCAAGAAGGGGATCCTTCTTATTTTAAAAGATTTTTTTTTTTTGGTCTGTGAAAACGCGTGAGTTAGTTCGTTTTTTATGAGTCCTAACGACATAGGGATAGAGCGCCACTGGCTCTAAATTAGTCTCTTTGTATGGATTCTTGACTTCAGCCGCTACCGATGTTGCAAATCCTCCCCCCAGCGATAGTTATTTGTCTTGCGTGAAATATTTGTACTGTGATTTCCATTTCAAAGGATACCTTGTTATAGTTGGTGGAAATGTATGGGGGGGAATTCGTGGGTGGTTGTTTTAATTTGTTCATAAGTTGGGAGAAAAATTGCCAATTGTAAAAAAAAAATCACAAGTACATATCATTGTACTAACATGCATATTTAAAAGTGTTATCAGATAATCAGCATTTCACAATAAAATCACAATAATTTTGGAAATGCCAGAGGTTTTCAAAAATTGTTCACAGAAGGTTATTTTAACTTTTTTACAAACCTATATATAAAAAACATCCAACTTCAGTTTGTATTTACTTAAAAAAAAACTCTTTATTCGACAAACAAACTGCCATACACTGAGGGCTGGAAAACTTGTCTAATGGAATAGTCAACTGGGAAAATTAGTTAGACATATACCTGGTTGCCAATCAATAAGCTTTCGGAGACTGATCACGATTGTACAATATACACTACCTGTTCTTTATTTTTACAATTATACTACCTGTTTTTATACTTGCAGATGCGCAAAAATTGTTTTTAGGCATTTCAATAATGAATGTCGATGATACTTGGCCTCTTTTTTTTTCAAATAATGATTTTTATCGTCATAAAACGTTAAATCTATTTTTAATGTGTGGTTTTACATTTATTTGGTAAATCTATCTCAAAGTATCATCAAATATAAGATTTTTTACTCTTTTGGTGCAGATTTGCAACAACAGTTAATCTGTAATCAAATACGTTGCAGCTAATAATGAAACTCAAATATTATAAAAAAAATAATGTTGAACTATAGTTTTGAAATTTATTGTACTTAAATTTACTGAAATAGAGACAATAAGTTTGATATAATTCCAAGCAATAACTATACTTACACATTAATAGTTTTATATCTGTCTGCTAGAGTGCAATTAATTCTTTAGCATAATCATTCTCGCCAATTTATCACCTTGAAATATCCTAATACTCAACGTAGTTACTATAATTAAATTTTTTTGTCAGTATGTTTGAACTATCCCAACATCAAAGGAAAGACATTTCATCTTCATAATACATCCAATCCTTGATGTATCAATACCAATTTGGTAAACCTCTATCACCAGGCGTTCTTCTGGCTTGTTTGTACACGGATTTCAATGACTATATTTCATAATTAATTCATAACCAATTACAAAACACACCATGTCATTAACTGTCGTATTTGAGAACACACACCAACCCTCGTTAGTCCAACAGCAAAGCCCTCAAATCGTAGACCAATTACACAAACAGCGTTTCTATCAGTTATGTGGTGGGAGACTTCTTCCATGGCCAAAGCACATATACACAAGCTTCAATCTCATCCCGTTAGTATTAGCATGACAAAGGATCGCATACCCTGTTCTGTGAAAGGCTGCGAGGCAAGAGGAGGTGGTTTTTGTCATGATAATTCCTGTGTCAGTGTTGCCAACGGCTTTTCTGTTCATGGAATTGGTAAAGCAAAGCTGTAACTGTCATTAATTGTCAAAAAATATCTCTAAACTACATATGTATCCTTTTGATGAACAAATTCAGACTAATGAAAATTTAGTTGTAGTTAGTAAGATAGAACAAGGAGTATCAAGAACTATATTTGAATGAATTTAGCAGCATCTGATGTCCTATCCAGACTTCTGTTGAAAAGAAAATTGCTTGTGACAACGGATTTCTGTGCAATACTGCGGACAAATGCATATAACCTTTATAGTTTCCCCAACTTCGTTATATTTCATAACTAGTGGCGAATTAATATATGTAGAATTTCAAACTATAAATTAATCTTAATATATTTGAAATAGTAAACAAAGGAAAATAGTCCTGTTCACCACCTGTACAATTATATCCTGAGGACAAGTTGTAGGGAGTTCTTGAAATTTGATGAGTGCAAGCCCGGGATCAGCTGTCCGCTTCACCTAAAATTACACCAACGCTATATGGTATTGATTTACAACTACTTCAGTATATAAGCCGAAGCAACTTAGTCTTCTTCTTGAGGTTCCATTTGATAGATTTGGGTTGTTATCTTCCTACAACACTACACTGGGCTTTACGAGACCCTATCGATTACCATCAATTTCATCATTATCCTTCGAGCTCCACCAATACCACCTAGACCTGAAGGCCGGCGAACTAAATGCTTGACGTCATATTAGTGGACCAATTCTGGGGTTTTGACCAATGATCATTCGTGACTAGATCTTGTATTTGAATGCATTTTTAAGATAAGAGGAATCAACATGCGACGTAATCTTAAGATACGACGTTATTGGTCAACAAATTGAAATTGGTCTACTACTGTGCTGCTTAGTTCTCCGGCCTTCTTATCTAGGTGGTATTGGCTCTACCCACAAACCCCATTACAATTCTCATTTTTTAAATTCACTCATGATGCCAAATGTCAGTTACATGTGTACCAACCTCACCCTACGCGTTGTATCTCGATCTATTTCCGATACCTTCCGCGCTAAAGATCAATGTTTGCTTTGGCGAAATACTTGTTACAAGGGATGGGAGCTCATTATTATGATCATGTGTGACTTTTGTGATGGCTTCTGGAATTCGCATGTCTCGGTCTCCAGAGGCCTGGAGCTCGCCAAATCAGCTTGCTCGGCAAACACAGCTACGGCGTAGGTTCTTTGTCGAAGACTGGGACATGTTCTTTTGAGGACCACCAAGGCGTGAGGCGACCGTTAGTTGTTGAAAGTAAACTCGAGGAGAGATGACATGAAGTCCTGCCAGCCATGTAATGGGGGTGTTACCACAGCGCGAGTATATATTTAGTTGTATGATTGGAATAAATCAAGGCTAGAATAACTTCGCGCTGGAGCTGCGCATAGGGAAAAAATTGAAATAGAGAGGGTCACATGTTTAAAAACTGTTCAAACAAGTTATATTTTAGTTCCATGTCGTTTTTCTTTGTTACAACTAAATCTTTTTAAGATCTAAGTTTTTTTTTCTTTATTTTTAAATTACATTTACAATGAAATTATCTTTTACAGTAACAAAATTATATTTTGTTCCCAGTAAACTTAAAGTTTGAAAAAATGTAATTGATTCCTTAACGGTTCCATTTTCCTTATAATTTTCCCCTCTGTAAAGGAAGGTGGGTTACAATTTTAAATGCTCGATGATTGTTATGGGTACAAAAAGGAGGAACAACTAATAAATTATAAGCTAAACTAAACTATTTAAACAATCACTCTACACAATTGAGAGAAATTGAAAAAGAGATGAGGTAAATGAATAATTCGATAAAAAGGCAATTGTCGTCTTTCAAAATGAAATCAATTGGTGAACACCCGTTTTTATATAAACCTTTAAAGTAAATATTAATCACGGAATTTTTTATATTCTTTAGTTTTAAAATTCAAGTTTTTTGTCAAAAGCACAGTTTTAACGCGGTTTTATCTTTTGAAAAACTCGAGTAATATAAAACTGTCGCATTACTTTTAGTTGTTTGAATAAATCTCTTTGAGCAACGAAAAAAATATCCTAAAAAATAATTACGCTCCCTTCGGCTAGAACTTGACAAAAAATAATCTAGACAATTTCAAGTAAAAAAAAATATTGCAAACTCCCTTCTTCCTTAAAAAGGTGTTTGTTAATTCCGCAAAGAAATATTTCACCCCTAAAAAGTTGATAGAAAAAAAACATTTTCTTGTTAAATTTCTAAACAAACACGGCAAAAATTATTATAGTTGACACTGTTAGTAATTATATATCACGACTAATTTCTCTAGGAATAACTGGAACGTATAATACACGTTACAAAGATAAGAGTTTTTTTGGAGGGGACATTTTTTTCCAAAAACCTTTTTGAACTGAGTCTTGGAAATGCTAATTTGCTATCTGGCTCGTGTTTGCTGTAAGAAATAGTCGCCCCAAAGCGTCGCACCATATCCGTTTACGGAGATACGAATACATAAAAAAAACATATTCATTGTTCAGAGCTTGTTTCACAGTGTACCGGTCACAGTAAAAAATTAATTATGCTGATTTTTTTATGGATTATATCATTCAGGTTCTTTGATTTCAGAGAAGATATTTTTAAAAAAATGAACATAAAAACTTAAATTACCAGCAATAAAATTTAGGATTTTAATTTTTTTCTTCCCTCGACTGATATTTCAGACTTGTTTTTGAGTGAGAGTCATTAATGAGGAAGTTATTAGAAATTCATTTGTTGACGTTATTTTTTTTAATCCCGTGTAAAATTAGCTTTTGTGTATTTTAAATAGAATTATTCATTAATTTTACTATTAACTTGCTAAAGTGACAACGTTATTGAAATTTAAACAGTGACGGACAGACAACTTAAAAAAATTCTTATCGAAATAGTTATAAAAATAATTATCATAATATTTTTTAAAAAATTGGTACCGTAGGGTTTCTGTTTTTTGTAAACATTTTTTGTGGAGGATTGAATATTTATCTAAAAGTTAATTATAAAATTTTGGTCATGCGGAAAAAATTTACTTCCTTTATCCGCTTTCAATTTTTAATCTTCAATATAATTTAATATTTTTAAATTTCTCATTACTTAATCAGTTTACATTTGACATTTGATAAATGAAATTTAGCAACAAGCTCTTATTAATATTTTTTTTAACAAGAATTGCTATGTTTTTATTTACATGTCATGATTCATATATAGACCCAATTCCAAACGTTTTGAAAGTACATTTTTAATTACCTTAAAAAAACAAAGATTATTGATGGTAAACCTCCAAACTCTTACAAGATATGTAGCTCACAGCAATAAAGTGAATCTCGTGACATAATATTATTAAAATAACAAAAAATAATGCCATTATTATCAAATTTAATAAAAATTATAAATTATTAAAAATTAATAAAAAAAATTCAATTATTCAAGTTTAATAACCCAATGATTGGTCATACAAAATTAGTAACAATTGCGTCTAATATTAATTAAAACAAGCTTTTAATATTAATCTAGTTTTTACATACGTTTCACACTTTTTTATTACGCAATATGTTGATGGTTTTATGAAATAAAATTTGTGTCTTTCTTGTAATACATTTTAAAAATAATACAAATAAATTTTATATTTCATTATACATTTTATTAATGTAGTGCGTTTACAGACTAGTGATATATTTTCTGGAAAGGCAACTTATATTTAATTATTTATATATGTATACGAAACTCTACTCAACTTGTAAAAATATTTTGAGGTTATATATTTTTAGCTGCCTTTCTAGCATCCTTGAAAACTTTTAACGCATCTGACAGTTGTCCAGTAATTTTAACCATCCGTTCAAAACACATCTGGGTAGAACTTGTACACAACGCAGTCTGAATAGGCATATATCTTCCCGAACAATTTTAAGATGCAAACGCTCCAATAATATACGCAGTTTTTTTATTTTTAAAGTTTATATTTTAAATATTGCAGAAACTAACTCTTATTATTTAGTATTCTACTTTTACATTCTATGCTTTCTTTTCCTATTTTGTCAAATGTCCACGAAGAACGACATAAATCCAAGTATTCAAGAGAAGGGGTTGTGGCAACAAGGGGGTCGGAGTTGAGTTAAGAGCACTCCTGCTTCCTGGTCACGTACTTTCACTTCGACCCTAGCCTTATCTTCCTCCTGTTGTGCAGCTCTTTGTTGAAAAAAAAAAGACGATTCTGATTAGAAAATGTTTTGTGTGTTTTAGATACTGCAGGATTAAAATTAGACGTGAATTAAAAAAACTAATTTAACCCTTTTAATATTAATTGTTAGTGATGTATTAAGCTTAAGGATGTACAATTGTGCAACGTGTATATTTTAAGTAGAGTCCCAGTTATCCGAAATTCGGCTTAACCGAAAGGCTTCGCATTTTTTTTTTGTGTAATAAAATATGAAGTGTATGCATAAATAAAGAAATACACATAAAATGCATACTTACAAAGTTGGATTTATTTCTAAAAATGTGCAATAATACATTTTTTTACCAAACAATTTGTTTCTTTTTAAAACAGCCCTTTCCTACCTGCTTTTAAACAAGAGAACGTCTGAAGTAATGGCTTAATTTTGCTCTTCTATGTATCTAAAGACCTGATCTAAGATTTTTTTTAATGAGGCGAACACACTATGACGTCAAATTTTCTCTTCGCCAGCATTTTTCTAGGCCTGAAGTGGATGATCCCCGATTATCCGAAAACTCCTATAGAATCTCGATTAACCAAAAGTGCTCCGGTCTCGTACCTTTCTGATCGGGCTGTGAGGCGCTCTGTGGTCAGTGTCTCAATCTACGGATCGGAAGGTCCCGCGATGGAGTCCTGGTCTCTGAAAACTCACCGAGTATATGCGGAGTACGTGCTCGTTAAATCTGTTGGGTCCGAAAGTCCTGTGGACGGTCATTGCGCAGTTTCCCACAGGTACAAGCCCCTGGAGACTATTTTCCTAAAATCCATTGACATGTCTACATTGTGGAGGTGGCGCGTGATAGATGGCAGCATCTGTCACGTATATGTGTGCATGTGAGTGTGTGTGTGTTGTGACTGTCTTACTTGGCGAAGGTTTATAAGCGGCTCTCTGAGCAAGCACACAAGCCTGAAAATATATGTATATCAGCCAAATAACCTTTCAGATAAGCAGGACTCTACTATACTAACAACAGTTGGCATTAAAGTAAATAAATTGAAGATTGTTAACTTTTTCTAAAACGCATCTATTCATCATTCATTTATTTAAACATTTAAATTTTAAAATGAAGCATTTTTCTGGGAATAAAATTCAAATTACTCTAACACCTTCACAAACATTATATTGTTACTTATCACAAACTACCTCATGTGAATAAAATAAAATTGACACTTAGATGCCACTAAGAATCGAAATAAATTCTCCAGAAACGCATTACAGATCATAAATGATTCTACGACCCCATACAACTGACAGGCATGCCCAACACCTGGCATATCACTAGCCAATTCCTTAAGAAAAATAACCACGTCTCCAACGCATTACCTTTATTTAAGACCTTAATCTTTTAATTTATGACATCCATGGCCATCTTGACACAAACTCTTTGAACTCGAAATTTCTTTTTATTTTCATAACCAGGAATCGGCGCGACAAGGCTCGGAACCGGTTGGGTTGTCTCGGCGACATTGCTTTGAAAGTAGGTTCCGACACAGACTTAAAGGGTTCCAAGGTTTTAAAAAGTTTGGATCATTTATTTAGTTCTAATTCCAAGTTAAAAAAAAAAGTGTCGAAATAAGTTATTAATTATTGTTTTACACAAAATTAAACTTTTTTTTAGTTGCGTTGTTTTTATGTATATCGCAGTTTTAAAATAATCTTCAACAACTCTTCTTTCTATCAGTTGCCAAGACTTAGCTCCTACGAACAAAAATGCTCAAATGACTGTAAATATCTATTGTCTATACTGCTTATAATGGACAGTAAGTACCCATTATCCTCTCTGCTATTAATGTTAAAGCGAAAATCCTCTTTACATTTCACCTGGTGTAACTAATTTCTTAAAATGAAGAAAATAAAATTATAATATTAGCTCAAAGAAACTTATATTTGAAAACTTTTTTGGTTATGCGTTTTCTACATAAAAAATGATTCCATACAATTTTAAACAAAGAAAAAATATCAAACGACATTTAAAAAAAAGATTCGAGTTTTAGTCACCTTTCTCTTGAAATTTTGAATTAAGCGTTAAACTGCATACTTAGCTAAGTATATATCTCCTAAACAGGGATGAATTCTGCAGCGTAATTATAAAACATGAAAGCGTTAACGAAAGCAAACTAAAACTAATTGTTATGTTGCATCAAAATTTGCTTGGAATTTATTTCAAACGAGACATTTATAACTGCACCAATACTTGGGTAAGTGTTATTAAGTTTAACAGTGGCTCTTTACATCTTAATGTTGTAAGATTGATGGTCATATTATCATTGATATGAAATTTCATTTAATATCAAAAACACTTAATGACTTAATTGAAATATCACTCCAAAGACAAATCATTGAAAGTGGAGTAGTGCCACTTGCGACAGTCCCATTTGCGACGAAGGGAAAAGTCCTCAAATTTATCCTTTTCTCACCGTAAAAGGGGAGACTCATGAGGGTCTCATAAAGGTGACGAAACTTGGCGTGATGAAGCATTGCAGTAGCGCCAATGCTTGGGTGTTAGTGATAAAAATTTGCAGTTGCCCCCTATTTGGTATGTGAGTGCCTTTTCGTTAAAAAGTGCGTGTGGCGTTTGGATGGGGGACAGATGTTAATTGAGTGGTCAGACATCCTGCTTCTGACCTGACGGGACAGTCACTTGGTTGGTAACGCTGTAACACTTTTATGTTACTGAAGTAAAATGCAAAACAAATAGATTACTTCACTATATTCATGAATGAATATTGTTAAAAACATAAATTTTATTACCATTCGATGCACAGTGGGGAAAAGTTCTCAGTCGTTTCCAAAAGTAAAAAACGGAAACTTTGAATTTTCATTTTATATTTAGTCCACATTCAAACGATAATTTAACACATTAAAAAGCGTAATATACTTTTTTCCGATAGAATAATGTTTTTAATATTACGACGCTTTGTTGGGGACTGACGATAATCATTTGCAATACGAAAATATATATTTCGGTAACAAGGAATTTTTCCGGTGTAAAATCTTTAAAGAAAAATCGAGAATTAAATGGAATATCGAATTATGTTTTTTAAATACATTAGTATGTATAATATTTTTTAAAGATACTATGAGCTAATTATTAAATCCTCTCATATTACCCTTACGTATGTTCTATAACGAAGTTTTGAACGTATATAAATGATTTTTTAAAAATATCGTGCACATACACTCAAAAAACAAAAGAGTGGAATCCACTCATATAGGATAAGTGCATTTTCAACACTGGAAATGAGTGAAAATTAACTCAGACTCAGTCTGAGTTAAAATCCCTTGTTTGGAGTGATCCTGACAGAGTTTTTACTAAACAAGAGTGAAACCAACTCCAGTAGGATAAGTGAATTTCCAACACTGAAAAGAGTGAAAATTAACTCAGACTCTGAGTTAAATTCACTCGTTTGTTTTAAGAGTGTACTTGCACTTTTTATAATAAATTCAATTTTTTTGCGAAATTACTTTCAAGTTATCTTATTTGACTCATCTTACATGAGAGAAGTTCTATATTTTTAATTTGAACTACTAGTAGTAAGTAGTAATTAAAAAAATAATAATAATTTCCACCAATACACTGTTTTAAACGAAAGACAGCGAAAAAAAAGCAATTTTATTGCACATTAATTGAAAACTCCATTATTATGTTTTTTTTACCTTTAACACAATAGCAAACAATTTTAAGAATTTATAGGATGTCTTGTGTTTCGCAATGTACTTAGGTACAGCTGCGGAAATAAAAAAAGTACCACTAGTGATTATTTCTGCCGTTAGTCACCCTATAGAATCGGACCTTTTTGAAATTGTAAACAATTAGCATTCTGAGTAAATTGCATGACGCAAAATTTGCATAAAGGGTTATCTTCATATTAAAAATGTTACTAACTTTAAAATTTCCAATGGCAACACCCCTTTTTGAGTCCATATTTCAAATCTATGACCTATGTTAATACGAAATGCCAAATTTTGTTAGTTTTTAAGCATTATTAGGGGAGTTAGAGACGTGCAAAGTTTAGGTCCCATAATGTTTAATGAGTTGCACATAAAAAACTATCCCAATCTATAAATAATTAAAATAATGAAACGAACTTTTTACTGAAAAGAAATTATAATAACCCAAACAAAATGCAGTCAATATTGGGGTATTTAAAACAATTTTTATGTTTTTTTAATAATTATTATATTAATTTTTTTAAAAAAATATGAATAGAAACCCCTTAATATTTTTACAGAAATAAATTCAAGACAGGAAGTTTAAGCGAAATCCCAATTTTTAAAATTTTTTATTCCTAATTTGCTGAGTAAATCACAAAATATTTTTTAATTACCCTTTAGGGGACTGTGTATAAGATTACATGTGTAATTGATATATAAAGACGGCCTTGCATGCATGCTTGCTTGTCATTTAGAGATGGTCCCCAAAAGATCCACAAGTGATTCGATTGAATAACTCATCTAATATTCATTCAAATGTAACAAAAACTTAGATTTAAGGGTTTTCGAGAGTGCTTAACATTTCTAAGTTATTAAAATTGGGCGTTGCCATTGGAAATTTCAAAGTTCGTAACATTTTTAATATGAATACGGCCCCTTATGCAAATTTTGTGTCATGCAATTAACTCAGGACGTTAATTGTTCACAATCTCAAAAAGGTCCGATTCTATAGGGTGATTAATGGCTGAAATAATCACTAGTGGTACTTTTTTTATTTCCGCAGCTGTACATAAGTTTACAATTAAGTAGTATATATTTAATGTGATGCATAAATATAATGAAAATACTTTTGAAACGAAAACTTAATTGCGTAGGAACTTTTACTATATTTCCCCAAAGTTTTCAGAAAATGTCTATTGATAAATATTTACATTTTTAGCTATCCAGATTTTTAACTAAAAGAAAGTAGAATAAATCTGAGCAAAAAGAATTGATTTTTGTCAAAGAAAGGTTTCCTGGCTTTAGTAGAAAATAATTAACATAGTACTCAGAGAGAACTGCTTTTATAATAGTCTTCAAACATTATATTGTTCAGAACACTGGCTTACATACCAGTCATGATTTAAGTAAAAAGCACTTTTATATATGCTGTATTAAGAGATCCTGCATATTCTTGGAAACTTGGAAGCATCTAATAGGAAGTGTACCGTACTATAAATTATAGTAATCTTTCAAACTAATTGGTACTGTTAGATCAAAAGACAAGGGGACCAGGACTGAAAAATCTGAACTGACCTGTAAACGATTCGTGCAGCCAAAACTGTCCAACAAATAATACTATGTGTAGAGGAAGTGCACGTTAAATATGCTTAAAAGATCAAGCTGCGTGCTATATCGTCTTTAACTGTTGCGTTTTGTGTCAACTCAGGTGACGGCTCATCAATTGACTGTGGTTATAAATTGCGACGCCCAAAATTGCAAATAGCCCTTGTGTATCCCTAGTTCGACGATAATTCAAACTAAACTAACCTAAAAAAAGTTTAAACAAACATGTGTTTCATAAACAAATGGGAGAAAAATAGGTTTATTCAACAAGTAAATGAAGCGAAACTTAAAAAAAAAGAATAAAATTATATATACATGACGAGCTAGGTAAATAATTTTCTAAAGTATTAATTATACTCGAGGTTTGGATACATCTTTATTATCACTCTTTTAAACAAGTTGAATACATCATTTCACTACGGTGAACTCAGAGTGAAATTACTAAAGTTTAAAAAAAGAGTAGTTTAAGTAAGTGCCGGATATATAAGTATTAATATATCCGGCAATCCAATTGAAATTTAATTTTTTTCACGCAAGTTTTACTTGAAATGTTTGCATCTTATAAAATGAGTGAAAAAAAGTACTTTTTTTTCACTGCATTTGGGTGAAAAAAGTAGTTTTTTATAATTGCGTGAAAAAAATCCGACTTCTACATTATAATTTCAATATCAGACGAGACGCGTGCAAAATTATTGTTAAGCTGCTAACAAAGTTTTATTGTTCACTTGCAAATATTTTTTTACTCAACATATATTTTCATTGAAAACGTCCCCAATAAATGCAGTAATTTCTGCTCTTAAAACAATACGCTAGTTGGAATATGAAAATTCTATTTTATCACTGTTTCTAAAAAGCATAACTTGACGCACGAGTGTGATAATAAAATTATAGTGTAAAATGTTGATTTTTTCACGCAATTATAAAAGAAATACTTTTACTTATAAATTCTGATGAGTTGAGCAAAATAAAATAAGCTTAAATTAGGAGAAAATTATTTGGTTAGAGCAGGAAAAGTGCTCCTCGCATAATCCAAATAGTGAAGATCTTAATTAATTTGGTAACAATTTAGAGCACTTGTTGCATAAATATATATTTTTTTTAGATTTCACTAAATTTTCAAACAAAAGCAATTTATTAACATTTAGTTGTTACTAAAACAGAAGGAATTTTAATGATATCTATGTTCTGCATTTTGTCCTACTTGAATAAAATGTACTTAAAAATTAAATGTTTATATATATATTTTTTATTTGCATGATAAAATTATCTTTATTAAATGGTAAAGTGGAAAACTTTATAGAGCACATATGGTATGACACTTGCACATGTAGCCTCGGGATAGACTTGGCCAAACCACCTCTAGACACCCCCTGTCCCGCCAAGTCTGTCATCTGGAATTTCTTATCGTATTGCAACGAGGGGTTGGTGTACAAAATAATTTTCCTTTTACCTCTTTTTCTTCCCAACTAAATTAGTGGGATAAAGAAGCCAAGATGTAGCCAAATCGAATTGCAACATAGGGAAAACGTAGTTTAGGGTTGTTAAGTTTTCTACCCAAAGTCCCTAACTAATTAGTCAGCTATAGGGATTTTTTTTCGTCGCATCTGGGACTGTCGCAAGTGGGACGACACGATTGAAAGTAATGACGGATGAGATATTTATAAAGTTGACGGTCAGATAACTGATATCAAATTTACTTAATTATCAAATAAAGCTAATTGAAACATATCCCCAATGACAGCTTACAACACTTCCAATGTTGAATAACTTTAAATTAGTACAAATTCGATAACTCAAAACGAATAAAAAAAAAGAAATACAAGGGCTCAGCCATGTAATAAACCGGTTGTAGTATCTCGCAACACTGCTCCCACAAAGTAGGTCCGACACCGAACCCGATCCAAGGTTCATAGAGTTCGACTCTCTCAGCAATCTAATTCTACAGAAGAGCGTCATGCCCATTTCGTTTTTTGTTATTATTATTTTTCGTGTTATTATTGTTATTATTTATTTTTATTCTTCTTGATTTCTTTTTTGTACATTGGAGTGCCCCCCCAACTTCATTCTGGCTAGTTTGCTCCTTCCTGTGCGTTTGGCTCGTTGGGTGCCCCTTTTCGGACGTGCCTGGCATCGCCAAGTAGTTGGAATGAGTCTTAGGGTGATAGGGCTGGTCTTCTAGAAATTGGTGGTTATCGCGGATTTTGGGCTAAGTATTTCGTCAGTATTTTCCTATTTTGTAAAATATAGAAGAAGACTACATCAGACAAAGGCTAGTAATTGGTAAAATAAGAATTATTGTCCTACCCTTAACTTAACTAAACTTAACTTGGAATGTGCCCTCTAGAAGGGAGAGGCATAGGCTTTGTCTTACCCTTACATAGAAGATGATATATATTTGTTATTATGCCTAGGGTAGACTGACCAGTGAGTGAACAGGCCCCAGTTAATGAACATTTGGTAAATATAATTTTAAAAAAATAAGGATTGAAAATCATTCCACTGTATGAATTGGCAACACTGACTTCCTCCCATGCAGTAGGAAGCTATCTGACAATGGATGGTTGTGTGTCCTGGTCATTATATCCTGGTGTTCCTTCACTGGCGAACGTGACGTCTTAAACGTTCATTCACTGGTTAGTCTACCTTATATCTAGAATTCTTCTTATACATTTCATGCATCTTATGTTTTTCTTGCTGGTTTTAAGTTTGGGTAATTCTTTTGTTATATAATAACGGATTAATGGCGACATTGTGAAAACCATTAACTTCTTCATTTCCAAATCGAAACTTTAATTTTTTTAATATTTGTTTTTGTGTTACATAAATTGTGCAGAGCTTTGACTTTCATGTGCCTTATATTTTGTTTATTTCGATAAACTTAAATCGATAGCTAATTTTTGTGTGGTAATTTTCTTATCAATCGTTTAATAGGTTAAAACCATGGAGCTTCCATTTAAATAAAAAAAAAACTTGGAAGTAAACTTTCACTATTTAACAAATTTATTTTTCTTGGCTTGTTTTTCGTTAACCAAATCCTGATGCATACTCCTTATAAATATCTTTGAATAATTTTGTATGAAGAAAGACTGATTTAAATTTTTTATTCTTCTGCGAATGTTTAACTGTAACTATTTATTGCAATCAAAATAGGTAAAAATGTAAGAAACGATCAAAATTAGTAAAAGTTGCCCTTTTTGTTATCATTTACACCAGGTTAACTGATCTACACCTGTAAGACAACACCACTAAGGTCAAAAGTGATGCATACAGAGTATCGCTTGATGCACAGAACCTAATTTTAAATAACAGGAAAATTATATTTTACCGAAAAAAATTATTTATCATGGATTATCATATCACGGTAAATTATTTGAATTTAACAATTTGGCGACCATCCCTTGGCGATTAAAATTACAACCCCCTCGCCTCAGGGCCAGATCCATGCACAAGTAACCATGCGAGGCCCTTCCACGTACGATCGTAGCTCTTTTTCCGCAGCCCAAAAGCTGAGCCTCACGGTTTGCAGTCTGCTTCACCCCCAATCCTACCATGGAAATTAAATGGGAATCAAAGTGTATTTCGTCCCATTATAATTAAATATTATTTTATATTTTACTCAAAGTTATGTAGTTATGTTTCAGTAAATTAACGTAGCACAAAAACTACACTAGGGATAGTGGACGAGACTCACTATTTCAAATTAATATCAAGTAAGGAAGCAAGAACCTAAAATCACACAAAATGCAACTTTGAAGCAACATCGTATACATGGCTGCGCCAGGATATTAGCACTTGAAGAATTTAATGCTCACCAATCCCCTCTGCGATGGGTTTTACTTCTTAAGTAGGACAAACTGTCTGTCAGGTAGCAGTGCTAAGAAAGTATTCGATCTGAGGACATGAAGATCTTAGGACCAAAGCCTTATCAATTTTTTCTGAATCATGTAGTAGGAGTACAGGTATAAGGGTAAGCTCCAACTTTAGACAGAGGCCGGATAGCCTAGTAGTTAAGATTGCAGACCATTACACGCTAAACAGTCGGCGAAGGTGCGGGTTCGATTCCCGCCGTCACCCTGAGTGTATTTTCTCTCTGTGTGTCAGTAAAAATTCTATCTGTGTCTTACTAGGCGAAGGTTTATAAGCTGGTCTCTTATCAAGCATACAAGCCGGAAACACATGTATCTACCAACCAAACAACCTTTAGACAGCTTAAAACCGGAACGGCTTTGGGAGAAAGTGTCTCATATGGACCTTTGGTTTTGGTTTGAACGTTATATTTTTTTAATCGAGCTATATCTACGCAAAGGATATTGGTGACAGACCTCCTTATTTAGAACAGCTGTCAAGTGACAACGCAAACACCTGAGCTGGCATCCAAGGAAACCTCATAGCAACATCGTACTTGGCGTCATGGCTTCGACCAGTGTCCTTAGTTAGAAGCGTAATTGGTTGCGGAAGGCTCCTCACTGAAGATAGAAATAAACGGCCGGAAATATTCAGCATTGTTTACAGAAGCCTAACACTAACATGGCTTATTGAATTTTAACATGAACTTCGGTCAACTGAAAGGCCAACCGAGGAGTTCTATAGTAGGGTAGAGGAACGACTCGTACTGAGCTGCCATCGGCAGCATGGCTAACTACGGAGCCCGAATGCAGTGACAAAAGTTCTAGTTAATTTATAATGTTGATACTGAGAAAGGAAGTACACCCAGGGCAAAGGCGAGAATCAAATCCGCACCCGTTACAGCGCGTGGACTGCTAGCGTTATGGCCTGCTTTCCAAACCACTCGGCCATCGGGCCTTGCATGCCATCATATTGTCTCCGTGTTGGTAAATGGTGCGGTTGGTAGGTCTAGTCTCTACCCTACTATAGACTCTTAAGGCGCGTTTACATGAGCCATCGAATCCATTTAATGCCAAAATCCCCATTAGGGGAAAAAGAGGTCGAGCAGGATTTCTTACCCAAATGGTATGGCCGAATCCATGGTATGAAACATCAAACACTCCTTCATTGGAGGGTTTACGAAATCCCCCAATGAACCCTGCAATTCCGGTTTTGTGTGGGAGAAAATCCCCAAAATGGAAAAATTGCTGAGTTTACTCTTTAATCCATGGATTCGATGGCTCATGTAAACGCACCTTTTGAAGAGAACCGTATAGATCCCACACTCTTAAAACAAATGAGCGATTTTAACTCAGTCTGAGTTAATTTTCACACCTCCAGTCTTGAAAATGCACTTCCCCGAAAAGAGTGGATCCTTTGTGCGTTAAACCTCCGACCAGGATCACTCCAAACGAGTGATTTTAACTAAGTCCGAGTTAATATTTACTCCTTTCCAGTGTCGAAAATGCAATTCTCCTACTAGAGTGGATTTCACTCTTTTGTTTTAAGAGTGCATACAGCTATATCCTGCAGTAGAATTGACATTTGCAATTCAACCTTCTATCGCATCACACACGTTTCTCTCTCGGCAGTTCAAAAATAAAAGAAAATAAAACCCAAGCCAAGAAAAAAATCTTTGTGACCCCCCTCCTTGCTCACTAATTAGAGAAAGAGTAGTTGGAATCCCGCAGTTCGGCAGGGAAACGGCGGGGGCAGTTCGTTCGAATCTCTGCTGGAATTTGAAATAAGGAAAATGGAAAACAATAAGAGAGTTCGTTGGATTGACATTGCTAAAAAAACCATGGGTCGAACTTTAGTATGTGTTTTTTGTAACAATGTACTACTGGAGCTACGACTATTGGATATTATATTCTTAAAATTGAAGGGTAGCTATCTATTAAATAGCCTATAGCTTCGTCATACGGGGTTTAACCCTTTTAGTATAACAGTGATGGGCCAGTTGGAATCATCATGTCTCTGGTCATAATTAAAAAATAATAATATGGCTGACATCTATTGGGATTAATAAAAAATATATTCTAATATAAAGAAGTTTGAAGAATCGAACGATGTGCTTTTTGATATCATAAATGGCTATAGACGATTAGAAAAAAAATTCTAAAATGAGAATTACAAATTGTCATTGCGACTGAAAGAGTTATGGCTATGTCATGATTTTACAACAAACAGTTATAACGCTTTATACACGTAAAGAAGATTTTTTAATTAATGGTCTTTTAACGCAGGATAACAAAAGTAAAAGTTCAAGGGAAAATTTAATTTAGCTTTATAGACTCTAATGAGCAAAAACCGAACATGTCAATGAAAAAGTTCAAACTTTTCCCGTTTTCTCTAAATTGAACAATGAAAAGTTTCTAAAGCCGTTCTTATAAGTACCGTCAGTAGATAAAGAGATAAACAATTAAATTAACAAACTAGCCCTTTCTAACAGAGTCATTACTTAAAAATCTGCAAGCATAAGAAACCTTTTTTAAATATGTGCAATTGAAATTGCCTAAAAGTACGCTTAAAAATTAAATACTTAGTATCATGTTAACAAGCTTTAATTTAATTGAATTTTAAAGTGTTTGATCATTGTTTGACCACACTGATTATCTATCTAATTAACGAAATCGAAATTAAACACTAGTTAACATTCCCCAAGAAAAGGTTTTTTATTCCTCTCTAATTATATTCTTTCTACAAAAACTGCAGCTGTATTTTGTTTTCAATAAATTCTACTTTCGCAAATACAACTTAAATTTCGAAGAACATTAAAGGTGGGGGCTCCAAACTACAGTTGTGTTCTACATGGTTAATTTTTATTCGGCTGAACATCTAGCAATTTCAAATTTCAAATCTAAAGTAAGATTAAAGCAAACTTATAATTTAAATTAATTTAGTAATTATATGTTTTATTTATAAAACAATAATGGTATTCAAATTTTTTAAGATGAAAGATTTGTGTAATTGAAAATTGGTTATTCGATAATTGATTTTCGTTATTAGTTTTAAATACTCTTGTAGAATTTTCTTAAAATCCTGAATTACGTTTTTAAATTCAATAATTTACATATATCCTTTTGTCGCCGTTAAAAATACTTAATATGTTTGGATCTATGCAGACATCCAAAACATGCTACTTCGACGTTGTTGTAAATAAAATATTTTAGTATAAATGTTGAAAAGTTGCTCATGTTACATTAAAAAAAACTATTATTCTGAGATAACGGGGGACCAGTCTTTATAATTTTAAGCGTCACCGCTGTAACTGCTTACATTTCTACAGGTATAACCTCAACAAAAAAAATTCATGGGGGCTCCCCGATTACACTGGTACCGATACACTAGCAGTCTGCGCGCTGTAACGGTTGCGGGCTCGATTTCCTCCTAAGCCCTGGGTAAACTTTCTTTTCTATGTGACGGTAAAAATTCTTTCTGTGTCTGTCTTACATGACGAAGGCTTATAAGCGGGTCTCTGATCAAGCACACAAGCCGTAATATATATCCTACTCCCCCCCCCCCCCCCCCACTCTACCACTAGTACCGATCGCGCTAGCATATAGGAGGGTTAGCATACGAGGACGCTCTATTAGTTCCGTTGGCTGCCCACTACCTCTTCACCTACACAGGTTTTAAAATGAAGTTCATTTTTATGATTTTAGTTTCATTTTATGCAAAAAAAAACCTTGACGTTTTATTTGTAAGCGTCGAAAATTATTTATCCAGGTGGCATTGAAGACATCAAAATGATGTTATTTAAAAGTTAATACTTTTGTCAAAAAAAAACTTCTTCAGTTTAACGTTATATGACTGTGCTACCAGTAACCGCTAAGAAATTTTTCAATCCGGACTTCAAGAGGAACATTTTGGAGACCCCTTGCATTAGGCAACAGTGGATCCCTAATTAAGAGCATTAATAGCAGTGTGATGCAAAATCAAATAAGCAATCAATTCAAACAACAAACAAGAGAGACACACTTAAAAGAAAACGAGACCTCTCTTCTCCCTTTTGCCTCCTCTCATTACCAATACCTATTTGCTATTACTTAATTCCGCCGATATCTCCCATTAAAAAAAAAGTAACACACCAAGATAAAAAGAGAAACTAAACTACACGGCAATGGCCAAAAGGGATCGCTAAAATCAATCTGGTTGCAAAAGCGCAAACACAAACAAAAAAATAAAACATAAAAAAAAACTGAAACAAAAATCGGATTTTTAGAATTCAACAAAGCAGCAGCAATCACAACTAGAAAATGTAGCAACAAACAACCATAAAAAAAATATTCCTTTTCGCTTTCAACGGTAAGAGCTTTCTCTTTCCAAAGAAATCCCTGAGAGGGAAAAACCTCTCTAAAAGAGAGGGGAATAATTTGTATTTGCCTTTCAAATTAGCCCCGATTACCATATTTAATGGCTATGCCACAATTAGGACTCAACAGGTAAGACACAGAGCTCTCTGATAAAACAAACACTGGAGTATTCCCCTTTCCCCTTCTTTTCCCATGCTCCAGAGTCGTTTTCTAGTTACTCTTTACTTTAGATCTTGGCCCGCCCAGAGTTTTTTTTCTTAGAATTGCTTTTTGGAATTTTATTTTCTAGTTATCGGGTTGTTCCATCTCGACGTTTTTTTCTTATTGTTATTGGTAATTTTTTTATTGTTTTAGTTGCAGGAGGTAAAAATGCTTTAAAGGAACATAGGTTTGTTCCCCTTTGCAACTAAGACCCCCCCCCCTTCCCCCTAATCAATTGATAATGTAAACTACATTTCGCAGTGACAATGTTTTTAATCTGCATACATTACAAAGCGCGTGTATGTACACTCTACCAGACATGGCTTTCATATCAGCAGCAATGAGCATAAAACTTTTTCCAGTTTGTTGTTAAAGCTTTTTCGCGTCTTTTTTACCTTTATTATTAGTGCTTAGTCAAATTTGCTCCATTTCTTATTTGCAAGGGGATGTTTTGATCTTTGTTTTTTTATAATCTCCATCTTGAGTTTTCATCGGTCCCCTTTTCAAGAGGTAATGGTTTACGTCTCTTGGGTCCCCGAACCATTTTATTCGCCGCTTTTGATTTTACCGATGCATTTTTTTGTGAGTGTACAAATATCCATATTTGTTTTTTCTTGGTCGATATGCATTCGGCTCAGATGGCTTTTTAGTCCCTCCTTTTAGTTTTAAAAACTTAAGAGACTTACTTGAGTAATGTGTAAGAACAGGACTGAATATTTTGTTCTGAAAGTCTTCTTAAAATCGAATAATGAAGTTCTAATTCGGTTAAAAAAAATCCTAATATTTTATTATATGCCTGTGGGGAATATTAATAAAGACTTCGTTGTACATCATATAAATATTAATGATAGGAATTTGTAATATTTGATCTTATTTGTTTCTGAGAAAAAAAATGGAATTGCTTTTAAGACACTTAAAAACCAAAGAAAGCATACCAAACAAAGATAAATATATTTCATCTAAATGTATTCGTAAATACCACTTGTATTCATTTATGTGTTATATCCTGTGGGAAATTTAAACCTTTGGTTTATAAATGCATAAGAAAGCACAATTTTGGCAGGTTTTTTTAAGTTTCGATTCCTATGCATTGAGAATAGTACCAAATATCTGCTTTAACTCATCCAAACCTTTCTATTTTTTTTGTCAATACTACGTAATGTTAAAACAATTCATAAATATTTTGTTTGAGTATTTCTTTAACATACATGAAAGTGCCACTATACACAAAAGTGTACTATATCCAAACAACAATACATATAAGCACGATTTTAGCATAATGGCGTTCAAACTCTCTAGAAAATAAATAACTCTCTATTATTAAACATAAATCTTTAAGTGCATGAATTTTAGTAAACCATAGTTCAGTAAAATATAGAAACAATACTGTACAAAATACAAACATTAGTGCATATAGTATTGCCATGCAATCCTATACGTATCAGTTCTAATACAATTTGTTCAAGACCGACTCAACTTGAAAGGCCAGAGAAGCAATCCGTCACGTCAAGAGCTTTCAGTTCCGTTCGGAGTGTTGACTGTAAAGAAACAGAAAAACGAAACATGTTCGCACACGAACGACCACATGAACGACTTGGGAACATACTTTTAAGTCTCCAAAAAATTTAGTATATCTTCTTAGGAACAGCAGACAAAACCAGACCAAAGCGTTACGTCAGGGAGAGATTCTCTGGCCTTATAAGTTGAGTCGGCCCTACCTGGTTGGTTGGTAGACATATATCCACAGGTTTGTGTGCTTGGTCAGAGACCCACTTATAAACTTTCGTCAAGTAAGACAGACACAATACACACACGTAAGTAAATCCGTCTAATTTTTAGAGACAGAGGCCCACTATAGAGGATCCCCCGACTTGACTTGTCACCCCCAGAGGTATTGAATTGGAAAGGAAACTTGGTGGACTTTTTGTCCACGACGGAATTAAACATGCACCAGTCACCATTAGCGTACACGGGGGTCTTCTTAAAGCAGCGGTGCTCGAACTCGCAACCTTAGGGATTAAAGTCCAATACCTTACCAACCAGGCCACCAACCATGCCTGGATATGTCAATATACCCACCAAGCAGGTAGACCATTACCAGACAGCTTGGGAACAACAAATACCTCAAAGGTTCAGAAACTTTTATAGGTCTCCATCAATCAGCGTTTCTAATCCTCTGATCTGAAAACTATATCCCTATTTCACGAAAAGGAAGCCATAACTTTATCTTTATTTGTGGT
Source organism: Hylyphantes graminicola (assembly GCA_023701765.1). Taxonomy (NCBI): domain Eukaryota; kingdom Metazoa; phylum Arthropoda; class Arachnida; order Araneae; family Linyphiidae; genus Hylyphantes; species Hylyphantes graminicola. The sequence goes on along the minus strand of CM043120.1, from coordinate 32,740,006 downwards.
TTGTTTGGTTTTCTTTTTCAGATTGTTGTGTTTTGTTACTTTAGGTATAAGAGATACCTAAATATGAACCTTCTGATTGAAGTCGGTACCGAAGATACGAATATATTGATCTGTTGACCAGTCACACTTTTACAAAGTACTAGTCAATCCTCTTGCTACTCTGATTAAATGGCTTCATTATTGAATTGGTTTTTTTTTTTCAGTATTTTCGGTTTATGACACATATTAAAATTTTAAAAATAACATATCCATTTGTGTTTGTCTTCAGTTATTTTTATAGTATTTCAAAGATGTTTTTTTAATAGTTAAATTAACCCTCTGACGGATACAGACTTATAAACCCGACCCCTGCCTATCAGGTTTTCCATCAATACACATAATTTTCTAAAATTTATAAATTTTATAATTTTTCTAAATTTTAAATTTTGAAGGGTCGAGGTGTAGTTTCTTATCACCTGCAACAGAAATGTAACTAAATAAAAATTTAAATATACAATTTTCAGAAAAAAAAAAATTTTTAATCTCATCCAGTGAAAACAAATTTACACTTCAAACAATTTGCTTATCAATTAGAGGGTAAATGGTAATTGTGCTTTAACAATGTTAATTATTTACAGTTAAATTGCTTAATGCTGTTGAAATTACTTCAATGTCATTTAACGAACAGATATGTCAATACAGAAATGATATCACTTGAAAGTCGTTTGGGAAATGTATTGTTGTTGTTTTTTCAAACTTAAACTGCCCACTTAACCAAATGTTGTTTTTTCAGAAGCAAAGCAGTTTTTGCCTGCTCAAAAAAACATGCTTGCAGACCTTATGAAAAGATGAACTTTATCAGGTTTTTTTTTTCTTAAAATACTATTTTCTGGAATCAATAAACGAGTCTCTTTTTATGATTGTAGCGTGATGCATCTATAGATATCATCAATCGCTCTCATTTAGTAATTGATGTGGATTTTCAATGAAAAAAGCAGACATCGATCCTTTTTGACTATTCTATTTTATATTTTTCTCCAACTCTTAATGATGTTTACGGACTATCATAGAGTTAATATATCATCTGTCACGCACAGCTATTTTGTGAGACATGAACAAACAGACACAAGAAATGTTTGTTTTTTAGTTTGGGTATCAGTGCTTGTAAACGCCTATATTTAACAGTAAAAATCGTCATAGCTTAAAATCAAAAAATACAACGCGAATCATAATTTTTATTTTAAGATGTATTTTAGATAAATTTTCGTGTTTTATTAACTTATTTAGTATCGTTTCTTATTTAGTATCATTTTTTCTAATTAAATCCGTTTGGAAGTATTAAGTAAAACATGTATGGATTTCGCATCATTCTATTCCCCTTCTAATGCAGGATGTGAGTGAAAATGTTTTTAGAGACTTCTGTCAAATGTGAAACCAAAAAAAGAAAGAAAATGAACACATTTTTAAGCAAATGATCAACTAATTTTTTCTGTCGGTTTTGTCCTAACTATTCTAAGCCTCTAAAAGTATCATAAGACTAACGACTGTTAACCCTGTAATGCATTTTTTTTCATCCCGAAAACATATATTTGTATCTTTAATACTCATGCATTATGGGGGAAATACTGAAAAAAATTAACTGCATTGGAATTTAAATAATTCAATTTTTAAAAAATTTGCCGTATGGCAAACACCTACTACAAAATTCCAATTTTGATAAGAATGACTAGAAAACTACTAAATATATTTTAAAATAACAATCTTGAACCATAATTATTCTTTCAAAACAATTTATTTGCATTTAGTACTAATATTATTATACTTTGAATACTGCCAAAGACGAAATTTCACCACAGTTAATAACTTCACTCTTTAATTTGAATACACTTTTACTACTGTCATCTATGATGGTTATAAGTAACTAAAACTTCAAAATGGAATGTTATAGATGAAAAAACTCAGATTTGTCGAGAGGGAGCTCTACTTTTATAAAATAAAGTGGATTATGTTACTTGTTGCACTATGGCAACATCATGCATTAGAAGGTTAAACTTTTGTACATGCAAGCAAATGTACTAAGAAAACGTCGTATGATAGTTGCGACTGAGAATATGTAATACATGAACTTGTGAAAATTGCTTTGATTTGTAGTCAATTTTCCAGGAGAATACGAATAACTGAAGGCATAACCTATAGCTTAAGTCGGTAAATATTTTTTAAAGATATAATAATAGTAAATTGGTTTAAAAATAGTATTTTAAAATATCGTGATTCTCCCAAACGAATTGAACGGACAGGAAAAACCAACTGAATGGTGGCGCAGTATGGCCTTAGATGCCCTTGCGCCATAAAACCCAAACATCCATCCATCCAACTGAATGAGCAAGCACACAAGTCGGAATATATATGTAAAATACCATACCATACCATACCATACCAACTGAATGGATGGGAAACTTCACAAAGAAGGCATAAAATGCCATGGCCCTTTTCTTAGAGTTTAAAAAAGATCAATATAAAATCCTATAAAATATCTACGTCACTTTCTCCTGTCGCCAGCGGCTATCGAACCAAAAAAAATTCTAAGAAACTAAAAAGAGAGGTGAACCGCAAGACAACTTTCAGTTGGGAAATAAACAGGGCATAGGTCATGTTGCCCGGGATACGAAAAATAAAAACGCCATCGGTTAGTTGAGGTTGTTTCATTGGCAAAAGATTTCCATCCTGTAATATAGGTCGGCAAGTTTCAGTTTGCGTAACAGAGTAAGAGTTTGGATTCGCATGGTACTTAAAGCCAAGCCTATCTTCGCCGGATGTAGTGTCATCGTAGATCAAAGTCTATGACAGCACAGAATGAAAGGCCCTGTGTAGCTGTTGTAGAGATTGTATAGAATACCCATCATATATTTAATGAAATGAAGTGGTCTATGTCAGACGTTTTTTGGACCAGGTATCATCTAAAAGACATCAAATATTTTATCCGGATGTAAAAACTCTACTTATTCATCAGTTGCGTAATTAATAATAGTTATATTCAGGAGAATTTTGTGTATGGCCTACACTGTTAAAAAAAATTGTACTTGGCTTCTCAAAAAAAAATATATATATATAGTAGCTGCAACGCTGTGTGGTGAAGTGTGTCGCCATATTTTTGGAACTCGGTTAAACCAGTTTTCAAGATTTTGCTTCCAAAATCTAAAAAAGGGTTCAATTCAATGCTAAAAATATGTTGAAACATTTCCCCACATTTACAGTTGCAGCTACCATTAACCATATTTTTGGTGAAATAATCACAATTTTTTTTTTACAGTGTATCACAACCGGGTGAAATGTCATCGTAGACTATAGTCCAAAACTGGATAAAATGATAAGCACGTATTGCTATTGTAATGTTTTTATGGGCTGAGAAATGCATAAATTATTCTTACATCAATCATGTATTTGAATTTTTTAATTCTCGGATGGTGTTTGAAGTTTGTGGGAAAGAGATTTGAGTTCACTCTCGAAACTGATAAAGAAATCAGGTTTTAAGTTTAAGTTGTATAATTTTAATTTGGTTAATTATATATAATGGTTGCCTCTCTAGTTATCATGCATTTCGAAAATGAGCTAAAGACTATATCATGAATATTTTTTGCATATATATCTAGAAAAATTATTTAATTTTGAATTGTAACCTGGCAATAGCTAGGCAGAATTCTGCAGAAATACTGCATCGATACAAAAAATATATATTTTAGCGAAAAACAGTTTTTGTTAAATATATCACCAAATAATATTTAAACTATATAAAATATAACTTCATTTAATTTAATACCAATCACACACAAAACACGTGACTATTTTTCGAAGTTAAAACCTCACTTAATATCTTAGAGTCCTAATTAGGTAGACTATAATTTAAATGCTCCCAATATTATAAAAAAAACCTCCCCAAAAAAACTATCGGTTACACACAATCAAATGGGGGAGGTAGAGAATTTAATCTCCCTACCCTAGGTTCATTCGTCACCCCCCTATTCCCTACTCAATCACCCCAACATGGTCACCTGATGAGAAACACGCCAAACCTCAGTCCATAACATGGTAGGTATTGCCATGGTGGAGAAATATCGCCTTTTTGGAGGTGTTTGGAAACAAAATACTACCTTGATCAGAAAGTTCCCGGAATAGCCCCCGTGAAGCGCTCCCATTGTTTTGATTTGATTTCGTTTGATACACACACAAGTTCGTTGTAGCAAATTTAAATCCATTTATAAAACTTAAAAAAAATCGCCAACACACGCAGAGATAGATGCACTCTCTGCCGCGTAACTTTTGCAAATATCAAGCTATGACTCTAAGATTTGGAGAGAATATCAACAACAAATGTACCAACTTTACACAAAAAAAAAACTCAAATCGAAGCAATGTGAGCGCTTCACGGTGGTTATTCCGGGAACTTTCTGATCAAGGTAGTGTGCAGGTACAGAGTTGAGCTTCAATTATTATCCAATCAATCGGGACCGATTCTCATTCAATATATAAAGAAATCGGATAGTCGTTTTAATGGTATATTTTAATTAATTACTGAATGTCCATTGAAAATTAGAAAAAAGCTATTTTTAATTTTTTTTATTTAAGATAATGTGGCACTGTTACATGTTAAACATACAGTCGGATGAATGGATAGAAAAGTGGGATATGATAAAGTATCGGACAGTAGTAGTTCAGATAGTTGAAGTTCAACTATATTTAATTGCGAACTTCAAGTGGAGTAATGCAAATGGACAACGTACTTTTTAACAGTGGTCAATAACGGTGTTGACAGCTGAGAGGGCCCATGACGCAATTATAAGAGACAAAACAAGTGACAGACCATGAAGAATTTCATTTGCAACAGCATATCAACACGGACATTTTCATGGCATTTTTAACACACAATCTGTTGATAAGATCTGTTACAGTGTTAAAAGAACTAATATCGTCGACTATCTGAAGGTTCAATAGAGTTCAACGGGATTCTAAAATAATTGCTAAAAGTGAAATGTTCAGCCGGCTCAAAAGTAACCTAAAACTTATATAAATGAAATATTTTAAGCCTAATGAAGATAAATAAACATAATTTCATTGTTAACTTCTCTATCTAAATATGCTAAACCCCTGAACGTAAAATCCAACATAATCCTTCTTCCCACTCTCGATACTAGAAAAAATCATTTATTTAATTCGATTAAAAGTTGGTTAATTTTCTTTTGGTAAAGATATATAAAGAATTTCTATTTATTTACTTTTTTCTTGGATAAACAACAAATAATTATTTTTAACAAACTAATTTTCGAAAAGTCTTTCAAAGCACAAAAGTCCTGCATTATTTCAATATCTTTGGCGAATTCTGTCCAATTTTGGCTTGAAGCCCCTACCTCAAAGGTAACAGCAACCCACCCCTTCTCTTCCCCAAACTCGGGGGTGGATGGACCAGACGATTAGGTGATGTTCGATGCCAGATGTTGCCACCACAGAATTCGCCGCGGTTGTGAGTTTGGGGGTGGGAGGTAGAGCAGTCATTTACACCGCCCGAGTGTTCTGCTGGAGACAGACCCCCCGTTCTTTTAATTAACTTTCTGCAGAACAAAAGTTATTAAGAAGGTTCTGGGGAGTTAGGGGCGATCGGTGACTTGTCAGAGATGCAGGTTTAATTTTTGATGAATTTGAGTAAAATGAATTTTAACACTTCGTCAGTTTTCTTAGAATCTTCTGTAAATGAAGATGAAATTTCACTGAATGAAAATTTTACCAACATACTAAGTACGTAAGGGATTTTGATTGGAATGAATTCTATTTTGTTTTCAATATTTTGAATTAAACGAAGAAAAAAAGATCTAAAAATAACAGTGATTAAAGAAACATAAATTTAAATCTTTTTGTTAATATATTAATTAAACAATTCGCTAATGTAGAAATTAAATTTCAACACTGAAATTCCAAGATAATTAATTTAATATTAAGAAAACTCTCATTTTATTGATATTGTCATCATTCAAATAGGAGTTTTCGCTTCTACCTTTACTAAACATTAACAAAAGGGACTATTTTAAAATAACAAACATTTCTTAGAAAAAACATGTATTTAATTACTCCAAAGTAAAAATAGTTGAAAAAGCCAATTCAAAGTTGAAATAACCATAATCCCCCAACAAAGTCCCAGGGACAGTCAATAAATCAAATTCCAATAAAAAAAAGTAATATTCCAGCGGTAACTAGTACACCTATCTAATCTACAATCGGTCACGAGACTACCAAATGAAGCAGGTGGTCAACTTTTTTATTCCAAACCGGCAGGACACAAACTACATTTTTTTTAAAAAATATTAATTGAACAATTTCCAAAGTAGAATTTAAATGTCAACACTGAAATTCCAAGATAATTAATTTAATTTTAAGAAAACTCTCATGTTATTGCTATTACACTGGTCAACAGTGAAAATGCGAATGAGATAAAAGTACCCAATTCTGAATGATTTCGACGTGCTAAACACGAATATCACCTTAAAAAATGAAAGTTAGCTCTTGTTTTCGAGTTAAGGTCGTTTTTTCATTGCATAGGATACAGCGAAATGCAGGAACTCACCAAACGCAAAATTAATTAAAGTCAATTTTGTTTACAGAAAACCTCCGAATTTGAGGCTTATACAGATTTTATTTTATATTATTATCATCATTAATATTGGAGTTTTCTTTTCTACCGTTACAAAACCTTAACAAAAGAGATTATTTTAAAATAACAAGCATTTCTTAGAAAGAACTACGTCTTTAATTACTCCAAAGTTGAAATAGCCATAATCCTCCAACAAAGTCACAGGGACAGTCAATAAATCAAATTCCAATAAAAAAAAATATTCAGCAGTAACTAGTACACCTATCTAATCTACTATCGGTCACGAGACTACCAAATGAAGCAGGTGGTCAACTTTTTTTATTCCAAACCGGAAGGAATAAAAGTATTTATGATTAGGGCGCAACTCCAACATAAGAAGCGTTATTAAGTGTTCTTTATAACGCCCTTTAATTCCCGCGTCACGCTTCTCGCTTTACGAGGGACTTTTTTAACAACCAGACGGTGTCTGGTAGTGTAATTAAGGCTTTTCACTTAAATTGTGGGGTTAAGTATGTTGTCATACGAAACGCCAGGGCACATGCAAGACTTTGGTAGCTGATGTTTTGTTGGTGTCTTTGAATATTTTGTAGAATAGCCCTTGAAGACCGAGCTATCACGATCGTGCTGGTATAAAAGAGAACGTTCTAGGTTTTCAAAAAATATCGATAACGAAGCCGCTGACTTGTACCATTCGTTATTTGCATAAAAAATGATTTTGTTTTTAATGAGTTTCTGGCATTGATGCTGTTAAAGGAATTTTTTTCGATAAAACCAAATTTAGTCTCATAAACTTAAATCAACGCCATCTATAGCCGGTTTTAAACGGATTGAAGCAAACTAAATATCACATGGCCGAATTTCTATATGAACTAGCTGACTGTCACAATTGAGCTTTACCAGATGACATATCAGCTACCGAGAAAGTCGTGCACTCCAGGAAATATCCCGGTGGTAAACAAATACAGTATATCTGTACCTGTGACCGGGATAGCCTGGTTGGTAAGGTCTTGGACTGGTATCTCTAACGTTACGGGTTCGAGCCCCGCTGCCTTCCGTAGACCCCCCCGTGTACGCTAATGGTGACTGGTGCACGTTAAATCCGAGGTGGTCACAAAGTCCTCCAAGTTCTCATACCAAACCAATACCTATTAGAGTGACAAGTCAACTCTGGGGATCCTCTAGTTGGCCTCTGTCTCTAAAAATTCGATGGATCCACATATGTGTGTGGTATCTGTCTTACTTGACGAAGGCTTGTAAGCGGGTCTCTGACCAAGCCCACGAACCTGAGTATGTATGTCTACCAACCAATATGATTTGAAAAAAATCCTGGCCATGTTTAGTGTGATTATAATGACGTCAACGACGTCAACGTCTTTATAATGACGTCAACGACAATGTTTGTTGTTGATGAAGCCACACACTTTGTACCTACATTGGAGTGAAATGGTATCTGTGAAATACAGAACACTTCCAGAACGAATTTAACGGAGTGTAAAAGAAGTTCCGGATTTGTACTGTTCCGGATTCTTCCGGAATTGGTACTGTGGATATGAAGTTTATATTTATAATAAACTTGCAGGCTTTTAACTTTTATCTTTTATTTCACATGTATCGAACGGTCATCAACACGATACCGAATTGCCCTCACAGTGTCACAACTTCGTAAAGATGTCATAGAATATTCTGTACTAGTATAGCTATGCTTGATTTAAATTAAATGAATCTCCACACACAACAGTACAGTGCTCATAATTTTTTTAAAAACTATTTATGCGTAAAAATAGGTGCCTTCTCTATTCTCAAGGACTTTTTCCGCAGGTCCCTATGGAAAATCATATCTAACAAAATTTAGTTTTCCTCTTCTTAATAAATATTGGAGTATTGCGAAAGGGTCAAACATCCGAAATGAAATACTTTATTTTCTACAAGATTTGAAGGGTGTTAATTCTCAGAAAGTGGTTTTAAACATTGATTTCCTTTTTTAAATAACCCTATAGCTAGAACTAAAGAAGCTACAGACTTCAAATTTGGTTCACGAGTTCTTAATGCCTGTCAAATGTCATTTCAAGATATTTGAGAAAATCGTGCATACTCAAAGTGTTGCTTCCACAGAACTTTTTAGGTTTTATAGTTATGGAAAATAACTTAAAGGGTATGTATTTACCTTGAAATATATATGCTTAATTGATTGATAATTGAAAGTCGTATCTATTATACACCCGATTTTTTATATCGTTTAGTCAATCAGGTTGTGTTGATGCAATCAAAATAAAACAAACTGCTCCAAATGTAGACGAATAAAAAGGGCGACGTTTAGAAAAAACTTTGGGAAAAATGGGTGTCTTATCCATTCTCAGAATATTATAATGACCCACTTGAAAAATCTCTTTACAAATTAATTTACCACTTCTTGTACAATATTTCTTTACCACTAAACAAAAAGGATCCAGCCGTGTGCAATGACCCCCAAAACCTATCTGCGTCTGTATTTCCCCCAAAATCAAGAAGACAACGCAGAAGAAATTAACCCTCATAGTCCACCAAAAATATCCAGCCGTACATTACATGGACTCCAGCCTACGTCCATCTGAATAAACCCACCTGAGATTCTATTTCGAAATTAAAATTGTTTATGTATTTTTGATATCATTAGTTTAGCCATTTAGATTAAGACTTAGATTAGATATAGTTCATTCTTTTCCCTATTCATTAACAAGTACATGGACTCCAGCCAACGTCCATCTGAATAAACCAACCTGAGATTCTATTTCGAAATTAAAATTGTTTATGTATTTTTGATATCATTAGTTTAGCCATTTAGATTAAGACTTAGATTAGATATAGTTCATTCTCTTCCCTATTCATTAACAAGTACATGGACTCCAGCCAACGTCCATCTGAATAAACCAACCTAGGATTCTATTTCAACATTAAAATTGTTTATGTATTTTTGATATCATTAGTTTAGCCATTTAGATTATGGATGCGTAATATTGAACTAATACAAAATGTACCATAAAATATATGAAACTAGAATAAATTGGATAGAGATAAAAAGCAACTTTTGTGCAAATGTGTGTTGTATCTATGGTAAGACTTTTATAAAGACCCACATGGTAAACCTTATCGCAAATTGCTTTGCACTTCTACATTATTTCTACAATACACAGCCGTATCCAATGACCCCCGAATCTGCGTCGGTATTTTCCCCAAGATCAGGAAGACAACACTGAAGAAATTAACCCTCATAGTCCACCGAAACTTCCTATTTCCCCCTTATTTGCATTTGGGCAGCCAGAGTCTTGCCCGCATTCTGACTGTATGCGAGTCACGCGCCTCGCCCTCTGCAAGCCATCAATTTGAGAGAAGAAAAAGCACGCCCTTTTGCAAATACAAAGATCTTCTCTTCTGGAGACGAGTGATGGCGAAGAAGTAATGAAATGGTGTCGAAGACTTATTTTACTTTTTTTTTAAATTTACATGTGTGTGATTATGGATTATAGTATCAATATTTAGCATTATATGTGTGACTGCCAACACAAATACCCAATACTAGCCCTGAAACTTCACGAAAGAGTAATTACTTTGTAGAAGATTGTTCAGTATTGGTCTAGCATAAAAGAGGTTCTTGAATCAAAAAACGGGTAGGTGAGGCTTTGTGGCGATTAAGTGAGGGGTATAGAATCAAAAGTTGCTAAATCCAAAAAGTAAAAATATGGGAAATCGCAAAAAACTGTTTTTAATACCTTACTATTGAATAGAGTAAAGGTGAATACATGTAAATTAGTAAAAAAATTACATGTATTCACCTTTACTCTATGCAATAGTAAGGTTATTAAAGCAAAAGGTATTTTTGCTATTTTCCATATTTTTACTCTTTTGGATTTAGTGACTTTTGATTCTATACCCCTCAAGTCATTGATACCAGCAAATTCCTCGAAAGTGAAAATCAATTTTTTGCGAAAACCATCTAGACAAATTGTTACTGATTTTTACTATCAGATTACAATTAATATGAGATCTGTGCAAGTTGAGATGTGCCGATAGGGTCAGATTTGAATTTTACCTTTTGTTTTTCAGTTATTTAAATATATTAATTCTTTTTATATTTTCATTGTCTGTAGAATTTGTTATGTCTATTTCTTTCTAACATTAGAATTTATTACAACTACGAAGTTGTTTAATAATGTACTTTTTAAAATGTAGTAAAGTATGAAGATTTTGAACTTGAAATTAGGTTTATTTTCATCTCATGTTCCCTGTTAAAAGTCCTTTTGTTTTTAATTTTATGAGTATCACAATTAGAAATTCGACTTTTTTAGTTTTGTGATAACATAATAAGAATTTTATAAAATTAAAGATCATCATTTACTCATCTTAAACTATGGCTGGGTAATTGTATTAAACTAATAAAAATTTTGATATTTTTCAGAAAAAAATATTTTTATTTTATCTAATTCTGTTGAGAAAATTGAAAAATAAACATGGAATTTATGCATGTGATAGTTCAACATATACTTTCCATTAATTTTTTTGTGGGCAGTTTGTCAAGATAAATATTTCAAATCCTAACTAATTTATAGTCACAAATAAATTTATTAGAGGTTTGCTAATTTTTTTTATGCTCGATATTGTTTTTCCTTCATTTTTAATAATATATGTAAGAGCACTTTATACAAAGGAACATATTAAAGCCCCATTAAATACTAATATCACAATAACAGATATCAACTGTTTTATTGTAAAACCGCCAATGTTACTTGCGTCTTTATTCTAGACTGTTTCGGGTAAAGCAAAAAGGGGAAGGGAGCAACGGGATTGTATTCGATATCCCTTTCACTTAATTATTATTCTTAATCTATGCATCAGATCACGGGATTTTTCTTTTCTTATTTTTATAGGGTTAGCTCCGGTTGCTTCCTTTTCCGCATAATGACGTCATCACGGTCCATGATATGGATTAATGATTACAGTGGGAGTTTATTTTCCAGTTTTTATGTGAAGAGTTTAGGACTGATATTTTTTTACCAAAAAGGCATGTCGGAATTTTTGGTTTTAACGATGCTTTTACCATTTCTTAAAGGATTTGAAGAACGCATTTACTTGCCTTGAAAATTATGTTATTTCTAACTAGACTACCATCTTTTTAGCAGAAATTCTAATATTTCATTTATTAACTGGTAACCTATGAACCTCTTAAGTTTGTGTTCTGTCTTTTTCAGCTTTAAAATAGTACTACCATAGCCTCATTAACAATATTGATATTATTTCATTACTACAGAGCAGTACTTATTTTAAAAATCATAAATGAATTCTACATAGCCGGTTTTTCTTATACTTAATATATCAATGAATATTCTTAGAAGGATTATGTGTATAAAATATTTAATTAAAGTATGTATATTATTTTTAGAAATTAAATTGAATTGTTTATAAAAGTACCGCACAGTTGCCATTATTTGGCTGCCATTATTTGGAGCGATGATTTACCAATCTTGTGATTTACCAAAGTTATGGTTTTATCACAATATTAGAAATTCACCCTCAAAATAGTGATGGCACCAAGAAAACTTCAGGATTCCAGTGCAATTTTGCACCAAACCTTTTAACAGTGTATGTTATAGTACTGTAAGTTAAACGAAGGTATCAGAGTAAAAAGTAAACAATATTCACATCTTCAACACTTTTCTATTACGATTTTCAAGTGTGATAATTCACTGAAAAGAAAATTTCACTGATTAAATTTGATATCAAAATTGTTTTTTGCTTCAGCAAATGTTTGTTTATAAAATACTCAGTTACCTTCAATTTCCAAACAGTACTTTGGCTTTTAAACTTAGTATTGGAGTGAAATAAAATCTGCCGTGAAAAGTATGAATAACATTTTATTTCGTATTTTAAAAAATATTCATACACCAACAAGTAACAAAAGAACAAATAAAGAGGCAAAAGGCTTAAGACTAGAATGTAGAATTTTTTTTATAAGTACTTTTTTATCTTTTTTTCAGGTTCTAAGCATGCAAAATACAGATGGAGTGACATTGGCCAATCACAAGGGTCTGTGCAAGACTGTAAAAACGGGGCCATGTTAGCGGGTCTTTCCTCGCAACAGGGCCCTTGTGACGATCGGTGCTCTAAAATCCTGTCTGTCTGTCTTCATTCACTGTTTAGATAAATTCCATCGGAATACAAACTGCTGCTTTTCTGTATCTGAAATGGAATAAAATGTATGATGAGTCATTGAAACTATTGTTATTGAAACTATTGTTATTGAAACTATTGTTATTGAAACTATTGTTATTGAAACTATTGTTATTGAAACTATTGTTATTGAAACTATTGTTATTGAAACTATTGTCATTGAAACTATTGTTATTGAAACTATTATTATTGAAATTATTGTTATTAAATACCCTTGTTATTGAAAATATTGTTATAGAAATTATTGTTATTGAAACTATTGTTATTGAAACTATTGTCATTGAAAATATTGTTATTAAATACCTTTGTTATTGAAACTATTGTTATTGAAACTATTGTTATAGAAATTATTGTTATTGAAAATATTGTTATTAAAAACCATTGTTATTGAAACTTTCGTTATTGTAACTATTGTTATTGAAAATATTGTTATTGAAACTATTGTTATTGAAACTACTGTTATTGAGTTTATTATATTTAACCCAAGTGCAAATTTCTCCAATAACAAATTAAAGCCATCTACATATGTTATATCCCTATTTTCCAGTAACTGTAGACTTACCCAACATTTCATAGAACAATCAATATAATCTAATTAAAATACTCTTTATTAATGGCCAATTATAATGAGTTTATAATTTTAGTTCACATTTCATGAATATAAGGACTAAAAAAGGTAATTGTTTAAATCGAACACTTTGTAGCCATGGCATTATTTTGAATAAGGTTCACCCTTTTATTCTTGAAAAATCTATCCTGACAATCTTTTTAAAAAAATATATTTAAAAACTTTATGAAACCATGGGTATCATTAAATTATTATCACTGCATATCGAATCAATTATCCTTAGTAAATAAACCTGGTAATTTATTTTAAAAGAGTTAATGGAATATAAAATATATTTATGTAAAATTCATATAAACAATAGCTAACAATGCTATGAATAATCAATATATGGTCGAAAACAACAAATAAGTTCCGTAAAATAGATACAATTAATATGAAATTGACAAAATACCATCATTAAATGGCATTAAATTTTTAACGAGTGCCTTAAGGCTGCTATTTTGGGGACAAAATTATATCTTTCAGACACACATAAGCATTAATATGTAACATAGTTTACAATTGTAAACCTTTCTAAGAATCGATTATCCCTAATCCATTATCAACAAACTATAATTCTAACAAAAGCCATTATCAAAACTCAAAATCCACATATTACATAAATCTCGTTACGACCATAATATAAAAACTAAAGCATAATAAATGAATTTTCAGTAGCAAAGTACCATATCACATTTGTATGGATCCAATCTTACGGTTAGAAACCTACACGCAATATTTAGCTACATTGTTTTGGCAACGGTGCATCGCAAACTTTACTCATTACGAATAAAATGCTTTTTAAAAATGAATCGCTAAAAACGAAAAGTAGCTAAGTCTGCAGAAATATTTCCGTGCATGCTTCTTCTAACGCTAAATATAGAAACGAAAAAGCTTAACGGGAAATTATCCAAAGGGCTCTTACTATTTTTTTGCATTAATCAATTCAAATGAATCTGATAAAATAAGATTATAGTTACAACTTTGTGAAAACTATACAGAGGTTTGTCCGTACCATTCGTAAAACAATCAAAAGCATTTGAATTCTAGATTGGTTTACCTATAAATATTTAACTAATTATCCTCAAAATATACTGTTCGTTCATCAATCTCAGCAGCAGTTTTTTGTTGTTCCCATGTATTGCATTATTGTTATAGGGTCACCGTACAGTATACAGAAGCTTTAAGCAGTGGTTATTTATCCAGTGTGTATTTATGAAAGTGTATATTCGGTTTTTTAATTATTGGTTTCCATTTACGGCATTGATTGTTTACAGAATTATTGATGTCGGAAAATGGTTGGTACAAAGTGGAATTGTATGGATTGGCTTGTTAGTTTCGTTCAATATTTTAGAGTACAGGCGCAGTTGAGGGTAGGTTATAATTTGAATTATATTTCTTTTTACTTCGACTAATACTTTTAAAAAAGCATTGATTCCAAAAAGAGTATTTTTGTTAACCTTTTGTATTTTTGACACAAATCAAATTTTGTCTCTTTTATTTTACATCACAGATGGATCCAATATGGTACGAATTATTTTTTTAGAAGCATTATCGATTGCAGAATAATCTCTTAGGAACGTGTAGTAAGTTTATACTAAATTCAAAATTCTTTCATGTATATAAATTAATCAATTGGATCATGTTTATAAATTAACTAATTTCCATGCATATAAATTAAATAATTTTCAGGCATATTAATTAATTATATCGTATAAATAAATCAATTGGATAACTATCTATGTTAGAAAAAAATCAGGTAAAGCACTATCATGTTATATAATTAAAAACTGAATTTTACGCATGGAAATAACAACACGTTACCATATACATTTTAATAATAATGCTTAAATTATCAAATAATTTCCGTTCAGGTGATGTATTTTTTGAATCAATGAAACACTTTTTTATGATATATGTATAATTTATTAAATTTGTTTGCAATATTAGACTTTTATAATAACAAACTTGAAAACTAAAGTTAAACTAAACATCATAAAATACAAAAAACCAACATTAACAACAATAATTAATCTCTAATAGTTATAATTAATAAATAACAAGTTTAATTCCCAATCACCAATAAAAAAACGGACAACCGATTGTATCCCCATAGAAAGTAATCCACAACTAATCTCACAGAATCGGGCGTATAAGGCGTAATATTTTCTTCCCAGGAAATCTGGCAGCATGAAAATAATCCCCGTCTAATCGTTTGCTACACCCCTTCCCCACCCCGCAATCGGATTAGGAGGCGGTTGTCGGAGATTTAGGGGGTTGTCTTAATTTCCCGCCAATTAATGACGTTTACTGGCCCTTGTCTACACAAGAATAGGAGAAGAAATGGGAGATCTGCTTAAGTGGGGATTTATCGTTTGGTAGAGCCGTTTCTTTTGTTGTGGTGGATGAGCCGTTTTGGTTTGTAGATACTGTGTTTTTCATATTGAAATATTCGATTTTCCTTGATAATTTGTGTTGTGTATTGTTTTGAGGTGTTGTGTTGGTTTTAGGGGGCTGGGGCGCTCAGTCGGTTAAGCACTCGCTTAGCATGCGGAAGGTCCCAGGTTCGGGTCCGGGCATCGCCAAAATAGCTGCCGACCTATAAACGGCCGTGCTGCCAGAAATGTCTGACGAATAATACCCCGTGTAAGGGAGTAGACGTTAAATATCCTTCAAAGTACTAACGTTGCGTACGATGTCGCCCTTAACGTTTGCGTTGGGTGCCTATTCAGGTGTTGGATCGTCACCTGACTGTGGTTCTAAAATACGACGCCCGTCGCCAATAACCAATAGCCCTCATGTAGCTTTAGTGCGACGATAATTCAAACCTAACCTAAGTGTCGGTTGTTTGTTTTTTCTTGCTCATTTGTAAACAAATTATTAATGGTGAAATAAAACAACTAAATTGGTTTCATAAGTGGGGATTTCAGACCCACGATAACTTTCTTAATACATTGATTTCATAGTAACAAAATTAAATACTGTAAATAATTTTAGCTATGCATATTTTATATGTGTTTAAATTTGACTTGGATGCGTCTTACGCTCAGACTGTGCATAAAATTTAATTTTCAAATATTTATAAGTATAATACTTCTTTGATATTCTCCAAATTGAAAGATTAAGTTTTAACATTCCATGTACTTTACAACTATTAAACAACTTGTAATCAATTAAGATTTGGAGAATGCACACACAAAAAAATGCACTATTATAATATACTACTTCTGAATGCTCAAAAATACAAAGCAGTGTTTTTAGTACTTTTTACAATAGTTTTATTTTATTATACTTCACTGAATTAGGAAAATAACCTGTAATTATTTGCTACGTCGAAATCATTTCATTTTTATTATAAGAGAGAAAAAGAGATGTTTTTATTCTGTTTTGAACAAAATAATTATAAATACAGAAAATGACTCCTGATTTTAGACACTAAACTTAATCTACTAAATAGGAAAATTTGTAATGCATTGTAATAAATTATAAAAATTATTACCTCCAATAATAATAATATTTTAAAACTTTAACTACAAAAAAAAAAAAAAAAACTCAAACGATCCCCCAACTAAAGTACTCCATCCTATAAAACCAAAATACTTTCCCAACTCCCAATCTGCTATCCCAAATCAATACATCACTTGTTGATTTAGTGCGATCGCTCCTAAAAACCTCATGGCCTCAGGCCCAGCTTACTTACAGCATACTCCCCCTTTCGACAATCGGATTACCGTAAAGACGTTGGGATATGCTCAACTGACCATCGCCTCAATAGCCCCTCGTGATGCCTTAAGTGGATATCGTTTCTGCTGCTATTTATTGTATTGCTATCCATCAATACATTGTCCGTCATCATTAAATTGATATTTAGCAAAGATGGATTGTTGGATTTGTTCAATTTTATATTATAAAATTTAATGATTTTAACAATTTACTTATTACTTCCGTGTCGATCATCAAATTACCGTAAAGGCGCTGGATTTGCTCAACTGACCATCACCTCAAAGCCCCTTGTGATACCGTAATTGGATACTGTTTCTGTTCCTATTTATTATCCATCAATAAATTGACATTATATTGATCTCTATCATTATAATTTGAAGCTTTTAATCATTTATATTTTGTACCTGAATTATTTTAACAGTTTACTTAGTACTCAAGTTTTCAGACAAACGAATCACAGATAAAGACGTTGAGATTTGATCAACTGACCATCTCCTTAATAGCCCTTCGTGATACTTTTAGTGGATATTGTTTCTGTTCTCATTTATTGTCTATCAATGAATTGATATTATATCTATCTTTATCAATGGAATTTGAAGTTTTTAATTATTTTAAATTTAAATCTTAGCGATTTGAACAATTTACTTATTATTAACGCTGCCGATCATTGAATTACCGTAAAGACGTTCCTATTTGTAGTCCATTGATAAATTGGTATTATATTGATATTTATCACGCGAGTTTAAAAGTTTTTTACCATTTTATTTTTAAATGTTAATGATTTTAACAGTTTACTTATAGCGTCTTGTTTATCGAGTCTGATCCTGATCGTACATTACGACCTTGACCAAAGTGTTGTAGTATTTTTTATTCTTTCTGGCAACAGCCAACAGTAGTTTAGGTTAATTTTTATTTAAAATTTTAAAAGTTTGTCTTTCAAGTTGGCTTCCGATAAGGACATTGGGATTTGTTCAACTGACCATCGTCCAAATCCTTTTGATACTTAGAGCGCATATCGTTTTATGTTTCATGGTTTATGGTTTGTCAAAAAGGCTTACAGGGATTTATGTGACATTGATA
Source organism: Hylyphantes graminicola (assembly GCA_023701765.1). Lineage (NCBI taxonomy): Eukaryota > Metazoa > Arthropoda > Arachnida > Araneae > Linyphiidae > Hylyphantes > Hylyphantes graminicola. Next base: position 32,721,779 of record CM043120.1, on the reverse strand, counting down.
TGTTTATGTTGTTAGTTTTCAAGTGTGTTAATATATTTTACAGTTTCATAACTTAAATTTGATTACTTTGTAACAACTACTTTTCGAAATCGGATTACAGTAAAGAGGTTTAAGATTCGCTTAGCTGACTATTGCCTCAAATACTTTGCTTAGATGGATTTTTATGGTTATCATACAAATTTATGCTAAGATGGAGTTTTTTATAATTGTATTTTGGTTAGTCAATGATCTTTTACTAATTATTTCTCATAATTGATATCTCCTTAATTGAATACTAAAAACTATTTAAATATATTTTAGTTATACAATTTTAACTAATTAAATTACTTTTCTTCTTCTTAATTTACTTTTCTGCTTAATTAAACTTTTCTTCTCAATTTGATTCATATAGTTTTTTTAATCAATAAAAACGAAAATACTTGAAACATGCGTATTCAATCAAGATAATTTAAATCAAGAAAACATACTATAAATTTTGATTTCAAATAGTATCAATGAGAAATAATAACAATTTTAGTTACAAATTAATAGAATGCTTTATCGGATGAATGTTTGGGTTTACTGGCACAAGAGCATCAAAAGTCATATTTCTCCAAATGCCAGGTTATTTTAAGGAATGCTTTATCGCTACTAAGCTTTACGTTTGTTCAGCTTGAGAATGATAATCTAAACAAGTATCAAAAGCTTTTTATCTGCACAATTAACACATCAAATTCATATCTATTATATGAGTCAAATTTGCTTAAGTATTTAAAACAAATAGAAATAAAACTGATACCATTTTATACAATTCTCTACGTTCTACTGCACCGAAATTCCTCGCCAATAAATACCTCCATCCCCGACCAATAAATCTCGTCGCCATCAAGTCAAGCTCTATCCTTGACATAGCATTTTGACCAATTCCCTTTTAAAAATATCCGAAAAAAGAAAAAAAACAATCTCCCAGGCATGGGTGGCAGTCAATCGGGAATTGGCGAAAAAGGGACAAATATCTGTATTTTGGTGTGATAGAGTCCCAACTAATAAGAAACTGAAATTGGTTTTGATAGGAATTAAGGTAGGTTTGTAATAGGACTGCATATATGAGTTGTTGGCGAAGTCTTATTAAAGAATAAGGGATGTAAAGAGGATTTGAAAAATACTGAGGTAAAAAAGAAATATGAAACGAAAAAATAGATATCAGTCTTGTGTTATGCGCTTGTTTAGTAAAAATATTATATTTGGGTAATTCCATGCCCAATTATCCTGTCTGTAGTGTAAGTCAAGTTTGTAAAAAGTGATTACCACTCAACTTTTAACATTAACTGAAAAACAAAAGTGGAGTAGTTAATATACAGTTATTATAACTAAATAATTATATACGATTTATTTAATTTGATTTATTTTTTTAATTTAAAAAAGCTATTTATCTCCTCTTAAATCGTGACTTACACTACAGCTACATGGAATTAGCCATCTAAAGTTACAGACGGGCAATTGGGCTTACAAATTTTACTTCCCTTCCCCCTATTTCTCCAAAAAAAAAATATATTCTTTGTTAATTATCCTCCACTTCAAACAATATAAATGAGATATCCTGACTGTATTTTGGTGGTGCTATTAACTGCATAAAAATTACATTAATTAAGTCGTAATGCTTACATTTAATGAAGTATTTATAATTAACAATCATTAATTGTTTAAATTTCAATTTAACAGTTATTTATTCAGTAGTTATTTTATTAGTTAAATAATGCACATTTCACATAGCTATTGTTTATTGATAACTTATTTATTATGGTTAACCGTTTAATTAATTTTACATCGCAAAATCATTACATTATCCAACGGTTATCTCTCTAGAACCTTCTCTTTATACGTTTAAAACAATCAAAATAATTTCTCCCCACTCAAATATCCCAATAACATTGTTTTCAAACCACCGAATGTGTGTATATATCGATATATAAAGTGCTTCATGGTCGAAATAGACTGGAGTGTTTGAAGAAGCCAGTGAAAATCAATTACCGGCGTCTTAGCTGAGGGTCCAGGCCAGTTCCTGGGAATTGAATTACTCAACGGCGTCTAATTTAATCTGGCCGAGTCGATTTTACGGGCGGAAAAGATCCCAGGGACTTTTAACGCTGGGTTCGCTAGGGGAAAGGTCGGTGAGGGAACGGTTCCAAGTTGTGTTTTGTTGATGGATAGAAAAAATTATTATTAGTTAAAATATTTAAAAATATATATATATTGGTTAATTAAATATAAAGAAATGTATTGGTTAATTAAATATGAAGAAATGTATTGATTAATTAAATATAAAGAAATGTATTGGTTAATTAAATATGAAGAAATGTATTGATTAATTAAATATAAATACATGTATTGGTTAGTTAAATATCAAGAAATGTATAGGTTAATTAACTATAAAGAAATGTATTGGCTAATTAAATATGAAGAAATGTATCTGTTAATTAAATATCAAGAAATGTATTGGTTAATTAAATATAAAGAAATGTATTGTCTAGTTAAACATATTTTTGTATCCGTTATTTGAGTATAATTAATAAATATCATGAACTTTTAACGCAAGTGGAAAAGATAAGGGAATGGTCCTAAGTTGTGTTTGGGTTTAAAGATGTGAAAAGATGATTATAAGTTGAGTTTAAACATTGTGAAATGTATTGGTCAATTAAAGGAAGAATTTTTGTATTCGTTATTTGAGTACAAATAAAACAAATCAGGACCTTTTAAAGCTACGATCACCAGGTAAAAGGTCCGTAAGAGAACGGTTCCAAGTTGTGTTTTGGTTGAAAGACGGAAAAAATTATTATTAGTTGATTTAAAACATAATAAAATTTGTAGTTAATTCAAGGGTTTTTTTGGGGGGGGGGGGTTGCGTTCGTCGAATACAATAAATAAATATCAGAGACTTAAAGCCAAGAGAAAGGTTGGTAAGGGGTTCCTATCTTTGTTTTGGTTGATAAAAGGAAAAAATATATAGATATAACCTTTTGAGGGATGCAAACGTGTAAAACTAACTTTCAGGTTTTCCAACAGCACATACAAACTTTAGATTTTTTGTGATTTTACTAAATTTTAAAATTGAAAGTAAGGAGAAGTCATTTATAATCATCTACTACGAAAAGAAAATTTTAAACAATTAAAAAAAGAATTAGCTAAAATTTTAAATTTTTAATTTCATACCGTGGAAATAAGATTACAGTTCAACCAAATTGTACATATAGGGTTAATGAAATATGCTTTAGATAGTTGATATAGATTTAATACTTAAAAAGTACCTTAAAATTAATGTGTAATTGTTTCAAGACAATATTTTAATAATAAAAAACATATTGGTTGATTGCAATCAAAAGCGTTCGGATGCCTAATGAAAACAGAGTGATTACGAAAAAAACCATTCTAAACAAACAACAGATGGTTCATTGATAATTAATCCATATGTATAATACATATTGATTAAGTAACAACAAAGCATTATGAATCGCTCAACAGTAAATTTAAAAAAAAATAGAAATAAATAAAAAGTAAATACTTCATATGTCAGATATAAGATGTCAACACGGTGCCGACAAAATTTGGCATTATCATGTATCGTGCCAATACATAATTTCTTCTGTAAAACACATCATTATTGTAATCTACTGCAGCTGGTTTTTTAAGGATTTCTAATTTTCTCTTTTGAGATATTTTCATATTTTTATCGCTTTGATTAATGCAGTGTAAAATGTCATGATCAAAAACGCGATAAAAGCATTAAAATGTTTTTGATAGGTGATATTTCATGGGATAATTGGCAAGATCGAAATTGTGTAGTTTTGAATTTCATACTTGTTTACTTCTTTTATTTGTTTCAAATGAACTAGTTAGTAAAAATCGTTGATAGTGTAGTCAATTTTAAAAAACTATAAAAGTATTTTTATGGAGAAAATAATGATGAAGTAAATTAGTCATTACATTCACAAGTTAAAAAAAATAGCTACTAAATAAGATTGATTTAAGTATTATGAGAAATAGTAGGTTTTAATTTTCTAAGTTACCTACATTATATTACTCAAATTCATTGCTATAAATAAAGCCTAAATTAAAGTAAAATTCAAAATTTCTAGTTCTTTACATATTCCTTTCTTGATAATAATTTTTTTACACTAATAGTGTCTTAAGCTGCACGAAAAGTAATTCGTATTAAAAACGTAAAAATGTAGCTCTCGTAAAAGTACTTAACTTGTCAAAATACTTAACTTTTTTTAGTTAAAAATTATATAGCAATACTTGTAGTTTATTTTAAATGAATAAAAACCAACCAAACAGAAAACTTCCTGAGCCTAATTTCTACAGTACCTCCAGTACAAAATAACATACAAGCAAAATGAAATTAAGATTGGCACTCAATTAAGATTCATCGCCTGTCCCTTGTTAAGACTCCAAACTTCTTTCCATACTACTTTTTATACACTATATTCTTTTTTTACTGGATTGTGTGTGTTGAAAGTCCAGCAATTTTCCTTGTCCCAAATATTTAACTTTTAGGCTTAAATGAAATATAGCAACATTTGTAATTTGTTTTAGATGAATAATTACCTACAAAATTCAAAATGTCCTGAAAATGATTTCAACAGTACATCTAGTACAAAATAACAAACAGGACCAAATAATTTATTATTGACACCCAATTACATTAAAAATTATATTTTCTTTCCGAATTCGTCAGTGTCATCGCCTGTAACATCGAAACTTCGTTCCATACTATTTTTTATCCACTGTTAATTTTTTACTGGATTGTGTGTGTTGGAAGTAAAGCAATTTTCCAATAATTAAAGGTACGAATGGCTAGGAAATCCCATGCCACACTTTGCCCCAATATATAACTTTATGGTTTAAAAAAAAATATAGCAATATTTGTCATTTGCTTTAGAGGAATAATAACCAACAAAACACAAAATTTCATGAACTAATTTGTACGGTTCATCTAAATAACAAACAAGACCAATTAATTTAAGATTGACATCCAATTACATAAAAAATTATATTTTCTTTCCGAATTCGTCAGTGTCATCGCCTGTCACATCGAAACTTCTTTCGATACTACTTTTTATCCACCATTCTTTTTTACTGGATTGTGTGTGTTAGAAGTCGCGCAATTTTCCAACAATTAAAGATTCGAGTGACTATGAAATCCCATGCCTTTTGTGTGTTTACGATCCCTTGTCAGCTAATTCATCATTTTCAAATTGCACACACGAAAGCTCGTTGTGGAAGTTACTATAAACACGACAGTGAGTCGACTTGGGTGGTACTTATTTTTTTATGGGGGAATCGCACGCAGAAGTCACATCACAGTGAATGAAAGGAATTGTAATTTTTTTTACCTTCTTTTTATATTTATTCGAAATCGCTTGAAAAGGTTTGGTGTATTATGTGTTCTTTATGAAAGTGTATGTATATTACGCTATTAGACCCTTATTGGAAGTTTGATTTGTAAGCAAAACTTTAAAAAAAAACTTTTTGCATGTTTTTCGATTGTGAAATTCTTCGTAACAATGATTAATATCTTCTAGAGTATTAATATACTAAAACTAGTGTATAAAAATAATTTCTGGTTTTATAATCATAATAAGAAAACTTAAAGGAAATATACCTTTAAAGAAACAATTATTGATGTATGAATATCTAAAATGCATCGAAATTGTTTTTAAAAATTACTAACATTTTATGTTAAGTGTTATATTACTATTTTAATTTACTAATTTAAAATATATCTAAAAATCACAATATTTTAACATGCTATTAATAAATTAATCATTTGTAAACAAAAAATAATTATTATTTTAAACTATCAATCTTTTAAATTATTTAGGTAATTAAAAATGACTTGGTTTATATATAGGTATGCATATTTAAAAACAAGAACATAAAGAAATGTGAAACATAAAGTAACTTAATTGTTAAGATATATTACTCCAAAACACCAATAAACGGATATTAAATGTGCATACTTTTACTACTTCACCTTCGAAATTCAATGAATATTCTTGATGAAAAGATAAACAAACAATTATCAATAATTATCAATATTTTTTCGTTAAATGTCCGAGGATTTATACAGACACGAAACCACAAGAATTTTTATCAAGTGCCGATGGGATGACCATTCCAGGCATGCCCCTCCGGAAAACACAATGTCGCCGTTGTCCAACACCAGATCTCCCCGCTTAATCACATAATGACCATACACGGGTCTTCCATTACGTCAAACACTTGCGATTTACCCTACAGATAACGACATGAAAAAACCTACAACGTAATAAAAAAAACTACAATTATATCCACTCTTCCAAATGATCTTAGGAGAATGAAACATCCATAGTATTTGTTGACACGTTCACACGTATAAAGACACCGGTTGGGGATTTAAAAAAACCGGAGGAAATGGCATTAAACTACCCAGAACATCATTCATATAAGTCAGTTTATTGCCTGGAAGAATCACAAAGTCTGAGGGATATTATCAACTTAGCAGATGACTTGAACGAAACAGCCTATAAAGTCAATAAACGGCTTAAATAGCGTGTTCACGCTAATATTCCCTTGTTACGAGCTGCAATCACGATGTTCAGTCAAATCGCGAGGGTTTCCACTATATTTTTTATTGGTATTCCTTCCTTTTTACATTAGATAAAAAAAACACAATCGTTAGGTTATAAGCAGTGGGTCTAAAAAACCATCGATAGCAATAATGCTAACAGTCCTCCCATCTTAATAGCGTATTCTCTTGTCCAAAAAAAAAACTGTTTGTTTGGTTTTGAAAGGTGCCCGTTGCGGCCTAGCACAGGAAACATAGACAAAGTGTTGCGCAGCTTTGGATTAACAAAATTGTAACTTATAGAGTAGTTGAAATAGTTTTCGATGTTTGTCACATAGAATAGGTTTTTAGTTAGAAATCGTTTTAGTAAGAATCCCACAATACGATTGTAAGCATGTAGTTTATTGAATACAAAAATACGAAATTTTGATTTTTACATAATACGTAACGTATAATTACAGTAACGAAGTAACTACTAACTGGGATGTATTCAGAAAGAAACAACGTATCTGTAGAAAAACTGTGAAAAAGTTATATGGAGGGGAATTATTGTCAGCCGAGAAAAGGTATTTTCCACACACAAAAAAACACGCCTTCTGTAAATTTAACTTCGAAAATTGTCCATTAACTTGCCTGAAAAACGCTATTGACTTTGTTTTAATCAATTCCTTTATTTTTCGTATATTACACTATCTCTATTATATCTCATTGCTCCAAAGTTCTTCTTAAAACGAAATAAAATCGCGATTGAGAAGAGAGTTTCGAAGTCGAAGAGATTTCCATAACTCTGAAAATATGTCATATTGACATCTGTATAATATATAGTTACTAAAATAGGCGTATACAGTTGGCTTTATTTAATTTGCTATTTCACATGAATCTACTTTGGGTTCCTATTCATTCGAAAATTTGCAATCTCTATATCATACTTATTACAACTTATTTCCATGCCAAATTTCTGGGAGCTCAGTACTAACCGACTATACTTTTGACTCCCAATACTGACATGAATGTTCCGTTTTAGGATTCCGTAATCAAATCATAACTGAGCATTTGACAGAAGTCCAGGATACTTATTTAACTCAGAAGCAATCAAGGTTAGGTTAGGTTTGAAATAATCGTCGCACTAGAGCTACGAGGGCTATTGTAAACGCTCGTCGTATTTTAAAACCGCAGTCAAGGGACGAGCCGACACCTGAATAGGCACCCAACGCAGTCGTTAAAGGTGACATCGTACGCAGCGTTAGGACTTTGAAGGCTACTTAACGTGCCTTACACGGGATATTATTCGTCGGACATTTTTGGCTGCACGGGCTGTTTATAGGTCGGCAGTTATTTTGTCAATGCATGGACCCTAAAATGGGACCTTTCGATGCTAGGAGAGTGCCTAACCGACTGGGCTCCCTAACCCCAGAAACAATCAAGAATTAGTTACATTGTTGTCAAGCCGACTTAGCCGAAACTCAGTGCAGCCACGACGATTTAGCGAAACCAGGGGGAGGGAGTAAGCTTTATTGAACGGTTTGTAACAATAGCCCCTAAATTAAGGCCTTTGCAGAAGTATATAAAAAAGGTAAATGACTTGTTCATGGTCTTTTAACAACCGCTAGTTTATGTTGCGTTAGATACTTTTCAACAGAAGCAGGACGAAGTTATCGCGTGCTAAGAAAGCATACAAAATTAGGTAAATATGTAAATTGCGGTTAAACAACCGTTCGTAAGTAAACTTGAGAAGTCAGAGTTGTTTTCGTAACAAAAACTTTAAACTTTGTTTGTTGAGTTTTAACAGTTTGATGTGTCGGTTAAAATGAGTGATTGTTATTAAATAAGAGGATTGCTGGTGAATTTTTTTAACTAAAAAATATTTGCTCTAATTTATCGATTTTCTTTCCAAGCTGTTTTTTATTTTTATTTTCTTCTTTTAATTGTAATTAGCTATATTTTAAACCTTTTTATTAAACGACAAAAAAGTACCAAAGAGATAAATTAATTTCCATGTAACATTTACTTAAATATACTGCATGCAATAGTTTTAGTTAGCATTCATTATTCGATAGTTGTATTATTTTTATAACGTACCAAAACTGTTCATTTTCAAAACAATATAATGGAAATTCTAATGTAAAACCTTTAATAAGTGTAAAAGTTTTTAAGCAGTTGTAAAGTATTATAAATATTTTGTTTTTATCTTCAGAATAAATTATATCAGTTTTTAAAGAGTTAAACCGTTTTCCTTTTCCTCGAAATATAGATTTTATTTAAAGAAAAAATGAAGTTTATGTCCTATTAAACGTTTATTTAATGTTCCAGAATGGCAGGAAATAATCTCTTTGTTTTTAATCCATATAATGGATCAGTAATATCACTACAATTCATGTCGGATAGTAAAATCTTCTAAAAAACATTTATTTTAAATATCAGATGATATCTAAAGAAGAAAGTATTGAGAAAGGTTATCCCGAAAACGTGACACTTGTAAAGCGAATAGAATTAAAGTATTTGCGCTACTTCGAAATAGGTTTCATCAAGTTTTGCTGAAGAATGACTACAATGGGATTTTAATAGAATTGCTCGTAAAACACTTTTCATTAGGTTTTTAAGTGTCTATCAAATAAAACTCTATTTATGAAACTTCATAATATAATTTTTTGGTATAAGAATGTATTTAAAAAATGGGTCAAAACCAATAAATATAGTTGGATTTAAATATATTATTTATTGATTTAAATATATTATTAATAATTAGGTTCCAAAATTTTAAAGGTTCTTAAATATCTATTGTGAAACATTAGAATGTTTCAGTTAAACATTTTGATATTTAATGTTAATAGTTATTTTTATTCAAAGTCGGTCAAAAAGGTTTTTTGCTAGTGTCAAATAGAATAACTATTTTTTTAAGCGTCACTTTTGAAATTCATATTTATAGGAAAAAGTAATAATAGAGTGTCTTACTATTAAAATCCTATTTGTATTCTTAAAAATACAATTTAATATAAATATTTTTTTATTAAGCAGTCTTTACTTACGAGTCTCATTGAGTTATAGGTCACCTAATTATATTTTTATGGCTACCCTTCATCAAAGCTTGTTTATCCTTTTTCAAGATCTATAGCGATTTTAAGAAAACTTTGTTTAAAGGTATCGATTATTTAAGAAATGATTATTAAATGATGATCAAATATATATTTCCTAAAGGTAATGCATCGCAATTATATACCCAAATAGTAATTAAGTGAAGGGTGAAAATTTTAAATCAAACCGGTTTTAATATTGAATTTTATGTGTGTAATAGAGGAATGTTAGTTTGTTTTGATCGAGTTAGGTGTTGCGTTTGATTTGAAAACAGCAAAAAATGTAAACAGCCAATTAAGTATTTACGCAAAAGGCCATTTATTCGCTTAAAATACCTTTATTATTTGTCCTAACATGTTTTTCAGTTGACGTACGAATATAATTACAAATTAATTTGGCCTTCATTATTAGTGTTGCTACAATAAACGTCAAAGAATTTAAAACGGTTAAAAAGAGACTTTATTTAGAAAATCGACTTAAAGTATATAGTAGAAGTTAAAAATCTATTGAAATTATACTGCTAACTTATTTAGTGATGTGTAGTAAGCATATAAATAATCGATATACTTAAAGATGATTTGGAAGAACTATTTTCAATTTATGCATATCGTAAATAAAAAAAATAACATCGATCAAAACAATTAAATAATAAATCATAGAAATTTCACGTTTAATAAAATTTAATTAAAAAATCAAGCATATATTTAAACTAGCAATTACTATCAAAATTATCAACCTCAAATTCTATCGATAAAAAGCAAAATTATTTGGCCTTGTTATCACATAAACATTGACGTGTTTAAAACTAATGCAGTTATGTAGAACACGGGATACAAATAGCAGTTATTTGTTTGACAAGGACATTAAATATATATTGGCTTTTCCGCTATGCTTTTATAACAAAGGAGACAAAAAAGTTTTACAAAATAATGCTTGCTATGATTGCATGCAGAGAAAATGTACTTGTTCAAATTTATTGTATCAAAATATCGATGTTTTTTTAGCTCCATTAAAAATAATGTTATAGGTGTTTTTTTCAAGCTTCATTTAGTAAATTTTGGTGTTATGTGGATATTGTAACACGTATTTGTTAAATGAATTCAAAAGTTTTTAGCTTTTAAATTACATGCATATATTATACTTATAAATTTATATTTATATAAGCGATGTGTTTGGTTGAAATTTTCAACAAATAATACTTCAAAAACCAATCAAATCAAAATGCAGTTCCTATTAACTTATAACAAGCCAATAAATCGATTGATATCCCAATGAATCACTAAACAAGATTTTAAAAAATTACACATTTTACTATGAAATAGTAAATATATAGCTATGTTCGTTGTCTTAAATACATGGCGGATTTATTATAAATAATATTGTTTTTAAAACTAAGTTATAATATACAAATAACTTCTTATACTCGAAAAATTTGCATTGCAAACAAATATTTTTCAACAAATTTATACTTTTTAAATGTATGTAGCTTTTCTACTATATTTAATATCTATTATATTTCAAACAACAGAATAAAAATAAAGCAAATCATATTATTAAATAAATACTACTTAAATACAAAACCACATATATTTTGGTAAAATATTTTTTTAATTCTTGATCCTCTACTTAAGTTTTCTAATTTTTGTCTCACATTTAACCTGTTGTATTTATGCGGTTCAGCCCCAAATCTCTTTTTTATGCTTGTTTTCAATGAATATTTCCTTCGCGTGAGCGCATTCAAAACGCACTTAAAATCGGCACAAAACGATTTTTGAAAAAACGTTTCGTTTACGACGTAAACGACGTTTTTTAAATTTATGTGCCACTCCTACTTATTACATGACACGGAAATACTAAAATAATATGCCACAAACATTATGCAAACAAAATGCTTCAAGTTTGTTATTGAAGAAGAGTATGTTTGAAAAAGATCATCGAATTTTAAACATAACGTGATTGGGTTTTGGTTCGTTATGCTTTATTATACATGCACCTAAGCTAAGGTATGTGTTTGATACTAATTGATTGTTTAAATATGTATGATTTGTTATCGAATATTCATTGTTTTCCTTTGAAATTTTGAGGAGTGGTGATTTATTTTGTGAGGTTACCCTCAGTCGTGCTCATTTTTTTAAAACTGAACAGGAGTTATAAATTTTTGTTTTCTTGTCCTATATTGCTAATGAGATATTCAATTTGTAAGATCATACCATCAATTTGGCCCCACGTTAATCAAAGCAGTAATTATCTGTAATTGTATAGTTACATATTTTAAAAAATACATCCACGAACTGTTTCTATTTTCTCAGTTTTGAATCACTTTACTTCCCTTAGAACATTAAAAGAAAAACTTAAACATAACAAGTATTGTGTAAAATGGCAGCAGCACAATATTGAGTTATTTCAATACAATTTTGAGTTCTTTCAATACAATATTGAGTACTTTCACTACAATATTGAATTATTTCAATACAATATTGAGTTGTTTCAATACAATATTGAGTTATTTCAATACAATATTGAGTACTTTCAATACAATATTGAGTACTTTCAATACAATATTAGGTTATTTCAATACAATATTGAGTTGTTTCAATACAATATTGAATTATTTCAATACAATATTGAGTTATTTTAATACAATATTGAGTTATTTCAATACAATATTGAGTTATTCAATACTATAATTGTGCTGATGGCATACGAACACTAATTTGTGTTGTTCCAACACAACTAACGATCATGAGAAGAGACTTTTATTACATCCATGCTCGATTGACAAATAACTACAAACTATATTGTTTTCAAATATATATATAAGCATAATAGAATCACAAAATTCTTTTTCGATACATTCGATACATTTTTCGTGCTACACTCCTTGCCAAAATAAGTTGGGTAAATAGAAATATGCTATGGAGAAGATAATTTCGCGCTTGTAAGGAGTTCCATAAATTATTTGTGAATAAATCCAGAAAACATGCTTAACACATTAATTTCGTCTAAGGTCTAACAGATGTGAATACTTTTTGAGAAAATTTGGAAATTTTATCAGAATGATAAGTCCATTTTGTTTAAATTGTATTTAGATCATTTTTTGTAAATATTGCCTTACACGAGTTTCCAACTAGCGGACCAACCGCGCTTTTCCCTCTGCCTTTTTAAGCTTTTTATTACCCCAGTTAGGTTGGGAAGGAGTGTAACCAAGCATTATCATTTAATTGTTACATAATGTTTGTATTGTTTCGACGAAACTTTTAATGACTGGTAAAAACACAATTATTTTATATTGAAAATCAACACATGTTCTTCAGAGTGCACCCAGTATAAGCGAGATATTTAAGTAATTCCTATTTCCAGATAAAATAGAAAGTCAACCTTGCACAAACATCGAATTCGAGTACTGAAGTCAAGCACAGTCCAAACCAACGCCGTTTGATACTTCGCAATGGCAATACTTTCCATTGTGGACTTCGATATAAGAATATAAGATCCCCCCACCTTCAAAAAGGCAAACAGACACACTCATAAAAAAAACTACCCCATTGTGCCGCGGGGCATATAACCACCACCCCACGTGGAGATCTGTCACAACAATTTGTCTGCCCGATAAATGCCCGGAACGCCACCCCAAACGCAACAATGCCAGGAAAGAACGATCACAAAAACAAACATGGCGAGCCGGGCAAGACCAGGTGTGAGAAATTTCGCTCGGGTTTTCTCACTTTTCGCCACACAATGAGTTTTTTTTTCATTCGATGTCACAAAAGTTCTAAATAGAAATTTTCTATTAGGGGTGGAAAAGTCGAATGGAATTGCGACGTAGGTAGGGGAAATCAGAATGGTTCGGTTGTAGTGAGGTTATATTGGCTATCGTTATACTTGGGGGGGGGGGGGTCATGGGAGGGACTGATTGATACCTGAGGAATAGGACCACTGAGTGTAAAAAAAATATGTTTGAAAAAATATTATTTCTGTTGTTTTCCTTCAGTTTTCTAAGACTCTAGAAATGTTCTGTAAAATTACACCTCGATTTTTTAAAGGACACATTTTAACAGTAAACTGATTAAATCCGTAACCTCTGATGCAAATACCACCTATTGAAACCCGTTTTTTTTTCGGTTCTGTTTGATTATAAAAAGAAAATTGAACTATACAATCTTAGTATGTCTCCACAATGGTAGAGTGGTCACAGCACCTGGCTCTTATGGCGTATCTAAAAGACCCATTTTGATGAACAATTATTCTTTGAATTAACGTAAAACTATACGGGGCAGTTCCTACCTGAGTTCCTGAGTTATTTTACTGCATATTCTTTTGTTTATTCAATGTTTCCGTGTTTATTCAATGTTTCAGAAGGGATATTTTCTATTAACTGACATCTTTACTTTTAAAAAAAATTCGGTTTGGGAAGAAAAATGATGTCCAGGAAACCCCTGAGAGAGCATTTGTCATAATTTAAATTATCAAGAGCATAAGCAGTTTGTAAGATGGTCACAGATCAAACCGGGCATTCTCGTCGGTAGGCTAGTCTTGAAGAATAATCTTGAAAATAACATTTGCTCAAGCACGTTGTTATTGTTCTTATAAAACCTCAAACGATTAATAAATTAACGTGCAAATAATATCCAGGACCAACAATATCCAATATCCAGGACCATCCAAACAGAAATTATTTGTGAAAAGCAAGGGAAGATTTAGAGTAAAACGGCGAAGTTTTCTACCAATGCAGTTAGGCAGAGTTTTTACTAAACCACCAGAACGATATGGATCTCTGTGTTGCCTTATCAATGAGGCAATCTGTGGTTTTGAAAAGGTATGACAAGGTGGTGCCAGAAGAAAAAGTTGGAGCTTTTTATTTTATTGATTTGGAGTCGGGGGTCGAGTAGTCATGGAGACTTTGGGCTTGTATTTAGCTTCGGTCGCCATGGTAACGCAAAACGACAGGTGAGCGCTGCTCGACATTCTCGTTTTCACTGACACTCCTGACTGGAGTGACTTTTTCTTGAAATAATTACTCCATTATTTTTAAAACTGGTCTTGTGAATGAAACAATGAAAGGAGAAGTTGTAAGTTGTAATCCGGAATCTCACCAACGCCCTTCTATCAGTGGGAAATGAATGGGGAATGTCAGACTTTTAAAATAGATTGGTAGAGTAAAACGGTTTCGTTTTTAGTAGTCATAGGTATGCATGAGTAATCATCGTGATAATGCTGAAGTTCAAGGAGAAGAGCAGATAACTATTATGATGGTTATATCCTTATGAAAATCCTAAATATTAAGTTTTTAAAAAAAACATAGGTACACATTCAGAGTTCATTTCAGATTAATTAAAGATAAAATGATAAATGAAGAGTTATTAAGGTAGGCGAATACCCAAAATTCCCCAAAATTCTAAAATTTTTACTATTACTTTAATCTTTTCCAAATTTGGCATAGTGATTTTAAATATAATGAATAATACTATTTCGGCATTTTTTTAAATTTAAATATAATTTATTTACTTTAAACGGTGCTTTTCTACTAAAAAAAGAGGTTTACGTTAACAAGTCTACGACATTGAATTTTCATCCTCTAAACATTAATTATGCGTTAAATTCTTCGTTTTGAACTGATGCATGCAATGAACCTCTAGAGTACATACAAATTACCAGAAAAGAAGTTATTAAGAAAAATGTTATAAATTAACCATAAAAAAGGATTTTTTACGATTAACTTACACTTGGACATTTAAAAAAAAACTTGTATATTTACACCAGATGTTAGAGGTTCATGGCACAGACATATATTGAAATAACATTTGTAAAAATTTTCAGGCTAATTAATGTAAAACTTTTTATGCTAGAAGTGTTGGCGTAAGCCCCTTTTTTTAGTTGAAAAACCCCGTTTAAAATAAATCAATTATATTTAAATAAAAAAAAATTGCCCCGAAAGCATTGTTCATTACATTTGAAATCACTATGCCAAATTTGGAAAAGATTAAAGCAATAGTAAATATTTTAGAATTTTGGGTACTTGCCTACCTTAAGGAACTGTATAACCTATATAATTTAGTTGATGGTCTAACTGCTGAAGAATTTAAAAAGGGTCGCTCGTGTAAAATAGCTTGCACAAATTGCCTCGTTTAACGACTAGACTATTTCTTAATAACTGAATGAATTAAAAAATAATAATCTTTAATTGCAAAACCAAGCAGCAATTAGCAGATATTTTTGAAAAATTTCCAATCTCCTTACATATGTAGGCAATTTCGATTCTATAAGCACAAATACACCAAAAGTATTTCCTATCAAAACGGTAAAGAAGTCAAGCCATCCCATCCCAAGTTCACTTCCCATTCAAACTGAATGACCTCACAGGGTCAAAAAAGCGAAAAAATGCACTAAAAAGACCTTTAGAAAAACCGAATCGCACGCGCGCTAAAGAAACTTGGGGCACCCAAAGAAGCGTAAAAAAACTCGTGTATCGCTTGCTTGTTTGGGGACCCCATGGGGCCCCTTGCGAGGTATAAGGGGCCTTGAGATCAGGGGTGGGGCACTTGGCCTACCTGCTACAGGTATCTTGATCTACTCTAAGTAGAAGAATCTTCAAGAGAAGTGTTTTTGCAAAGGCCGCACCTCAAGAAGCGTGGCCTTGTTTTCCTAGTCGAAATTTTGGTGTATCTGTATTGTAGGTGTAGGTTAGTTATGTGTGCTGCAGTGTTGGCTTGATTTGATGCCCTAGTAGATCAAAATATACAGTTAAAAAATTTGGTGTAAGATTGCACTGGAAAACCAGCGATTTATAGCTGCACCACTATTTATAGCGGTGATTCAAATTATTGCGGTGTATCAAAGTTTGTAAAAGTAAATAGTGGTAGTACATAGCTGGAAAGCTCTGGAATTCTCTGGTGCAAATTTTCCCCAAATTTTTTAATAGTGTAATGAATGATATCATTTGGCAGTTTATTCGATATCAGTCTAAATTTGGGATTTTGAGTACCACATATGGATGTGATCTTTCTTTCAAGTTAGCTTCTACGATAGTGTATGAGGTTATGATAGAAATTTATTACACAATTATTGTGTCTTTTAAGACTAGACAATAAAATGAAGCAGCAATTATTTATATGCGTCTTTATCTATTGTTAAGTATAAAAGCCCATAGTTTTTTAATTGTCCTTTTAATGGCTTAATTCATGTGTTCTTGTCTAGAAACTCGGGTATTTTACAACATCGGGTAATTGAGAATATTAGTTTGAATGCGAAAGATTAACAACAATTTTATTTTCACGATAAAAAAATTCAATCTCCTTTTTCATTCGAAGCCTTATTAGAGGTTTTCATTTAATATAAATATTTTTCACATGCTGTTATGCTTGAAACCCATACTTAGTATCAGGAAATATACAATTGATACTTTTTATATCACAGATCTAGAACATATACAGGTTAAGATAGGATTTCAGGCAAAACAAACTGTTTCGTAAACTGGACTGATAATTTCACTATCATAATACTTTTAAGACTCTCAAATCCACACGTTTTTAATTAATTCTATAAATTTAAAATGCAAATTTCTCTTTCTTCTCTAAGTAATAAATTTACAATTTTATAACATAATTTTTAGAATATTTGCTTAGGTTAAATTTATTTCCACTTCCAATGACACAACTTTTATCATCTTTGTTCTAAGATTAAAAAAAAACTAACCACCAAAGATTGTTTTCATTATTATGTGTTTCTTTTACGTATAATATCTTTACAAAATTCATAACAACATATCTAAACATACCCACATAAAAGTACATGTGAGGTTTCAGTGATTATTTCTCGCAAAATTCCGATATAAATGTCTCTAAACCAGAAACAATAAGCGAAGCAATAAAAGATCCAACCAGCGTTTTGATTACTTGTACAAATAACAGAACTGCTAATTTACTAATAAAGAATGTCTTCACCGTCACAGACCCGGAATATTAATAGGATGAAGACTTTTGCAAAACTATCACGCTACAATAACAAGAACAACCACGAAAGAAGACACAATTTCCATGGAGGGATATAAACACATCGTGGAACATTATTAGAAATACGAAAAGAGAAACTATAATCATTGGAAGCACAAAAGGAACCAGAGGTTCAGAACAAAGGCAATATGGCGGGAACCGGGCTGCTTAGCATAAAGCCAAAACAAAAGACAGACGATAGAAATACTCGATTCCAAAGAATATGTAAATAGAGGAAAGAAGGAACAATGACAGAAATGGCTGCTCGGAATATCTAAGCAATTCTTCAAAACGTTATTTAAATAAGTGCATTAAGAAAGTAGATCGTTTTATAAAATAACGGAGATTTTTTTAGTTGTGGATGTTGGCAACAGAGACGGTCTTGTATGTGATTGCATTAGAAGAATCGTCTTTACTGTAAGTTACTGTTGAGTGAATGCGAATCACTCTAATGCTCAGGACGTGTTGTGTAAAGATTGGTAATAATTATGAGGGGACACTGAGAGTAAGTATAAGCGGGATGTGATTTAAAATAATGGGGTTTGAAAAGAAAGTTTTAAATCATGCACAAATTTTAGTTTTATTAAAGCTTAATTCCGAAAAGTTTTAAATGTGTTTAAATTGAAACGGGTTTTTTTTCACTGAGTCTTTGAAACTCTTTAAAATAAACCTGAACATTTCAAGAAAATTACGGCTCATAGCTTTGACTCATTTAATATCATTAAATAGAGTTGTAAATCTAAACTTCTGCGGAAATTAAAATGAAAGGCATTTTGTGCTTTCAATAAAGTTTAAAGAAGTGTAAACTAAATTTTGTCGTTTCTGTAGTGTTAGGTAAATATAACAAGAACACAAATTATTTTGTTTTGATACTTCTCACTTTGTGTGCTTGAATTTCATAATTATCAACTATAAATTATGCATTCGGTTTTAAGTATTGCATTTAACCCTTTCAGCCCCAAAAATTTACTACACTACAGAAACTTCTGATATTCACAAAATAAGCTTACTTTAGGTCAAATATACGAATTCCATAAGAAAAAAAATCATTTAAATTTTTTATATGGTTTTTGAAACAATGCCAAAAAAATTTTAATGTGGAAAACCACAAAATAAAAAAATACATATTACCTAAAAACACTTCGAGTTATATATTTTAAGGTGTCCTGAAAATATTATTAAAAAAAATTTACTAATTATTTTAACCGAAATAGTTTAAATTGTGTTTTAAATATGTGGAACTGAAGTGAACTTGTAAAAAATCAGCTGAAACGCTAGTTGACTATTTTCTAAATAAAAAAAATAGTAGTTCTGACTTCTATTGAGATTAATGTAAAATATTGTCTGATCGAACAAAGTGTGAAGAATCGAATGATGTGTGTTTGGATGTCATAACGGGACATAAAATTTTTGAAAAAAAAATATTGAAAGTGATGATGCCAAATGGCATCACTGGGACTGAAAGGGTTAATAAGAATTTTAACAATTTGTCAAATATGAAATTTTGGTGTGTAAACATTAAATTTTAAATTTATCGTGATTAAAACGTTTATCGCGATTACTAGTGTTTTAACCGAATGTAAGATATTTTGTGCCAAATGTCTGAGCAACATGCAGATTTGTTAATATTTTCGTTGTAAGCTAATGCATCTCGTAGTTCATAAACCGTTGTTATAACTATTGGTAAATACAAATACATATTTATCTGATTCATTAGATATTTCTTTAAATAAATATTGCATATGTATTTAAAATAAGTATTTATCATATAAATGAGTATAAAACTATGTTATAGCATATTTTATGTTTTACGATATTTAAATGAAAAACAATTAAAATCCATTGAATACCTGAAGTTAGCTTACTGTGCATAACTTCAAATAACAGCAATTTGGCGACTTTACAGGGAAGTATATAGCAGAAAAGAACATATTTTTAACATGCCTGTATAATACAAGAAGTTCTTAGAGAACTAAAATTTTTAATTTTTACTTTCCAGTAACTTTAATGCTCACTGAAATTCTTATTAAATATTAAAAAGGTTTATAACAGAAAGTGACACTTAGAGACACTTCTACAAGAAGAGCTATCAAGTTCTATAAACGAAAAAAAAAATTGACAGCCAATACAAAACTGAACGTCAATTTTAACCACTCTTTAATATATAACATCAATTTTCATAGCCGATATGTTAAAAAATTTCGCCAAAACCGAAAAAATTCCAGTTTTGTCAAAACCGCGGATCAAGCTTTTACCTGTCGGCCATCATTCAATGAGCTGATTCCTATCTATCGACAAAAAAAAGGCCGCAAAAATAAGCATTCTATGCCTGAGTAGGCTGAAAACTGGAATTCATATCTTTCCTCTCGGTGTATTATGGAATGTTAAGATGCATAGAAAGGTTGTAGGGTCCGTATGTTTATTTTTCTGCATTAAATGTTAAAGTTCTAATCAACGAATTTGCATATTTATGCGGTGTTTTGATCGTAAATTTGTAATAGTTTTGTATTTTGAAAATTTTCAAATTCCTCTACTTACACTAGTTTCAAAGTAAAGTTTTACAATTACTAAATTTCATTTTTTTAAATTTATTATGATAAATTTAAAAAATAAATAACTTGAATAAACTGGGTGAGTTCTAACAATACAATATCGAAATTATAAAATACCATGTAGTATTATAATTTTTAATGTTTTAAAACTAATGTATATTTTTTACAACTTAGAATAAATTGCATTTGACCAAGTAGTATTTACAGATTATCTCGCTTAGTTAGAACAATTTAAACATTCAATAGACAAAAAATTGCGGGGAACTAAAAAAAATCCTGTATGAAGTGCTTAGTAGGGTCAAAATTTTGACATCAAAAGATATCAAATAATTTATTTGAAAACAAAATCCAAATCTTTCCACACAAACATTCATTACATTGAGAACAAAAACTTTCGATTGCATCATATAAGGAAACCATTACATAACAAAGTGTATTTACAATTGCGATTGATTTTAAAGGGAAAATCGTAGATAAATGATAATAATAAAACTCAGGAGATACATTATCAAAAAACAATATCCCTGTTTAAATAAATGGCCATAAAATTGTAATATCCACTGTAACCAATTGTAATATCCACTGTATTAATTTTATTGTACAACTTTTTTGGAAATAGCTTTTTATAGTTTTTATAATATTTTCGTTTGTTCAAAAATAGAAGCACGTTTGTAATCTTTATAATTTTTATTAATCCTTTTAATTTTCAGATTTAAAATATAAAAGGTTCTTCAAAAAAATATTGTAATAGTTCGAAAACAGTTTTAACGAAGGTTATTTTTTTAATTACTTTAAGAGTAAATATAGTGGATATATACACTATATAGTATACTAAAACATGCAACATTTTAAGTATGAAATAATATCGAAAAATTCATTTTATTTAGTTCTTATTTTTTTGTTATAATTTTTGCGTTTTAACTATGTGAATCTCAAATAATTAGAAGCATCAGTGTACTAAAATGACTAATTTTTTTTTCAATTCTGATTATATTTTAAGAACAACAGTACAAATAAAATCGAAAGATTCTTTAATTAGTTTTCAAGAACACATTTATGAGTTTGTACAAATAAGAATGTTATTGTAAAAGTTTAAATTTTCATTCACTCTAAAATTGATGGAACGTTACATGCCACCACCGTTTTTACAGAATAACGCTCCACATTTTTTTTTACATTGCACTTATTTTTTCAGTAAAATTAAAAATATAAAGAAGAAAGCATGACTATAAATCAGGATTATTTTCTGCAAACACGCGACAAAACTTTTATTACAAAAGTCCTTCTAAACAATCCACAAAAATATCATTTGTGTAATATTAAAAACAAAAACACTCGACGTTAGTCTCAGCTGGTTAGCACGCATGAAAAAAAAAATCGTTGTCCAAAAAGAAAAGCAAAATTGGAATGAATATGGCAACTGTTCTCGATCTATCCTCGAACGCAGAGCCCTGTAACTAATGGGAAGCTATTCGACGATATTTCAAGCGTTGCCAACACCGACGCGCGAAAAGTTGGACGAAAAATACAATAAGTTCTTGATCAAGAGGATGGAAGAATAAAAAAATCGTGGAAGTACGTGCTTCACGCTTTGTGGGAAGTTTTAGCGAGGCGTCGTGCGGAAAGCGTTGTCGGCGGTTCCTTCAGAAGCGTGGTGATATATGCTTCATCAGAAATTATGTGTGATTTTTTAACTCAGCACATCGAGATTATCGTGGATGGTAAATACATAAATATCTTGAATGCAAATATGTAGGGGTAAAGATAGTGATAAATTGTCTTGTTGAGATTAAAATTGTTCTATCACTTTATTTAACTTGAACGATAGTTTAGAAGAGATAAGGCAATTTTTAAAACTCTACAACGAAAGAAAACCTATATTTTTCTACCAGCGTATAGAGTTAATATTGGTTCAAAATGTAGTGATATTAAATGTTAATCTTGTTACATTTTTTTACTACAAATAAGGTTTGCATGAAGTTTTGTACATCGCTAAATCTTTGAAAAAACAAACATTCCAAAGATAAACAAAATTTAGGGCAGTTTTAGGTCTCTTTTTAGGAAAATTGTGTTGTACATTTTCAATTTCAGTCGGTTATGTATACTTGGCAAAATGTAAATTATCGAATACGACTGTACTGCAAGGGCCTTTTTTTTATTTAAAAAAAATCCAGAGTTGAACAATTCCGTTTAAAGAAAAATAATAACAATAATGCAAATTATTAAAAGAAAATAACTCAAAAAAGCTCCCAAACAATTACAAAAATGCATTAAAGCTTGAATTAGTGGTTATTGCAACAGTTAAG
This sequence comes from Hylyphantes graminicola, assembly GCA_023701765.1. NCBI lineage: Eukaryota > Metazoa > Arthropoda > Arachnida > Araneae > Linyphiidae > Hylyphantes > Hylyphantes graminicola. The sequence goes on along the minus strand of CM043120.1, from coordinate 32,699,275 downwards.
ATACTTTCAAACTTATCATTTTTTATCCATTACACATGACCATGTCACAAAATCATAATAAATAAAGTTCCGCAAAAACCATCGTCCTGTGACCCTTGCAAAATATATTAGTCTACAAGCACGATACTACTCAGTACACTTTCGAGATCCTTGGTTTCATCCTAAGGATGATAGGTAAATAAAACTGTGTTAATTTGAACGTATTATTTTAAATTTAAGAAAACAACCGTTTGCAATATTATATAACTGGTTACTAAATAAAAATCGACTGCTTTATTAAAAGTATTGACTTGCACTATTCAGACCTTAAAATTGGTACAAATTGCTTCAGGTTGGGAAATTAAGAGTTTGCCAACTCGCCAAAACTACCATTGTTGTAATTCTTATGTACACCTTGATACAAGTTAATATTAAGAGATTCGACACTCAGAAGAAAATTTTGTGGAATTTCAATTAAAAAAATATTTTTTACAGCTATTAGAAGCATTCTTACAGAAACACTATAGAGTTTTTTGTCAATCACACATGGATATAATAATTGTCTTCTCTTACGATCTTCAGTTGTGTTGGAGCAACCCAAATTTGTGTTCATATGTCATCAACACAATTATTGTATTGAAACAGCACAATATAATACACTGTTAAAAATTTTGGCGCAAGATTACATCGGAATTCTGGCACTTTTAGCTGCCACCACAATTTGGAGCGCAAATTTACCAGTTTTGCGGTAAAAACATAACTTTGATATACCGCAAAAGTGGTGAATATGTGCTCCAAATAGTGGTGGCACCTAAAACTTTCCAGAATTCTGGTGCAATCTTGCGATAAAATATTTAACTGTGTAAAGTTTCAATCCACAATGCTTGCGTCCCATTCGTTCTATTTGAACAAGTTTTTTCTGCATGTAGAATTAGCTCTTAAGAAGGAATCGAAAGATAACAAAAACCACGACACCCTATCCTTAAAAACAAACTTAATTATCAATCAGCCACCCTACAACAGGTCATCTCCGCATCCCTTGTTAGAGCCACTGACCGTACTTCCAGCCGAAAGTCGAAATGCGTTTCAGGCAAACTTCGCACATTTGAATGGGTTTCCGATACCCTTCTTTTATGGAGGGTAATCATCTACTTATCTTGTCTTATGTCAGATTTTTTTTCTTCTTTATTTTTCTTTGTCCATCTGCGAGCAATTTCTGTTAAACTACTTAGGGGAATTGATTGGTAGTTATGGTTGAAGGTAGGGCTATTTGAAGAAAAAAAACAGTTGTGGAAGTTTTACCTCTTGAGTAAAAGTATCATTATTTTTTATTGGTGGAGTTGATGTTAAATAATAACTTAATTTGTGAGCTTGAAATGTATATTGGTAATAAAATCTACCCACACAGTTGAAAGTTTATGGCGAAGAGTGTTTTTTTTTTCGGTTTGGTGGGTACCAATTAGTGTTTATGATATTTTAATAAAATGTCGATTCAGTACGTATCTGCCTTATTTTTGAGTCGTTAGTCCGAAAGCAACTCCATATTATTAAGACTTAAAAAAAATGCTTAAATTAATGGTTTTAAAAATGTAATATAGAACAATTATTTCATTTAAAAAATGAAAATGTGTTGTATAAAAATGCAATTGCAATTATTAAAAAAAAATTAATCTTCGCAATACCTTTTAATCCCATTTTAAGTCGACTCTCAAACATTGATTTTCAGTTCAAAACCACGCTTTACAATTTTTTTAGTGTGTTTCTTTCATAATTAAAATTATGCCAAAATAGAGAAAATAAGCGTTTAGTAACTGCAAATACTCGGTCAGTTGACGAAACCACGAATGTGCAAAATCACGGAGATGGAAAACTAGATACTGATATATATGCCCTCCGTTTTCAAAAATCGCCAATCCAAAGAGTTTAAACATCGGCGGTTTCGTCATTTGACCCACGATGTATACTATTGAATATGAAAGTATCGTAACCCGGCTTATTTTCAATGAAAAATCAAATCCATTACACAGTATTTACCATTATTTACGAACATACAAAATTACAAAACAATCCCACATTAAGCCACACACGCCTCGCAATTCTCGTCGATCAAAAAATAACACCACAGTGTTAAAAGTCAATCAATCAATAGCCTTAATACTACGGTGAAATTAGCACTAAAGACCGATGAAATAAATTAAAAGCCGAAAAAACTACTCCATTGTGTGCGAACCCAAAAGAAAAGAAAAAAATTGCATATAAACGAGCTTGATAAACTAGTAAGTGTATGGATGAAGAAAAAAATTCTATTATTCGGTTCCAATCTGATACACGAATTAAGTATTCTGCCTTGAAAAGAAGGTATAAAAGGTTCACTAGGGTCATCAAGTGGGTTGAAAAACTTCTAACTTCAATTGTTTGTTAAAAATGGGGTATTAAATTTGCAGGTTAAACATTCTTTTATTATCAATACTTTGTGAAGAAATATTAGAGATATGGATTTGCCCATTTTATAGTTAGTCTATATCACCATCACTTAGACATTGCAAGTTTATATTTTGCTAGTTAATGTTAGGCATTAGTTATTTTTTTGTAAACATAGCTACTTTTGGTGTCGCGAATATTTCCCAAATGAATACCTTAGATCCCAGTTCTATGCCTTTTTTAGGAATTTGAATAGAAAAAATAAAAATATTAGTTTAACAATATTAAACGAAAAAAAATTATAATGACAATACAAAATACACATTTTCTTCTGGTTATAATAGGGAATACCAAAATTATGTAGAGAAAGGAAAAGACTAAAATTGCATGAAACACATTATTAAAATTCATTTCTTACTTATGACAGGTTAATTATTGTAAAACATGTTAAAATAATTGTAGAATACAGTTGTACCTAACAAGAACAAAAAGAAATCGTTATGCACATCATGATTTGTAAATATTTTTAAAAAGATGCCTATCATTTGTAGTAGTTTTAACAATAAAACCTCTATGCGAGTATGACTACGGTTGCAATGGCAAATGTTTGGTTTTGTTAATTAAAAAAATGTGAGTTCACAAAATATTTTTAAAATGTTACCGCCCATACAAACCCATTTTACGTAGATTTAATCTAAATTACAAAAAGTAGTATAATTTAACCAAATTTAATTCAAGTGTTAGTTACAATATCGTCAAGCCAAGGTACAAAAGGCTCCTTTTCCGATTACCATACTGATTTCTATCGTGCTTTAATCTTAATATGTAGGGCGTTCCCTTATGTTTTAAACAGTAGAGAAAGATCTATTAATTTGGGGTTTTTACTTTTTAGAGAGTGTGTGGTTGTAGGCGTAGTTTCATACTTGGATAACCTTTTGTTACATTATGTTGCTGTTCGCTTTAAATTGTCGTATTTTTTTTATACAAGTTGATCATTAGCTTAGATTTTAAATAAACAAATAATATCTTACTAATGGTATTTTGAAAAAAACAATTTAAACTAGAATAACCCATTATATTTAAACAAAAGCATATTTGCTTTACATAAAATGCTACTAAAAATCAAAGCTACTCTGTTATTTCTAGTAGTTAACAAATAAAACGGTTAAAATATACTCGTTTTTTATTTTTGTTTCAAGAAATATTATTTATATAAAAATACTGTATTATTAGACTTTATCAAATTGACACACTGGTGTAAAAAAAAATCCAGTAGTCCTCGAAAGAATGTATAATTAACGTTAACCACAAAATAATAAGTTTCCGAGAAAAATGTCTGCGCAATTTCCTTTAATTATCTCCAAGAAACTATGATATCACACATTATGCTACGCCTCAATCCATATGTCAAATTTTAACTTAAAATTTACAAACTAAGTTATATCGCTTTAAAAAACCCAACATACTAAGCATAAAAAATAATTTTTGCTACCTACATCATCACAAGTTGTTTTTTAAATAATGCGAAAAAATAGCGTCGGTCTCCAACGAAATTTCATCCAAAACACCTGCCCGACTTTTCTATCTATCAATTACGTCCAAGTCCCCGTGTCACCTTTGCTTTTTTCCGAGAAGAAAAAAAAACCTACGGATAATTTCTTCCTGATAATATTTCCGCGGCGCACAAAAACAAAAATTAAAGAGGAGATAGATAATCATAATAAAATATCTCTTCTTGAAGGAAGAGGAGCTCGGAAAGGGGCCGAGCGTTGCTGACCCCGACCGCAGAACTTGGGGCCCCCCGGGGCTAGCACGACGGACCCGGGGCGCCGCGATTGGCGAAATAGCGCACTTTGTGGCGGGTTTTTCGACTTTGGTTTGATTAAAACTGAGATTTAAAATTTTAATTCAAGTTTAAATAACAAAGGCGACACCTGATGTACACTCTTAAACAGAAGAGTGAAATCCACTCCCATAGGAGAAGTGCATTTTCGACTCTGGAAAGGAGTGAAAATTAACTCAGATAGAGTTAAAATTAACTCAGACGGAGTTAAAATCACTCGTTTGGAGTGATCCCGTCGTAGGTTTAACTAAACAAAAGAGTAAATCCATAGGGGAAGTGCATTTTCGACACTGGAATGAGTGAAAATTAACTCGGACTAAGTGAAAATCTCTCGTTTGTTTTAAAAGTGTAGCACAAGACGCAACCACGTAACCTTATAGAAAAGTTGTAAGCAGTCGTAATAATGTATCCACATCCATCCCCACATACATGTCACAATTGATGGGGAGATCTGCTTGTCTATTTCTATTTTAAATCTATACGGAGCCACAAAAGTTGATTCTTAGTTCTGATGAACATGCCGAATATGCAAAGGTCTAACGACCCCAAAAAAAGCAACTTTTGTCTATTTTGAATTATTTATAGAATGGGTAAGACAAGAACATAACTTGCAAATACTTCGTGGCATGACGCCTTACCATACTGTGCCTTGTCTACCCCCATGTTTCTCTAAGTAGAAACTAAGTAAAATTTGCAGCCTAAATAAATTAAAATATAATTTTTGACATAGAGAGAGTATAAATAATAAATGTATAAAATCCGCTTTCAGTGCAGGCATTTTTTAGCTGCGTCCAAAGGAGAACCAAACTACTTGTTGTTTTACAGCTTATCAACTTAATTTCTATGTTCCCTATAAAAAGATCATCTAACCAGACAATTAGGATAGCTATGTTACTAAGTTAAATGGCAAAATGGGAGAGTAAGAGAAACTTTCGCTTTCTTTATAACTCTGCATTCCAAAGTGAAATCCACTACTATAGGAGAAGAACATTTTCAACATTTAACTCCTAAATCGCTCCTAACCACCTTAAAATTGCTCGTTTGCTGTTAAGATTGTTGGAGGTTTAACAAAACAAAAGAGTGAAATCCACTCCTATACAGGAAGTGCATTTTCAACACCGAAAGGAGTGAAATTTAACTCCTAAATAACTCCTAATCACCTTAAAATTGCTCGTTTTGTTGTTAAGATTGTTGAAGGTTTAACAAAACAAAAGAGAGAAATCCACTCCGATAGGAGAAGTGCATTTTCGACACCGAAAGGAGTGAAATTTAACTCCTAAATCGCTCCTAATCGCCTTAAAATTGCTCGTTTGTTGTTAAGATCGGTGGAGGTTTAACAAAACAAAAGAGTGAAATCCCCTCCTACAGGGGAAGCGCATTTTCAACACCGAAAGGAGTGAAATTTAACTCCTAAATCGCTCCTAATCGCCTTAAAATTGCTAGTTTGTTGTTAAGATTATTGGAGGTTTAATAAAACAAAAGAGTGAAATCCACTACTATAGGAGAAGTGCATTTTCGAGGACTGAAAATTAACTCAGACTGAGTTAAAATCGCTCGTTTGTTTTAAGAGTGTATATCAAGACGTTACAAATGCTTGGCGACTTAATTTCGAAATTCCCCATAAAGGGGCAGCCCTACCAGACCGAAGCAGGTTTCGCATTTGGCGCGTGCAGGAATCGCTTTTGGCCTGAAGCGCCATCCTTGCCTGCTTCCTACCTGTGCAAGCTCCGCCAACTTATTCACTTATTTATTTAGTTTTTAGAAGAAAGGCAATTTGGTTTTATTTTGCTTATGCTGCTTCTTCCCAGGCCTGTACCTCTGAACCAAAGGGACGCAACTATATTGTACTAAATTTGATATAGGATAAAACTAAGTGTCAGACAATGTCGACGCAAATGTGACTCTTGTGTACAGAGCTAATTATTGAATTCATCTACAGATTTATATTTTCTATTTTACAAATTTTGTTTCAAATTATGTATAACATTTAAATTATTTATTATGCATCTCATTTTAAAATCAGGTTATACACTCGCCAATGAAATATGGAACAGTATCCGTCATTGGTTTTATCCATTAATTTTTGAGAAACAGAAGCAGAAAAAAAAGCAGTAAATATTTACTCATGAGTCAATGCCTATCTATCTGTACAGATATACAGTATTTTTTTAACATTCATTTAAATTAAAGCTATTGGATTTTATTTATCGGAAATATAAACAATTTTCTTTAATGTTATTGATTAAAACGGTTTTAAGTACAAAAGTATTAGTTTTGCGACAAATCTGCATGCTTGCATTCTAATAAGTGTTTATAGAGAGGGACAAATGTGAACTTTTTATAGGCTAATTTCAGTAAAGAAAATGTTTGTAAACAGTGAACAACTGTTTTGTAAATTAATATAACTGCCGAAACCAGTATATTTAATGAAGGGTTATTATGGAATAAAGTGTTGCTTAAATTCCATACCTGAACAATTGGACGATACATTAAATTTGTGAGTTATGCCACTACAGCTAAGAGGTACACATGTCAGATCTTGTAAAGGATGGACGCTTGTTATACCTGGGCCAGCCTACCTTTCTTTCGTTTTGCCTTCCGGATTATGTGGGCTCAGGTTGAGTATTTTTTTTCCAGTTGTGTTTCGAATAAGGTGGGTTGATGTAATATTTCTAATGGATGGGATAAGTTAATGTTTGTTGATATCAAGAGTTACTGAGACGGAAATTCTTAAAGTTAGAAGTAAAAACACTTAATATCGAATTATTAGTGATGTTCGCTCTATGGCGAATTGGTAAGAAATTTGTACCAGTGCTTTTGGTTTCGAATACCATTTGTGACGTTTGTTACAAATATTAGTTTGGATATTATGTTTGGTGTGATTTTTTAACAGAACTTCCAATTTCAGGCAAATACTTCTAATGAGAAAGAAAGGAGCATTGCAATCATCTTATAATTCTAACATTTAGGTGTTTGTACATTTCTAACTGTCTATTTTTAGCCTCCATGGAGCTTTAATGCAGCCAATAAATAAAGCCTCGTAATTTATAACCTCTAACATCTGTATTTTTATTTTTGATAATGTCAAATATTTTCAATAGCAAAGTTTCAAATTAGATTTCTTATAGACCTACCCAAGATACTCTTATATGAAACAAACCGAATTTTTTTTTTGACATAGTGGATTTTTTAAATTATAAATTCATAAATTCTTTGGAAATGGACATGCTATCTAATAAATACATGCCCTTACCATATCCCTACAAAGTGAATTTATTTGAAAAATAATCCATATTAGTTAAATTTTTCAACAAAAAAAATTATACTTATTTTCCAATGCTTTGATTTACAATATATTCCAGCAACCAGGTTCAAATCAATTATGTTAATTCAAAATTATTCCTTAAAAAAAAACGTATGCCCACCTTATCATTCTTTACAAATACTAAACCGAAATACAATATTTCCTTATTCAAATTACCAAAAGAAAACTCGCTGACACTGAAACTGTTGAAATAAATCACCCATAAAACATAAAAATCCCGCTTCCAAAAGAACCCCAGGACAATCCATCAAAAAATACCACACCATTTTAAATAATTTAAAACACTGTTTATGGACAATCACCGCTTTTAAGAATACAACTCACGGTTCATCGATCAGATATCGTGAATCGGTGAGACCTATAATTTGCCTTGCTACAACTCTGCACAACTCCCGATGTAAGGTAGGGATGACAAATAAAATAATATAGAGTTTTTGAATATTTGTTTTATTAGTAAAAAATCTTTTTAATGTATTTCTGAATTAACGTGCGAAAAAATGATTTTTTTTACCTAGCAATTTTCTTTGAAATTCAATACATTTCAAATTAAAATTTTATGAGAAAACATACAAGAATTGTATGGTACTTAAATATGTTTAAACACTTGATCTCATAATTTTTAAATGGACATCTAAGGCTCAAAAAATTCAGGTATCAACAATTTAAAATTTTCTGGCCGGACTAAACTCAGAAAGAATATATACTATAACTATCCATAAACTAAAGTAATATACATTTACAAATTTGCGTATTCGCATTCTTTTCCTCTGTAATACTTGTTAAAATAAGTTATAATAAATTTTAAAAAAATTGTATGTTATACAATATCAAATATTTAAGAACATGTTTGCAATTTCTGCATAAAATTGTATGTTACTTTATTCTTATATTAAATTTATTATTGTATTTTCAAAAAACTAACTTTTTAAATAACTACTCTTAACCGATTCATCCCCTTAACAATAAAAATGATTTTATTGTTTTTGTCGAAATGTTTTGGCACTTAATAGTTCAGAACATCAAGAAATTATTTTTTAAAAAATGAACATATTTATCGCATGATGTTACAACTTCTGAAAGCACATCCAATGATTATCTTATCCAATCTTATCCAACCTTATCCAATGATACTCAAAATTAAATTTTAAAATTTCGTGTAATGAGCTGTTTTTTAAGAAATTCTAACGTAATTTTTAGAATAAATGGTAAAGCTTTCCAAATATTAGCAAAATGTTTAAACGTTTAAAATCAAAAAAATAAAACTAAAGTTAGTAGAAAATAGAATACAATAGTTTTTATAGATAAGGAAGCAAAGGGTTGTTTATTAAAGTTGTTTTATTGAATCATTTTATAATTATAAAATTTAGTTATTGAAAATAATTAACCTATGCGATTAAAGCAGGAAAAAGTGTGCAAAATATTTTGTCCTAAGTTTAAATTAAAATTAACTACTTTGTAACAATTTATTGTTCATTCGCTAAAGAAAGATTATAACGTACAATTCTACATTTGTAATGGTTGATCACGTTTAATTCAACAAATACATTGAAAAGTACAAAAACCCCGAACACTTGTTCTTAAAAGATAATATATCCTATGTATTAGGAATCAAACAGCAGTTATACTTCCAATTTTGAATCCGAAGCTTCTTTTTTCTGATGATACATGACGGATTTGGTTGCTGTGAGCAATTAAAACTAGATTGGAAACGAAACTAGTTTTTATATTTTTCTTCTTCGTCAGTCTTCTTTTGAGCTTTTCTCGATTATAATTCCTTCCTGGATATTAGAGGTATTTAAGAGACAAAGATAGAGCATAAATGACAGCTAAAGATGACCAAAGTAGTTTTAGGAATTTGAGCGGTGAAGATGTAATTAGATATACTTAATGAGTTATTTCGCATTTTTTATGGTATAATCTGCTACAAATATGTAAAGAAACTATCGTCATCAATAACACAAAGGAAGGTTTTAGAAAAAAAGTAATGTGAAACGTTATTGAATAAAATTACACTGAGAATATCTATATAATCGAAGTAGATTTGTTTTTCTCTTTCTAGTCTTTCGTTTTAGATTTTTATATAATTTTATCCTTTTTTCATTCCTATCATTTAAGTAGTTTACAACAAACAAATGTTTTGTAAATTCGTAAGAAAAAAATTCATTTACAAATTAGAGCTTATGCAACCAAAAATTGTTAAATCGAATGTTGTGTTAATGCAAATTATTAATGTCCCTATAAATAGAAATACTCTTAAATGTGAACCTATTATTTAAGTAATTTAAATATATATTTTGTAATTCCGCAAGTTAAAAAAAAACAGCTATTTTGCAAATTAGAGCTGTTGCAACCAAAAAAAGTTAAATCGAATATTGTTTGAATGCAAATTTATTATTATCGCTTTATAAATAGAAGTACACTGAAAGGTTTTACATTGTAACATTTAGAATGCCATTGTGTATCTTAGAGAGGTATGTTTACAGCAAGGAATGCGTGTTTAAATCAAACTAGGTAAATATATCAATAAAAAAGTTACTTATTGACAAACAAAAACTATTATCTAAGCTAAGTTTATTAACTATAAGCTAAGTTTTTAACGTATTTTACTATTACATTACTTATTTCACATATCAAATAAACGCTATTGATTTTATATCATAACTACAAAACAATTTAAAACTTTCTTTCTACTTAAATTTAAGTTTCTCTAAATATATTTCACCATAAAATAGTTTTACCATCACAATTAACCTCTCTATTTCCTCCCTAATTTCACTATTTATGTGCATAGTAATAATAGGTCTCGGTAATTGTTATGGCAAAAAAAAAAGCATATAACGATTCACGGCACGCTATAAAGGCTAATCTCAAATTGGGATAGGGACTCCGCCATTACTGTTTTCTGTATAGTTAAAAGCGTGTCTTTGAAAATTCAAATATATATATATTTAAAATTAATTCACTTGCATAAAAAAAAATTTAAACGATGATTGTATATTGTGGAATTTGATTTGAGATTGTAGAATAAAGGTCATAAAATATCAGTTTTCGTTATGATTGATGATCAGTTGGTTTTAAGTTTTGCATTTTGTTTGGACTTGATAATGATAGTTTTTAAGATTTGTATCATTCGCCATTACTGTTTTCTGTATAGTTAAAAGCGTGTCTTTGAAAATTCAAATATATATTTTTAAAATTAATTCACTGGCATAAAAAAGTTTTTAAACGATTATTTTATATTGTGGAATTTGATTTGAGATTGTAGGGACAATAAAGGTCAGAAAATATCAGTTTTCGTTAGCAGTGATGACCAGTTGAGTTTAAGTTTTGCATTTTGTTTGGACTTGATAATGATAGTTTTTTAAGATTTGTATATTCCAATGTCGCGTGTTTGGTTCTTATTAGAATAAAAGTTGCCGTTGTTTTGAAAACAACGGTAAACTAATTAAAGTTTCACAACTTTGCGATTTGTATGAATTGGAATATACATTTACGTCATATTTGATTATACAGTTTGAATACGTTAATAGATCTAGGTTTTAAATATTTATTTCACGTTTGACAAAAAAGTTATTTCACATTTGGAACTATATTTTAAAACTATAGCAATGAAAATCTTTTTTATCACTGTGGTATACTACCATTGTATGTGGTATACTACCATTAATAATTTTGGATTACATAATAATATAACTAAAAATACCTTATATCAAAAGTCCCCAAATTTGTATAATAAAATAATATCATAATAAAACTAATTAAACAAGTGTCTAGCACATTAATAAATGCATCAATTATTCAAAGAATTTCAGAAAAATTCGCGTTGACATGAAAATCTATAAACTTATTCATATTCAGAGCTCCCCTCTGGGCCAGAAGTTTACTTTAAAATCAGGAAAATAAATGAAATTCACACTTCTCTGTAATTACGACGACTAATATCTGATGTGCCCCTGAGCCTAATGCAATCCTGAGAGTATAGATGCAGTCATTTGAAGGTGAAAATTGAAGATGAATTTCAGTCTCGGAACGATTTTCAACGACTTTGAGTACGAAATGCGATTAAATATTTACTTGAATAAGTTTCCAGGAATGAATTTTATTATTTGGTGTTAAATAAATGAATGAACATAAATATAGTGGTTGCTTTGGGGGCAGTAGAAATTTGTGTACATGGATTTTTTTAACGGAAATATTGAATTTATTGAAATTGCAAATTTTATATTGTATTGTTCCGGGTTGAGGGTAAATACCTTTTCAATAGTATGTACTACGTTGTTAAAGTTTAATATCTTTAATACTTTTCATTAAATTAATAAAAGTATTATTCATACTTAAAAAATATTTGTATGTTTAACGGGAATATTGATGTTTATTGAAATTTTAAATTTTATTTTGCATTGTTCTGTGTTAAGGGTTAAAAAACTTTTCAATAGTTTGTACTACGTTGTTAAAATTTAATATCTTTAATATTTTTCATTAAATTAATAAAACCATTGTTCGTACTTAAAAAATATTTGTAAGTTGTTTACATTATTTTTTCATGACCTGTTTACAATGATATATTTAGCAAACTTTTATTGATTTTTTAATTAAGTAAGATAAATTTATTATTCAGTCTTTAAAAAAATGTATGATGTTAAAATGGATTTAATAGCAGAGCCATATGAACGATCAAAATTTCACAAATTTTATTAACTTGTAATTTTAGTATGCATTTAAGTACAGTTACCCTAGTTAACCAAAAAAAAAACTTACAGAATAAGAAGGAAAACGCTCTAAACTTTTTCATGGCGAGAATTTGCTTGCTTTACAAGAATTATAACGGCTGCTACGCACGCCATATGAACTTTAACTGTTAATCATAAAATGTACACTAACTGCCATTACTTTTTATGTTTCCGGTACATTGCAACCAATGTTTATCAACAAATTGTGGTTTTTGTTATGTTCTGTTATAATGATATGGTTGCTCGAACCAATTTAAATTATAAATCGTTATGTAGTCATAAATAAAAACAATAGTATTGACTGGAGATAAATATAGAATGTCTTATACTTTCGCTGATACAGTGGGTGAAACAATTGGGTGATACAGTCTTTGATAGTGCTCTTACAGTGGGTGATAGAAAATCAATGATAAATAATTAGTTGTTATATTTGATGTTTTTTTTTTAAATAATTTATAGGAATTTAACCTATTTTTTACTAACGATACGATGATGTTTTAACTTAGTTTTTCAACTATATATGTCAGATTATTTTGTTATTGACAGTCGAGTAAATAATAAAAAACGAAATTTTTTATCACAAAACCCGATCCCGTGATCCGACCTAGCGAACCCGACCCAAGGTAGAACTTTCTTCTGGGTATACTACGAACCGAGAGTTGACCAACCTTCGAACACGCTGATTTATAGCAGTTCTTGTATTTTTCCCTCTCCATAGCGGCAAGGGCGGAACAGAGCGTACGCATACTTTTAGAGTTAAGAAGAAGATGGAGATGCTTATGATCAAACACCAATACAAAAACTCGTTTACCAAGTGAAGTAATTAATCGCTTTGTATAAGCCCAAACAAACACTTTCGGCGAAGTAATTGGCGGGATCTTACAGAGGGGTTCAAATAGACTCATTACATCGACTTGGCGATTTCTGAGTCTCTACTTTAAACCAAAAACACAACGCATCTGTCTTATCTGAGAAGGAAATTACTGCAATATTGTGTTCATTCAGATCTCGCACTACACTCCATGCCAACCTAACTTGGGTAAAAACAAAGAGTAATGGGGGCAGACGGAAAAGCGCGATTGGTCCGTTAGTGGAAACTCTTGTAAGGTAGCATTTACATACAAAATGAACTGAATACAATATAACAAAAATACACCTTTCATTCTGATAAAATTGCCAAATTTTCTCGAATAATATTCAAATCTGTTAGACCTTACGCGAAATTAGTGTTTTAAAAAAATTCTGGATGGATTCACAAATATTTTATGGAACTCTTTACATGCGCGGAAGGACCTTCTCCATAGCATATTTCTATTTACCCAACTTAGGTTGGCAAGGAGTGTACATCTTTCAACCAGACCAGACGTATTGCATTTCGAAGTACAGTTAAGTTGTTTATTCAACTATTGAGCTATAAAAAATTGTACATATAGTCTCCGTTTAGTTTCTTCAAGCAAAGGGAATGTAAATAAATTTTAATTTATGAAAAATGAATGATGATTTAACCTTAAAAAAATTAATTTCTGAGACTAATCTGTTCAGGCTAAATAAAATTAAGCGTTTTACAATGAACTAACACTGAGCAAGTGGTTTATTTGGGCTTACTAATGTTGCTGACAGGTTCACTTGTTTGAACTAACATTGAGCAAGTGGTTTATTTGGGCTTACTAATGTTGCTGACGGGTTCACTTGTTTGAACTAACACTGAGCAAGTGGTTTATTTGGGCTTACTAATGTTGCTGACGGGTTCACTAGTTTGAACTAACATTGAGCAAGGGGTTTATTTGGGCTTACTAATGTCGCTGACGGGTTCACTAGTTTTCCCGCCAAACATCTCCATCCTAACTCTATGCGCATACTCTTGCCGATTCAAGGATAATCCCTCGCGTTGTGAAATACCTTGCCTTCAGCAAGCACCCATCCCCGCTGGCTTGCCCTTGAAAAAAAAAACCTCACTGGTTTTGATTGATGAAACTGTTAGTTGAGGTGTACTTGGTTATTTTTATCGTAAATCTCATCTATCTTTCAAAAACAACGCAGGTATGGTAACTTGGTGTGGAGGTTTTTGGGAGATTTTGTTATCTTACACTTCACGTTTGTAATTTGTATTTTTTTTTTCATTTATTAGATGGTTTAGATTGGGTTGTTTCAGATTAGTCTCATAATATTTAATTGAATTAAGATGGTAACACAGATATGAATGTTTTTATATAAACGCTTCAATTTTGTTAATAATTATTTAAAAACTGAATTATTTATTGCGGCGTAATATTTGTTCAATACAAGTAATGATAAAGGACTAATTTAAAGTATAATTTCTCAATAGAATTTATCTGTTAAAATATTTTTGTTGCAAACAAAGTTAAACATAAAACAACCGACTTTTTATTTATCAATTTTGCAATTTTTGTATTTATTGTTCGTCTAAACAATATTAACTCACTTTTTAATTTATGCTTTTGGCTAGTTAAGAGTATAACGTTTCTACATTATTGCTTTAAAACATTTTTAATACTTGTTCCTATTAAAGATTAATCCCACAAGTATTTAATTCTCTATGTTAACACATTTGATCCAAACAACGGTATCGAAATTGCAGTTATTGAATACATTAAAGAATAAAAAATTGTGTTTACTCACCATTCATTGAAGTAGCTAGGCGAAGCGGGATCTAGAAGAAGAGCTTCTGCTTGAGAATAATGGCAAAACAGATGAAGAACTATGGCAGTCTGCGTGAGTGTGTCCATCTCTTACTGGCGTTCTCTTTTCCAACGAAACAAACAACGAAAAATCTTTGAGTAAAAGTTGAGCTGGAGTTGTCCCTCCTAAATGTACAAATGACTTGGTGACGGTGAAGATGCTTTCTTAGAAAAAATGTCTGAGGTGAAAAAACGGGGACAACATTGGCACTATACATTATCGTCCAAGTCCAACAGCGACAGTCAAACACCAAATGAGTTCTTTACTTTACATACGTCTAAGTCCAATGGCCACACATCATCAGTTCAATATCTATGTACAATATTTATATAATATATATTTATATGTATACAATCAGTTAGGGGATCTGTTTGGTCCTTGGGGACAACATCAGTCATGGATAGGATGGTCGGATTTTTATGAAGAATGCTGGTCGGAGTGTTGTCCTAGGTTAGCCTCCATTGCTGGCGAAGGTAATAAAAATGGACTGGGATTTAAATGCTTATTTAATTTACTTGCTTAATTAAGTTGAAGATACTGAATAGTTAGTGGAATCAGTTAATTGTTAAAATTAAATTTTGAGATGATAAGAACTGATCAATATTTATCTTTAGAACTAGATGTTCTCAAGGATAAATTCGATCCCAATCATTGAAGTAAGTATGTACTTTTCTTTTCATACAGTCATATGCTGTTAAAATACTTTAGTTAAATATATTTAGAAGAAAGAGACATATTCGGCTTCAGGCCAACTAGCACCATTTGGATTCGAAGGATAAAAAACTGTTTTAACTGATGCTATATTAGTGGATCTATTTTGAGTTTTGGACAATTGATCATATAGCGATCAATCTCTTATTTTCCTCTAGGTACAGATTTAAGCTACTATGAAACGAGAAAAACGGTCCACTAATATGACGTCTCTCAAACCAACGTTTTACGCCGATCTTATATACATGGTATAAGTTAAAGCAAACCTGATTTTTTAAGGACAATTTACTTTCAGGCACGAATTTCGCTACTATCATCATCAAGAAAAGATGGCTGGTGTGAAATTAATGAAGCATACTTGATATTTAGTTAAATTTTAACTTTCTGGGACGATTTTCGTTACTTCCCTCACCAATCTAGGCAGCTCAAACTAGGACTTCACCCTTTTCCAAGCACATTCCCCACACCAATCCTCAGCACCCTAGTCGTAGAGTCCGTTGTTGGGCAGGACGAAACAGGGGGCTATCTGTCAGTGGGCCGCCAGCGACTGGTGCATGTGCTGGCCGGGGTGGTTCTGCGGGGGCGACAGCATCGGGGGCGAGTGCGAGTGCATGGACCCGTGGCCAGGGGGCGAGTGGGTCATCATCATCTCCCCCGGGGTCCCCGGGGGGCCCCCCAGGGTCACCGGCGGGGTCATCCGCTTCTCCTTCTGCCTCCTGTTGCAGAACCAAACCCTCACAACCTCCTTCTCGAGCTGGAGGTTGTCCGCGAGTCCGGCAATCTCCTGTGCGGAAGGCTTGGGTTGCTTGTGGAAGTGGTTCTCCAGGGCCCCCTTCACCGACACCTCGATGCTGGTGCGCTTCTTGCGCTTCCGGCCCTGGGCGGCGATCTTGTCGATGGACGTGGGCGAGCCGGTGGTGCTGTCGGCCTCCTCCAGCCACTTGGCCAGCAGGGGTTTCAGCTTGCACATGTTCTTGAAGCTCAGCTGCAGTGCCTCGAATCTGCAGATGAAGAAGAAGTGTGTTATAAATAGAAATATAAATCGGTACGCAAAGAACTTTAAAAAGCAATAAAAATGTTAAACAAAGCACTTTTAAAAAATGTTAGGAATTGTAAAGGCATTGAAAGTTATGCGAAAAGTTGATACGTTAACACGATGACATTCATTCTGCCAGCTACCTCTCACAATAAATCCTTGCTAAGTGAAGTTGCTTCCTAAAATCGATAGAAGTCTGGCAAATCCTGTTTTATAGAGTAACGTTACGACAAATTTACGATCTAACTTTACACAAGTGTGTAGCTTTAAATATATTTTGCGATTTTGAGAAGTTACGTTACTCCTTAAATTTAGTATATAACCTTACCCCATGAAACCAAAGGTAGCACTCGTTGTCATCAATTTTAAGGACTAAACTACTTATTTACGTTACTCTTTGAAACTGGAATAACTTTACACCAAGGTTTTACAGTACCCTGTTTATGGATTATCATTGAAAGGGACAAATGGCCGTGCCGGTCAACTGTATAAGCCCTCTACACTCTTAAAACAAAAGAGTAAAATCCACTCCAGTTTGAGAAGTGCATTTTCGACACTGGAAAGGATTGAATATTAACTCAGACTGAGTTAAAATAGCTCGTTCGTTTTAAGAGTGTACTCCGTTTACAAAGTGGCATTACATTCTGTCAGCTACCACCCATTGTGAAACCATGCTGCATACTGTCACAAAACTGAATTTCGTGAAAACGTAGCTCTCTCCCATGTTGCGGAGTGCAGCAATTTTACGGTATGACGTTACAGAAGTGTTGTAACTTTAAATCTATTTTTCCATTTTACGGTGCCACGTTACTTCATAAATTTAATGGAACGTTACTCCGTGAAACCGAATACAGCATTTATCACCAATATTATGGACTAAACTCTTTATATACGTTACTCAGAGTTACGTTACTTAGTTACTTCATTTACGTTACTCAGTTACGGCTATTCACTTTGTAATGTTTTCCTTTTTTTTAGTTTTTGTTGTTTTTCATTGTCTTTTATGATGTGCATTGTAATTGGATTTTTTTGTTATGTGCATCTGAAACAAATAAATATAAATAAATACTCCATGAAACTGGAATAACGCTACACCAAGGTAAAGTACAGTGTTTACGAATTAAAGTTTCACAATTTATTTTACAGGGAATCATAAATAAGTTACAAGGGATCGTCTCTGTCATCCATAAGACCAGCGAAAATATAATGATTCAATAACCCTTTAAGCTGGGCAAATTCTGGGGCTTTTTAAGCTGGGCAAATTCTGATGTTGCCTTTAAGTAGGTAAAACTGTAAGTGATTCAACAACTATTTGCCACAATTTCTAGGATTAGGATTTAGTTTGCCAAATAACATTTACTCCAAGAGTAGTGGGGCCGATTCCAGCTCCTACACTCTTAAAACAAAAGAGTGAAATCCACTCCAGTTGGAGAAGTGCATTTTCGACACTGGAAAGGAGTGAATATTAACTCAGACTGAGTTAAAATCACTCGTTTGGAGTGATCCTGTTGGAGGTTTAACACACAGAGGATCCACTCCTTTCAGATAAGTGCATTTTCAAGACTGGAGGAGTGAAAATTACTCAGATTTAGTTAAATTCGTTCGTTTGTTTTAAGAGTGTAGGTAATAGAGGATTTATGGGAAAAGTTTAAATTTCATATTCACATTTCTTTTTATTTGGTCTTTGAATGAATAACTTAAATATAGAAAAAAAATCCCTGGTTAAAGCCTTAAGATAGAAAGATTTACTTTAAATATTTATTAAAAATTGCTGTACAATGGAAATTTAAATATTATCTTATAAAAGACAATATGTTAAACAAAATCGAAACTGTGACGGATTGTTTTTCTCTAAAACGTATGGGAAACGATAATGTTTATATCAGTTACAGACATTACCTAATTTCTTTAAAGTTAACCTTTCTGGATAAGTAAATCCGCGTCAAAACAAAGCTTTTATTATTTTTAGCCTAGACAACACCATACAAAAATTGGCATAGAGGAAAATATTGACTAAATAATCTTTTCAAAATATCTAAAATGTTTATTACTTTAACAACATTGATAGGCAGTTACTTGAAAACATGTTTTTCATTCTGTAATAAATGATAAATCATTTATATTTTATTTATTTAGTTTTGTTTGTCATAGTAAAGAAAAAAACTTGATTGCGTAAAATGTTAAAATTCACACGAATTAAATATTATAGTAGCATAGTCATAGTTAATTAAGCAGATTTGTAAATCAGATATAAATTGAAATAAAATTCGTTTACTATCATAACGAAGCGATGTGTTTACATATATTTAAATTTTGTTTCTTTTTAGTAGATTTTAAAAAAATGATTGTGTAAAATGTTCAAATTCAAACCAATTAAATATTCTTTTAATATTATTTTTAGAATAGTCATAGTTAGTCAAGCATAGTTGTAAATCGATATAAAAATTCATATTAAATTGGTTTATTATTATAACGAAACAAAACAAAATTATCAAGCCATTATCACGCAATAACTCTCAATATTATAAATGATGACAAAGCATAAATCTTCATGACGTGTCAAAAAATAATTTCAACACACATCAGATGATTTTGGTATGTTCCAAAATAATAAATAGAGATAATTATTTCAGATGAAAAAGGAAAATGAGTAATGGTTAATGTGTTATTTACATTGCTTTGTCACTATTTTAATTAAAAAAAATCCCTTAGGTGAAAATATTTCGGAAATATTGTATTTATTTAGCGTTATTGAGCGAATTTTCTTCGAAACCAGACAGTCAAAACAAACGAGCGATTTTAACTCAGTCTGAGTTAATTTTCATTCTTTTCGGTGTCGAATATGCACTTCCCCCCTTGGAATGGATTTCACTATTTTGTTTTGTTAAACCACCAACAATCTTTTCAACAAACGAGCGATTTTAAGGCGATTAGGAGCGATTTAGGGCGATTACGAGCGATTTAGGAGTTAATTTTCACTCCTTTCCAGTGTCGAAAATGCACTTCTCTTATAGGACTGTTTCACTTTTTTTTGTTTTAAGAGTGTAGTATATACACTCTTAAAACAAAGGAGTGTAATCCACTCCTGTAGGATAAGTGCATTTTCGACACTGGAAAGGAGTGAATATTAACTCAGACTGAGTTAAAATCACTCGTTTGGAGTGATATTCTCGCAGATTCAACATACAAAGGATCCACTCCTGTAAGATAAGTGCATTTTTGACACCGGAGAAGTGAAAATTAACTCACACTGAGTTAAAATCACTCGTTGGTTTAGGAGTGTAAGTGTGTGAGTTTCTTTAGATGACTAAAACTTAAACTACAAATATGTACCTACAAATGATATTGTAAATAATAATAAACCCCCGATTTCTCAAACTAGATATTGCTAATTTTGCCACACAGTTAAAATTTAAGCTAGTGATTGCACCGAAAATCTTGAAATCAAAACTAATCAGAGAACTGATTTACCACTTTTGCGGTGCATCAAAGTGATGGTTATGCCACAAAATTGGTAAAATAACACACCAATAGTGGTGGCAGATAGCATGTACCAGAATTCCGGTGAAATCTTGCACCAAATTTTTTAAGGTTGCATTAAAAAATTTCGTGCAAAATTACACTGGAATCCTAGAAATTTCTATCTGTCCCTACTATTTGAAATGCTAGTTTTCCAATTTTGTGCTGAAGCCGTAACTTTGATGCACCGTAAAAGAAATAAATAAACGCTCTAAATAGTGGCAGCTAGAAAGTTGGAGGATTCCCGTGTAATAGGGCAGCAGCATTTTTAACCGTGTTATTTTGGACATTTTTGTGTTTTTAAATTATTATTACATGCATAAAATTACAAATTATGCCATATTAGCATCAAGAATTAAATTTTTCGATAAAAGTTATTGTATTTTTATCTTTAACCACTTCAAATCATTACGAACGATCTGAAATCCCTGTGTTCTGTTTTTATAGATTTGTAATCAAAAAGAAATGGTAACTTGTCAAACAAAATGATGACATACACGAGTAATATAACAAATTGCAGGCATGTAATAAAAGTAGTTCCCGGATGTTATGATGTTAATGTACAGTACTTTTTCTTAGTGATTTAGTTAAAGTGTCGTTTGTTATTTATCTGTAGAAGGAAAGTAAATCTGTAAGAGTTATTCGCACTAAATTCATTTATCACTTATTTGTTTGGATTACAGTTCTAATTTTGATTGATCTTCATTGATTTACCATTAAGTTAGTTTTTTGTCATTTGAAAAAGGATAAGGAAATTTATGATACAATTTTTTGAAAATCAAATTAAAGCTGGGCTATTTAATATATGCGATAACACCTTCAATACCATTGTATTTATGAAGACGGTAGTATTGTATTTATTTCTAATTATAATATTGTGTAAATAACTGGGTAGTACACAGCTTGTTTCGGTTATCGTATATAGTTCAAAGCTGTGTGACGTTTTTGGGAAGCTTTGAAAAAAATAAGACTCTAGAACAGTTTAAAAACAATCATATACGTTTATACGTACAAAATTTATATATAAGAAAATACGTTAAATGTATTGGATGCATTCTTACATAGCTATTCTGAAAGAAGACATTTCAAATTCTATATCATGTAATTTATTTATCACAAATGTGTATTAAACATAGATATTTCTTTATATAGATGTTATCCCAATTATCTATTTGCTTTTATAGAATAAATCTTAAGGATGCCAGCATACAAATACACGTCTTTTCAACTGGTTTATAAAATGTATAGAATAAACAAATGTTTAAATCTGAAGAATGCAAATGTATGTACATTCATCGCTTTAAATAATTAGTAAATTTAGAGTTTGAAAGCGTTCGATAATCTATTGATCGCCTCTATCAAACGAACTTCATTTAGTCATGAAACATAATAAAAACCGTCAACCTTACACTTGTCAGACACATGGAAACTGACGCGTGATCCATCTTGGTCGCATCAGACTTTGACGCCTGCCAATAAATGTAAAAACTTTTGACTTCTGCAACAAAAACTAGAACTGAAGGCACGCCACCAAACAAGTTCTGGTTCGAAGTTCAAGCAAATAACTTCTCGCAGCTAAAAATTCGAATCGAATTTAGCCCCTTCAGGGAGGCGAATGGAGGGGAGAGGGGGGAGTAGTAAGATGCGATAGGAATAAAAATGAATTTGGTCTCACTGTGATAGGATTTGGGCAGATGTAGAAAAAGCTTGTATGAAATTCGCTGTTTGGAATGGAGCTCAAATATGGTAGTGTCAGTTATGATGTTCGGCTTAGATTGTATGTGTGATGCGATTTTGGTTGGGCGATTGATGGAGTATGTATTGCAAAAAAATGGGTAGGGGGTGTAATGGACAAAATTGACTTCTTCAGTTTAAATTACTAAAATACATCAAATTTCCGGATTCATTGCTTAACCCTCTATTGCATACTGTTGCCGTTTGACAACAAGAAACAAAATCCACTTTATTCTATTAAAGTAGAGCTCCGTCTCGACAAATTCGTGTTTTTTTTCATCTATTACATTCCATTTTGAAGATTTGGTTACTAATAATCCTCACAGATCACAGTAGTAAAAATGTATTCAAAATTTAAGAGTGAGGTTATTAACTGTTGTGAAATTACGTTTTTGGCAGTATTCAAAGTTAATAATATTAGTACTAAATACAAATTGTTTTGAAATTTTAATTATAGTAAAAGAGGGTTATTTTGAAATCTGTTTAGTAGTTTTCTAGTCATTATTATCAAAATTGGATTTTTGTTGTTAATTTTTGTCATATGGAAAATTTTTAAAAATTCAAATTATTTAAATTCTAATGCAGATAATTTTTTTTTCGGTATTTTTCCCATAATGTATGAGTATTAAACATACATATGAATTTTTTTTTTGGATGAAAATAAAAATTCATGCATTAGAGGGTGAAGCTAAACTTTATTTAAGGCTTATAGCTGTTGATAAAACTGTTGGGATATGATAAGCAGAGGTTTGAATTTTCTACCTGTCTGCAAGCCAAAACTTCAAACGATTCAATCTTTTCAACTACACATAGCTTTTCTGTTGAAAATGTGATATTATATCCAATCATGAAGTGTAAAAAAATATATTGCTTATTGCGTTATAGAAGTTGTTGTTTTGATAACTTTATAAAATGTTTTTATATCAATGAAAGCATAATTTGAAATTACGCTTCATAATAATAAATTTGGTGAGACTTTCAATTTTACTTTTTCCCTTTTCGTTCGTTCAAATCGTTCTGTACTCTGGTCATCATTTGTTTTGTATTTCGTTTAGTTAGATAAACTTTAAAAGAAATCGTCGTCAAAATTGTCATTTACCAGTTAAATTAAACTCGGTAAAATTGTAAAAAAGTTTGTTGTAAAAGTGGTAGTTGTAGTGTAAAAGTGTTGTTGTAAAAGTTGTAAAAAAGTAACGAAATCAAAAAGTTGTTATTGCATGCGTTGATCGTATCAATATTTTAACATTGTTAATCAATCTATTTTATAAGAATGATTGTTTCGGTGTTTGTGTACAATTTTACTGCTTTTAAATTACGCTTTTTTTTAAATTCAATACACTTATATATGTAACAATAACATTTAATACTTTGTCTTATTTAAAAAGTTATGCATGGTATATGAGCTATGATGGCCCATTTAAACTTAAAAGTAAATTGTGTATGTTTTCTTAAATATTCATCCTAACTTTCAAGAGTATTTATCCAAACTAATATATTGCATTATGTACTTTGTAAACGTGTCTCGTTTCACAATGTTTAAAAGGCAAAAATGATAAAATAAATATGAAAAGATGTAGTTGAAAAACTCACATTCTCCAAAGCATAACTAAGGTATAAGGTCCGGCTCCTTCATTGACGAATTCATCCAATTGCCAATGAACAGACTGGCCCTACATCTCAGAGTTATGCATTGAAAAATGTCAGTTTTGCTACTACACACTTCACATAATATTGCGTTGTATTCATTTAAAATTACGAACTTTTTCTAATTTATACTTGAAATAACACTATTTATTAACTTTAGAATTATCATCACGCACAATAAACTTCAATGAGATTTGGTCCCCTTGCCTTATTTCATAACTATCCATTATTTCTTTAAGTTCTAATAACAGTAGAATTACGAAAATTGTGTGCCAGAAGATTTTTTAAAAATATATCTATGAATTATGCTTTTAAGTTTAGTTAGATAAAAATAAATCAAAACTGTTTTTAAACCACGTTACGCCATCAAATGTGTGCATAAAACATTTTTATATTAAGGGGTTACAACGAAAACAATAAGAATTTTACTTTGTTACTACCATTAAATCATTTCATTAAAATAAAATATCTTTAACCATATTTCTTATAGTTTCGTAAGTAATTCAAAATTTGAATTCCAGTATGTAAATATTTTATTTTTCAATATATTTTCATGAGTTTTACAGCAGATATTGCAATGTATTCAATCCAAAGGCCAAAATTATTTATTTAGCAATCGATGCATATTTATAAAATAATATCAAATTTAATGGATTTTAATACCTTAAGGGTAATTTTCGTAATGGGTAATCTTAAGGGTAATTTTAAAATAAAATTTGTGATATTTTTAATAAAAATACCTTGCAACAAAAGAATAAATTTTTTTGGGTAAACCCACCAAAAATTGGTAATCAAAGTAATTGGAAATTACATTCAGCTGCCAAACGTTATCAGTTGTGGAAAAGTAAATTTAATACACATAAAACAAATAATAAAACTAGTGACTTGACTTTTCATACAAAATACACTTTTTTCCCACTTACACTTATTTTTTGGAAAAGTTAAATACGAGTTTTAACAATTGAACGCAATTTTATCCCAAACTTCTGCTGGAAAGAGATATTTCAGTGAGGTTTTTTTTTTTGTTTTGATCTGGAGAATGCGATTCATAAAAAAAAATTATTATATAAATAACTTTGTTAATTGCTGAAAGTTATTAAAAGTAATCTACGTAACTTGTAACTTTTATTTATGTGTTTTGTAGCTTAAGTAATAACACTTAAATAGCGGAAGATTTCTCTTACATTAGAATCAGCGTTAAAAAAAATTAATACCTGGGTATTCGCACTATTTTCTAAGGTATGAGTTTTTCAGTTTTGTATATTATAAATTTGTTAAATTTTATAACCGTGTATGAAATACTAACTCAAATGATTTTTCGAACTCTAATTAATAACGCACTAAACATTAAGAAAATTCTAGTGAAAACATTGTATGCACCATCTTTTATTTCCTCGCCTTAACAGTTGCACATTAAATCGGAATTATTTGGTAATACTATTTCCAATTATTTTAACAAAATCTTTTTTTAATTAAAAATAACTCATTTATAAGTAATTTATATTTTTTTTATTCTGCAATATCACATTGATGACTATTATCGTTAAAACACTGAACTAGAATTTCATAGCGACAATATTCTATTTTAGAATATTTTGAAACAACTATCCCAGAAATCTCAGCTTTAATACACAATAAATATTAAAATTTACTATGTTTCTTAAATGTATTATCTCGAATTAAAATTACTTCTACATACACAAGCTTGAAAACATAGACCCATTAAATTATATGATTCTTAAATTTAATTTCTTAAAATCATAGCATTGTATGAAAAATTGTGTGAGAAAGTACTTTTTACTTTAAACTTAAAATTTCGCTATCGATAATCTTTGTATTGATATTAATGATTTTAAATTTCTAATGTGTTGAATTTTTGCCAATGTGTAATTAATAACATGTACTATTTCACGAAAAGTATCTATTGCAAAGAAATTAAAATAACTCTCAACACCGGACTAAGTTAATTAGCTATAATTACTCTTACATTTCTCTATGGAACAAAAAAGAGCCCTTTGTAATATGCGAAAATTGTATTTAGTTTCACGTAATAAATCTTATCCAAGTAAGGCTCATGCAATTGCTTGGGCTCATGTAATGCTAGTGTTATTATGCGTTTTCCTCAATTAATAATAATAATGAAAAAAAATGGGCTTTTTATATTGAGATGCATATACAAGATTATATTCTTTACAACGAATGCAATAAATATTATGAATTTTTCATTTTAAAAGTTAGTCCGGTTTTGAAATTGATTTCTATTTTGACAAAGTTTTACATTTCAAAACCATTTATCCCACTATCCACATGTCCGACATTACCACTTTTCGAAAGTAATCCTAATGTTTAATTGACGTAAAATGAATAACTTATTCTTAATTTTGAACTCTGAAAATATTTCTATTGTAAACTTAAACTGATGCGAATGTAGTTTCTTTTGTTTCTATACACCATTAAAAAATATGGCTCCAAATTGCAATTGAATCCTTTAACTTTCTAGCTGCCATTACTATTTGGAGCATAAATTTAAAAATTTCGTGGTAAAACTATAACTTTGATGCACAGCGAAAGTGGTTAATCAAGACTCCAAATAGTGGTGGCAGCTAGAAAATTAAAGGATTCAATTGCAATTTGGAGCCAAATTTTTTAACAGTGTATTTCTATTTTTACTAGATTTAGATACGAGTAAATATACCAACACTCTCAGAAATAACACTTTCATTTTTGACGATTCATGAATCCTCAAGCCTCATTTCGTTAATTTTGAGGATTGTTTCGTCAAACTATATCACGTGATTTTTTAGTAAACGCGAATCCTCACTTTTACGATCGTGATTTGACGATTCCGTATCTTGATTTTGAGGAAACTGAATCTCACGGTTGCACTCACATGCTCAAAAATGACGAAATATTTCTTTAGATTGGGCGACATTCAAATCCTCATAAAAATGACGAATTTCCTCACTTTGAGGAAACGAAAACTCGGAGCATTTGCCAGTAAACGGAATCGTCAAAATTAAGGAAAATTTCGTCGTTTTTGAGCATTCATTTTTTAGAGTAAATTAGCTGTCAATTGAAATAAGCGAGTGTCCTTACCTGCAAATTGTGGTCTGACTAAACACATTGCCGTAGAGGGTTCCTAAGGCGAGACCCACGTCTGCCTGGGTGAACCCTAACTTGATGCGCCTCTGCTTGAACTGTTTGGCGAACTGTTCCAGATCGTCCGAGCTGGGCGCTTCCTCTTCGGACCCGTCGGGGCCGCCGTGGTGCCTCGGGTCCACCCCCATCTCCCCCAGGTGGTGCGGGTGGTGATGGTGCACGTTGTGGTGGAGCGGGTCCTGGTGGTGGTGCATCTCCCGCATCCCCTGGTGCAGCTGCTGCCCGTGCAGCATCCCGTTCATGGACCCGTAGTGGTGCTGCAGCGGGGGCGACCCGTTCGGGCTCGGGCTCATGTGCCCCCCGCCCATGTGGGACGTGTGCCACGGGGCCACCATGTGCTGCGGGGGCCGGTGGTGCAGAGTCCCGGGGTGGATGTCGCTGGGCTTGATGTCCTGGCCCTGGTGCAGACCCATGCCGCCCGACCACGGCGGTTCGGAGTGGGGCAGACCCACCCACTGGTGGTGCGGGGCTAAGGCATGCCCGTTGGGGCCCCCATGGTGCGGGTTCGGCGGCATGTACTTCATCTCGGGGGGCTCCCGGCCGTAGCTGGCCTGCGAGGTGGCCACCTGCATCCCGTCGTGTATCACGGCGTTGTAGGGGTTGTTGGCAGGGCTGGTGGCCATGATGCCATGGAGATCAATGGTGCCGGGGTTGGAATGGCGGGCCGTGGGGAAGAGCCCGTTGGAGGAGTCCAGCGGCTGCTGACTGCTTCCCCAGTCCTTCGCGCGCTCGGCGAGGAGTACCAGGTCGATGCCTTGGTGGGACACGCCGGGCGATCGCCTGCTCTCGGGTCTGTCCGGGTCGCTCACAGCAGAAGGTGGTCGGGACCTCGAGAAAGGTCCTCCGAGTCTCCTGGCTGAGGGGTCGTCACTCGACTCGTTTGGGAGGAGAATGGTTGCTGCCTTACCAACTGACCTCTAGAGGTCTCAATGTGTCATTACCCGAGCCTTTTCCTCTGTTTGTTTCTGGATGGGAGTCTCCCTCTGTCAATTTTTCAGTTTCTTAGATAGCATATTATGTCACAGTTGCTTGAGATGTGCTTCAAGGTGATCGTGAGCTTTTACTTCTTAAACTTATGAGCAAATACTTTACAACAACAGGATAGTTTTCAATCAGTTTCACTTTGACCAGTAGTGGAATGGGCAGAACATCTGTCTCGAAATGAACACAAATATCCCATAAAAGTTTAGCCGATGAAGAAAGTTCAATAATAAATAATAATTGAAATCGTCCAGTCGAAAATGGTCGTTTGTTCTGGCAGAGACGAATTCGGTCGTCCTTGCACTTTCACCTCAAAAAATCTTGCGAAACACTTGTTTACCACGATCTTCCTTCCTCTGCGTCAACAATTTCACAAGTCACCATCGATTTTTTCTTCAACAATTCAGTCAAAAACCGATTCACAACAATTAACCCCAACCAAAACAATCCCTACTCAATAAAGTAGGGGGAGGGTGCGTGCGGGGATGTTTTCAAAGCAGACGGTTCCTCGTGCAGACGAGAGAGCAACTATCCGCGGATCTTCACCGTAACCGTTCGATCCAGCTTTTGCTGCCGCCCTTCGTCGGGTGTGTAGCCGTCACGGTTGCGGAACCCCTCCTGTGATTGGTGTTCCTCGAGCCCCCTCGCGATTGGTCGCGAGTTTCGAGTTTTTCTTTGCGAGTTTTTTTATTTTCGAGTTCTCTCGACTACGTGACGTTGCCTAGGCGACGATTCTGGCCCCCCAGTCACGTGACTTGGCGGGGTGGGTGCGTGTTGCGTCACGGGGAGGGGCTTAGAGTGGAGAGGCGGGGCTTCGTCGCGCTTGATTGACAGGTGCACGTTGTTTGTAATGGAAAGGAATGGGGAAAATACCTGAGAAGTTTTGTGACTGTCGGGATTTTGATTTTTTATATTTTTTTAAAAAAGAAGAGAAGGAATGCATTTGATTTGAAACACTCTGTCCTAAAAAATTTGTATTTTGGGGTCTTTTTTCCACTTTATATTGAAACTTTCGTTTGTTTATGTTTTGCGTATTGCATTTTTTGGGGTGAGAATTTTAAAGAATAAGAGAGATACAATATCTAACACATCTAAAGTAATTACATTTAAACATTTAAATTTAGGTTAATTTTTAGTTTTAGCAAAGATTTTATTTCTTATAAGTTTTTGCTCAATTAATATTATTAGTATTGTAGTAGATTCTGTAAAATATGTGTTGTTCTGTACATTTGTAGATTCTGTAAAAAGTAAGTTCTTATACAATACATATTATTACAAAATGTTCTTTGAATTCTAAAAGTTCCTTTACTGCCTGATTATCCATCGTTTATAATGTTTTTCGTTAATAATGTTTTGAGAGTTTATAATGTTTTCAGATTTATTGTTATTTCTTGTACAATGTCAAATTGCCTTAATCTTTCTTTGAGTTACTCATTATATGATGTGCATAGTTAAGAAAATTTTAAAAAAAAATCTAATTCCTCTTCACATAAACACATTTGTTTCATTGTAATGTGACACACTCAGTAATTCAAATACATTATCTTCATCATAAAAATTATTTTAGCACACTAAAAACATCTTTTAGAAACATCACGTACAATTACATGACTTTTTCATTAGTAAGGGTTGCCAGAAAAATATATATTGCATTTCCAGAAACTCACAGTTAAGAAACCGAAAAGATGTATATGAAAGTCTGAGAAATGGAGTTATATAAATTACTATATTTTGTAGTAGATTTTTTTTAACCTAAGTATTTTTGAAAATTATATACATATATACACTCCTAAAACAAAAGAGTGAAATCCACTCCAGTTGAAGAAGTCCATTTTCGACACTGGAAAGGAGTGAATATTAACTCAGACTGAGTTAAAATCACTCGTTTGAAGTGATCCTGTCAGAGGTTTAACACACAAAGGAGCGAACCTAAAAGGATCCACTCCTCTAGGAGAAGTGCATTTTCCAGACTGGAGGAGTGAAAATGAACTCAGACTGAGTTAAAATCGCTCGTTCGTTTTAAGAGTGTAGTGTTTCAGCAAAACGCATAAAATAACGGACTTGATGTAAAAGTTCTTTGTTACAACGGCACAACCTAAACTCGCATTTTAAAGTTCTTTTAACTGTACTTTCATAATTGTTGTTCAGAGGATAAAATATTATTTTGGTAGGGGAAGAAAAATGAAAAATTATTTATCAATAATTACACTTGCATTAAAAGTTAATCAATTTATTTAAATTAAATGTAAGAGCTCTGTTTTATAAATAATAATAAATTAAATTCATTAGCTGAACTTAAAATTATTTTAAAACTAGACATTAAATTACATTTTACCTCAATTTAAAATATATTATACAAAATAGTAATTGATTTTCAATACATTATTAAAAATCAACTGATAAAATAATTACAGCTTTGCTATTGTTATTTTTGGTTGAAGTGTTAAACTCGTTATGCTTAAAAGATTCGTGAAATTGCTCTATTTGGTGCAATACAAATTGTGTACATAATTGTGGTTTAACGGGTTTTTTTAATTGAAATTTATTAAAGCTCCTTCCTATTCTTGATTTCTATTAATGAATCTTGATTTCTATTAATGAAATGAAAAATACAAAGCCTTAAATTATAAAACGGTCTTCGTTTTTTTTAATGTAAGTATGTATTTTGCGCATGCTCAATGCAATGTAGCAATAAGATAAATAATATTAGCTATTCAAAATTAGTTTTGATGTATCAAATTAACTTCATCTATGAACAATATAATTTTCAAAGGCATTCATAACCGAATACCATTTCGGCATTTTTGGCAAAAAAAGAGTGGAAAACTTTTGTTTTCCAAAACAAATAGTTTAAGTTTGATATATTTATATTTTATTTGTAAAGTGTATTTTTCAAAGAATTAATACTTAATTAATCAAAACATCAAATACAAATTACCTAACACAACATTTGAACTCATTTAACTTTAAGATTTTAACTATCTAAAATCAAAAAATTAATGTTTATTAAATATCATGAAATCCCAATAACCTATACCATTAAGTTTATTCACCAATTGAATAAATCCCCACCCCACACAGACTTATACAAAGCGTAATGAAAACAACAAACGCGAAGTGAAATCTGTCATAATATTTCAGCGAGCAAAGCGATAGACGATGAAATTCAAAAGATCAACAGACGATAATAGGTGTTATGAAGGAGGCCGGAAAAGATTTATTTAAATAATGGTGATTTAAACATGAAGCTAAAAAAGAAAATCGTCTGTTTTGCATATGTAGCGCCATCTGTTGGGTAAATAGAACTTTAAAATATGATGCGAGAGAGGCGTATATGTATTGAAGGATTCTCTATCTTAAATATTTGGTTTATGAAATCACTGTTTAAAAAATGTTCTAAAAAGCTTAAATAGTGTATTTTATTGTTACTTTAATACGCACTGAAATTCTCATCTGTTTATAAATTTGTGTCACAGCCTGACTAAGACTTATGCAGACTCGCTTCCCGAAAAAGATTCATACACCCTAGGAAAAAATTATCACACACAATACTTAGTTGTAATTTAAACATTTATAAGCAAATAATTGGCCGTTTTTGTTAATATTCTTTCGGAAATTCAATTAATATAGATATTTTTCATTTTCTAAATTTATTTGCAGTTCGTAGTTTCACATACTTACAATACTTACTTTCCATATTTTTTAAAATTCTTTAAAATTAAATTTCCTAAAGTTCTGACACTTGTTATTGTATCAAGTCTTAGAGTATTCCGGTTTCAATTAAGTTATAAACATTTAAAAATTTTAAGTTCAACTTATGAAAACAAGAATTAAATCCTATATTTCAAAGCATTTACAGTTTAAACAACAAACTTTTA
Organism: Hylyphantes graminicola; assembly: GCA_023701765.1. Classification (NCBI taxonomy): domain Eukaryota; kingdom Metazoa; phylum Arthropoda; class Arachnida; order Araneae; family Linyphiidae; genus Hylyphantes; species Hylyphantes graminicola. The sequence continues at coordinate 32,667,615 of CM043120.1, read as the reverse complement.
CTAAATTTTTTCAGTTTTCTGTAATTTTAGGAACGAGATAAGTTTTATTGAAAAATGCGGTTTGTTAAACGATGTATTTATATTAATTTCGAATCACATGTTTCCTTAAAACTTTTCTCTCCTAAAATTATAAAAAACTGAAAATAATGGTGAAAATTGTGGTTATCCACATTCTATTATTAATAAAGTAATACACAGAAGGGCTGATCTTTTCATTTTCGGATTACAGTTTTAAAAATAAGTTTCTGTTTTAAGTATGTATAATTTTTTCAAAAGAAGCACACTATTTTTATAATTGTTTAACTACTTACAGAACTAACACCACTTTTGATTAAAAATTTCTGGTGTAAGCTCTTGCCTTGCATTTCGAAAGTCTCATGTTCGCGAAAATAACTGCCGAAGTATGAACAGTTTGTTCAGCTATAAAGTTTTATGAATAATACCCCGTGTAGATTAATTGCAGGTTAAATATACTCCTAAGTCTCGACTTCGCTCACGATGTCACTTCTAAAAGTTGCGTCAGGTGCCTATTCATCGGTTCATCACTTGACTTTTGAATTATGATGCCCGTCGCCAATAGTCCATGAGTAGCTCTAGTGCAACGATAATTCAAATCAACAATATACTGATGGAGGCGAAAAACATATTACTATATTACGTCAAATAACCCAGTTCCCTTTATGAAAAAAGAATGCCCAAAGCCTTATAAATCATGATGAGGAACAGTGTCGCCCTACAACCATACAAACAGGCAGCGGTAGATCACTAGTTCAACTCCATTTACTGTGCAAAGATACTACAATTCCATTTTCTTTTGTTTAAATAACATTCGAAAGAGTCTCAATCAGTTCCATAAAAAAGTAAACGTGCATTCAATCTTAATTCTTAAGAACCATCGTTTTATTAATTAGTTTAATTACTGTATACTTATCCAGCCAAAGCTAAAGCAAATCCTTGTTAGGAAACAGATCTGAGCTTTGGTCGAACAAAGTTGTAAGCAATAATCGACTAAATATAATTGGCTTGTTTTAGGTGACGTATTTAATTCCAGCTTTCATTCCTTTTTTCCTTCGATTGATACTCTGATTGGTTCTCTGTTCCCTTTTGACATTGAGTCACCAATCGAGGTTCGGGAAATAATTTATTTTCATTCTGCATTTACATTGATACTCAAGACCTGAAACATGCCCATTAAAACTTGTTTGACTGTTATAAATACCTTATTAACTAAACCCATAGATATAATTAAATTTTCGATTTAAAATAGTACCACTGGTAAAATTTATCCAACTCAATTACCAAGTGATACGATGGGATTTTATAGGATAAAACCGTTGGAACGTTGTAAAAGTAAAACTATAAAGAGATAGAGCAATGGAATAAAAGTTAAAAAATAGTCAGAAGACGGTAATGTGCCCCAGTCAAGTTTAAAAACAAGTCCCATATGGTAGAGAAGAAGGTATGCTAGAAAATTCTTGGACTTAGTTGTCTACCAAAAAATAAAAGATCTATCGTAGAATTTTGAGTCTTTTTCAATTGCTCCATTATCTCAACGCCCTCCTCCCCTCCCCCCACCATTCAATTGCTTCATTGATTTAGCCAACAGTTAGTTTAATGAATTGTTATATTTCTGAAATAGTTTTTAAAAAAGTCAGTGGATATCCCCACTTGAATAGGTCATGGATCTTGAGCATGATTTTATACTTCGACCAAAATTATCTTTAGGGGCCAAATGTTTTCCTACGTATTTGTACGGTATACTTAATTTAAATATATTGCTAAGCGTTTTAATTCAAACAAAAAAAATTTAAACAGCAGTTTAGCAACTTCTATCTAAATTTTTTGTATTAAACGTCTTTTGAAATGCCGCTAGAGGTTAATGTACACCATTACGGTCGAATAACAACTATTATTTTCCATGAAGGGGGTGCACGGTAGGGCAGTTAAGATGCATATTGCAAAATGAATATTGCAACTCTGAGAGTGTCTCGAACGCCTACAAGTCAAGTGTATTCCACATACAGGAAGCTGACCATTTTGCACCTTGCAACTGGGAATTAATATATTACTTTGAAAAAGCTGTAATACTTATTTTTTTCGAAATGTAATACTATCGATCTGAAGAAAGAAAAGTATTGAACAAAGCAACTACGGAAAAATACACGATGTATTGACTTATTAACATAACTTAGTCTATTTATAGCTGGAAACCCAGGTAAAAATTGGGTCTCCTGGTCTTATACTACAATTTTGTTTCCTCTAGTATAATTGGCTTGTTTCAGGTGACGTAATTCCTTCTATCTTTCAGTCGTGTCCTACCTTCAATCGTTGCTCCGATTGGTGCTCTGTTTCCACATGACATTGATTCACCAATTGAGACTCAGGAAATAATTTATTTTCTGTAGACCTCAATTACACTGTAAAAAAAATTATGTACAAAAACTGCATATTCTCCGCGTATTCACACCACATTCTGCTACATTTCTTCGCAGCTGGTGTTTTAAGTACAGTTTTCCAGAACTTTTCTGTAGTTTCTTAGATTGATCATGCTCAGACGCCGTGGCCATTGCATGTGTTCCTCTTTCAAACTTAGGAATTCTAATTGGATTTGGTTGAAGTATTTGTGCTTGAAAATTAAAATTACATTTATATGCTTTATGTTACTGATATTAATTAAAATTTCATTTGTGTCAGTTGCAATATTATCATTCCAAAACAATGAAATATCTCAAATTACCTACCAGGTTTACCTTATAAAAATTCGATACAAAGAAAAAAAACACCACCGAACTAATCATAATAATTGATCAATTCGGGTTGTGGGTTTCGCACGGCGCAGTGGCAACAACAGCGACTATCTTATTGTTGGTTGGTGGTCATTTTCGAGCAAGAGGCAATGGCTACGTGACTCACGGTCGGCACACGTGCAAGTGGTCAAACATTCGGTCCATAAACTTGAGAAAATTATCGACCATTTTCACCCAAAAAACACACTCCGATGTGTACAAACATTTAATGGCCCAATATTACACCCAAAAAAGGCTTCCATCTGGGGTTAAAGTCGTGGCTTGGCTTCACGTCGCGTAAGCGTTCTTTAAGTGATTTCGAACGATTTGGGTAAAGAATTTCTGTCGGTGGCATGATCAACCTATTAGGAAGGCCTTTTTTTAATTCTGAGGAAAGAGGGTGGACCGCCTGTTATTAGCGAGGGTGCAGTTACCGACCGGTATGGCACGGGATGTGTGGGACTTGTGTTATTTTAAATGTTTAGTTTTCCACGGTTTTCGTTTAATGTAAAGGTTTCAAATCATGCAGTAGTAGTGGTAGTGTAATCGTTTCCAGCTGCCTATTTCTAGCCTCCATTAGAAGCTTTAACACAGCCAATAACGCCTCGTAATTTAGAACCCTGGTCAAGTGACGAGGTCGCCACCTGAGCGGGCACCCAACGGAACTTCGAGCGACATCGCGCGCTGACGCCGTCGTGACTTTGGACTCCACAGATTTAACGAGCACGTCTGTCCCGGTGTACTCGGGCCCATCCGTCACTAGTTGGATTTTCTACTCTTTCCCAGTACAGATATCCAATTTATAGGATGACTGGCAGTAGGTGGGATTCGAACCCCCGCACTCCTAAGAAGGCTGAATCCCGTGGCGGATGCCTTAACCACTCGACCACGGATTTTATTGGTTCGTTTCCACTGCGATTTTATTGGTTCAAACCGTTGGACCAGTTGCCATCCATGACGCGAAACAACCAAATTCTTTTAAATCCCATTTAACAGTTTTTAGCATGGGCTCAGTCGTATCTCCTTCCAAATGCATACAACTTCGTTGATTTTCTGTTTTATAAAATAACGTAATATCATCCTATAAAAATCAACAATTATAAAATAAACCACCAAATTATCGGGTTGTGCAAAAATTCGTTCCTACACTTTTAGTAAACCCCTTTCTTCTTAATAAAAGGCAAACCAAACTTTTGGAAAAATTTCAAAAGTTATTAAACGTTTGTAGCACACATTTCTGAAACAATTTGATGTTCTACGTAATGTACGACAGGTAAAAAAAGAATACGGAGATTTGAATCGAAAAAAAAAACGGAGCCAACTTTTCTTCATCTACCAATTTTTAAGTTTTGTGTGTTGGTGGGAAAACTGACATTCCTTAAAGTCCAGAGATTTTTTTAGAAATCGTTCACTTGGCGACATAGCTTATTTAAAGATTAAGGGGGTGGGAGAGAGAGGTGGTTGGATTTCTTAGTGAGACTTGAGGTTTTCATAAATTGGGAAAAAATCCTTATCAATTAGCAAGCAATTCAATTTCTTAAAATATAAAAACAAAATAAAAACAGCATAAACTAATACAAGGTTGTATTAAATGTGAGCAATATATGATTAACAAAAATTGACTAAAACTTGTAAATTTTTTATTACTATACAATACTATACAACATTAGTGTCACTCCAGTCAGCATGTTAGAAAATACACTGCCTTAGACCAACTTATACGGTAGACATCTAATAACACGTAAACATGAACACAATATTCTTCAATTCTCCATCGCTCTATGGCACACTCTGTTGCCAGTGTCAGGCGTTATTGATGACTTTCAATCAATACCTATCGTTCGCCTAATGATAGGACTGAGGCTCGTGTGGTTCCGGCTATTCAAATGAGACGGTTGCGTCTTTTAGCTGCCGTGAGGTGGATTTTTTTTCCATGTGGCGATTGATTTTTGTGTGGGTTACGTCTTAGGTTTCAACTTTCAACTTCGTAATTGCTCCTTAGAAGTTGTCATGCTGCCAAGAGGAAGTAGGGCCTAATGAGTCAAGGTCAGATTTCGGAAATATTTTGGTGTGGTTGTTATAGCACTTGTGTTCATGCTCAGGGCCAGGGCCTGTTCTTCCATAAGGCACTTTAGGTCCGTACCTAGTGCGGGCCCCAAAGAGGCCCCAAATTAGGGGCCTCTTTGGGGCCCGTAAATTAATTTAATTAATTTAGGGGGCCCAAATTTTAGGGGCCCCTAAATTTCAGCTTCTATTATGCTTAATGTTGTAAATAACCAAAATATCAGTTAACTTTAAAAAAATTCTGATACTCCACTTTTGTTTTTTGCTCAATTTTGACTAAGAAATTGACCTAACGTGATTTTTATGATCGATGTTTATAAGGAATCCTATAAAATTGTAGCAAAAATTTGATACATAAGTCATATAGCATCATCATACTGGAAATCATACTCAAAATTTTCCGTAAAGGGGTATAATAGGTTGTGCCTATAGTCTGAAATTTCCTAGAACAGGCCCTGCTCAGGGCCATGTTCCTCCACTACGTCCGTTTGGCCTGGAATAGGGCCACAAATTTTAGTGTTTTTCATGTTAAGTTGCCTTTCCCCCAAAACTTTAGTACACTGTGTCATATTGTGGCCCGGCATTGCTTTTAAAGTTATACAATAAACATTAAAATCGACAATTATATTACCTAATAATATTTTTTTTAAGGTCTAACTTTTGATTTTGTTCCAGGCATTATACGAGCAAATCATACACAAAAGTTTTTTTAGGTTGAAACCAAAAATTTCTGTTCCTACAGCAATGTTATCCTATATTTGGCCCGGCATATGCCATAACTTTTGGTGTTTCGTACTGGGCATCTCATGGAAGCGCGTCCGTACAAAGCCGCAAGCTCGTGTCCAGAAGTGGAATGATGGAATTATAATAAAGCTACACTCTCAGAAATGAATACTCAAAAACGATGAAATTTTCCTTAACTTTGACGATCCGTTTACTAGCAAATGCTCCGAGTTTTTCTTTCCTCAAAGTGAGGAAATTTGATTCGTCATTTTTATGAAGATTCGAATTTCGTCCAATCTAAAGAAATATTTCGTCATTTTTGAGCATTTGAGTACAGTAATGATATTCGGTTTCCTCAAAATCAAGATGCAGAACCGTCAAATACAGATCGTTGAAGTGAGGATTCGCGTTTACTCAAAAGTCACGTGATAGTTTGACGAAACAATCCTCAAAATTAACGAAATGAGGCTTGAGGATTAATGAATCGTCAAAAATGAAAGTGTTATTTCTGAGAGTGTACACTGTCAAAAGAATTTACACCAATTTATCCCCAATTTTTTCAAATATTATTTACATTTTGATCCAATACATTCTCCTTTTTTGTTAATTTAAGAAAGGTTGGTAGTTTTGTTAGGACTCTTTCACCGCCCATACTCAATCGTCATTTTCTAATCAATTCCTAATTTAGTCAGTTTGCTGTTAGTTGCCCAAACTCACTTGCTCAGTAAGAAACTCGTCTGACGTCGTGAAAGCCCAGGTTCCATAACCCGGTCATCTGGCAAAAATATTTGTACTGGTAATGATAATTATAAAAATCTTCTATCTGTTGTTTCTTTAAGGGTCTTTTTATCGCTGAATCAAAGAAAAGTTAAATGGGAATGGTGTCAATTAATTAAAAATTTCCTTTCCAAAATGGATAAAAACAAACGAAAATAATGATAATTAAGGGAAAGGAGCAGGCAGAAAACCTGAAATAACTATTTCTGTTAATTGAAGAAATCGCTGTTGAGAGTGTATAACATCTTACCGTGAACATAATATGGCATCGAGAATATGTGTAAAAATAGTTTAAAGTTCATAAGAAAACATACTAACTATTCTTTCAGAATATTATATATTACCCTCATTTTCAAAATTCCTGAAAAGTTTGTAAACGCGCGTGGTTAATTACCTTGTTATTTATTAAAGTGCCAGTATCAGAAATTGTAACTTATAGTCAATTGTTTGTGCTTCTAACATTATAAGGTTGTTAAAAATAAAGATTTTCTGTTTTTATAACCCCAAAACAAACTGGTTTTTCACATTTACACCACACTCTTAAACAAAAGAGTGAAATCCATTCCAGTTGGAGAAGTGCATTTTCGACACCCTAAAGGCATGCATATTTTCTCAGACTGAGTTAAAATCACTCGTTTGGAGTGATCCTGTCGGAGGTTTAACACACAAAGGATCCACTCCAAAAGGAGAAGTGCATTTTCCAGTCTGGAGGAGTGAAATCCACTCAGACTGAGGTAAATTGGGAGTGTTTGTTTTAAGAGTGCACTTCATTTAAATTAAAGCCAAACAAACAACGCCAATCACCCAATAAAAATATTGAAGTTCATTCTTTTGAAGAAGTAGTAATTTTTAGTAATAATCTATTTAAATGATACTATGTCTTATTACTATAAAAGATAATATTTATTTAGGGTGAATTTTTTAAAATTATTTTTATGTTTTGTAAGAAATTTATCAAATGAATATTTATTTAAAAAAATCAATAAAATGAAAATCACAATTTTTCCTATTATAAGGACTAATTAGAATATTTGAGAATTTGATCATGATACTAAAATCAGATATCCTTTGCCTTTTATGTATGCTTTTTATGAAACACATGCTTTATAATCAAATTTACATCAGAAATTGAGGTCAGTTAAATTCATTTCTAAAGGAACACAGTTTTTACAAGTATCAATCAATGAAAAATTAAATCTTAATGTTACTTGTATGCTTTTTTTTTCTTTATATATATAAAATATTTGTGCCGAATAATGTATCAAACTTATGTTTTTCCAGTATGCTAATTCGAAGAACGAAATTGTTAATGTATGTAGATTAGAAATTAACCCTTTGAACACGAAACATAAGTACTGCTTTTTATATTTACTTTTAATAGCAAATATCGCTATTTTAACTGAAACTGAGGTAAGCTAAATTCAATTTAGAAGAAACAATTCGGCAGTTTTTCAAAATGCAAACCCTTCTCAACTAAATCTCGCTTAAAATGTTTCGAATCATCAAAACTTTTTTTATTAAATTTTAATCCCTAAATGTATGCAAATTTTAAGAAACCAAAAACAAACACGATTTGTTAAAAATAGCTTTTATAAACTAAAAAATGTCGAATTAAAGGATCATGACAATTCGCTCTTCTTGCGAGTTTAGCAGTGGGCGAGATTATAGATATAAGACGGAAAGACAATTTCTTCTTTTTTACCCCAAAAGAAACAGAAGTAAACAAACAACTAAACATCGCATGCTGCATCTCAATTCGAAATTCGTCCTTGTTTTTGGCGAACGAATCTCCGTTATAAGAAAGCTAATCTCAGAGATTCAGCATTGCCATGCTTCCGAGACATAAAGGTTTAAATACATTTTACCAACTTTACAGGGAGATAACAAACTGCAATCCCATCGGTATACATATATCGTTATACATAGTATTTTTTTTTTTTCAATTTGTCTCTATTTACTCTTAACACAATACTTTTAACTACATAAATACCGTTTATTTTCTAGCTAGTGAGCAACGTTCAAGAATTTAGTAGACCAGTTTAGTAGTAAAAAAAAAATCTAATTTCGGATTAAAAAATTAGTTTTTTTTTAATAAACCATCTATTTTTTCCACTTTTATTGTTTGAGATAATGTAAACTCTTAGGCGGACAACTTTTAAAACTAACAATGTTACCTAATATTTGCACATTTAATATCGTAGGAGGGAATCCGTGCATGCTCCTTAAAAGGAGCAATTATTATTTAAAATAAAATAGACTACATACATGTTAATACTAATTTCAATACAAAAGTAAATATTTATTTTAGACATCGTAAATTAATCGTTGTTTTAGGGGACATATTTCCTTTCAGCTTTCATTCAGACAAATGTCTGAAAAAAATCCGTATGTAGTTTACAAGGATTGCCGAATTAATAAAAAAAGTTATGTGTGAAGGTATTCGGTTGATCCAAAGTATGCTTTGTCGAATAATTTATAAAATACAGCTTCAAAAACTAACATGCGGGTTATTTGAGTTACACCATCCAGACTCTGAAGCACAAGATTCTCAAAAAGCGTTTTCTAAAAGAAAATGGCGCTCGTTCCAAAACCTTCCACTGTGATTCCCCAGAGTGACAAAACACGCTGGCTCGATTAGAATTCGACGAGATAAATTCGCGCATTTTTCAGAGGTGATGTAAATAAAAGTCACGGGTTTAGTAAGTAACAGAAATAATTCTCTTTATCAACCGTAGTTTATTGCTAATAAAAAAACGTGACGTTCTAGATATTTCTATTCTCCCCAGGGTCCATAATACGAGTAATAACACGTATTTTATCGATTAGCTTTTATTTTTCACGATTATTAAGCCTACAATCTTCGATTCAGGAAAAACCGGGGAGAAGAAGGGACTAATTTCTCGTTTTTTCATTAGCATTCTTGTTGCCATTTATTGGTGATAAATATTGAGTACGTTACTCACTAATTAGTGTGTTGACAGGGATGTTAAACAGCCTCTTTTTTTCACATGATGTTATTGAAAAGAAAACTAGCTTATTTTAAAATCGTAAAAACTTTATTTAATCCAATTATTTGCTATAGAGTGTGCGGTTTCACCTCTGTTGTTTTGTTTCTTATTCTTGTCATTTATTAGAACACTTGATTATTAGAATCAGAAAAGATTGTATGGAATTTTATTTAAAGCAATATTTGAAACAAAATAGAGTGAAAATCTACTTCAAATTTCCCTTAATTTAAGTTTAACTAGGATTTGTTTGTCCAACCGAAAACCGAATCCTTGTCTTATGTGCTAGATTTACGATTTAGATGTTTAGATTTAGATGCTAAATATAAGCACTAGGTAAACTACATAATACATTGATTTTACATTTTTCTTATCCTTTCTTTGTCATGAAATAACTGATTAAATTATTTCCATTGGACTCTTTTATAGTATAATATTTTACTAATACCTGTTTCATTTATTTGATTCTGAACCAGATTATTTTTAAAATAACAAAACCAAGACTTGACGCGTTTTTAAAAAATAACTTTAAATTTTCTATTCAAGCAAATATAGTAAGTTTAAAAAAAATAAACTCATATAATTCTCAGTATTATTTACATTACTTTTTTATTTCTACCAGCTCTGATGATGTAGACGATAAATATGTCTCTGTCAACGTTAATGTTATGGGCAAAACGTATCGTGATCATGTCAGGTTTGAGATCGTGGAAGAAATCAATCAACAATATTGTTCTGAATAGGATAATATGCCAATATAAGGGTTATTTTGACTTGAGTTTTATTTGCATTTTAAAATTAATTCATTTCCGAAATATTTATCAAATTACATCGTGAGTGTAGGATAATAAATATGGATAACTATATGTCTAAGCGTTTACTTATGATACGGTTGCTAAATTAGATTTAAGATTTAAATATCCTTATTACTTGCCTTCATAGAGGTTTGCAACAATATAACCATGTTTAATTTTTTTGGTACATAAATTTTAAGGCAATCAACTAGATTGTTATGAAGAGGTTAGCATACCAATATAGGATTATTTAGACATTAGTTTTATTTGAACTTCAAAAATTAATTCATTTCCTGAATATTTAACAAATTGCATCGTGAGTATAGTTAATGAATATGGATACTAAAATGTCTAAATGTTTATTTATGTTTTGCTGTTAGATTATACTTAAGACATAAATATTCCAATTATTTGTTTTTATAGGTTTACAACTATACCACCATGTTTATTTTCTGTGTTGCATAAATGTTGAAAGTAATTTTAAAAAATCGAATATAGAGCATGATTAACAAGAAAGTTGATCACATTGAAAATGAAAATTTTACAATTACATGCAACGTTTAAATTCCAATATTTAAATACATAATTAAATATCATAAAAAAAGTAATATTTTGTATCTGGAAACAATTATTTGATCATCAGATTCAAGAAAATGAAATCCCAATGATTTTTCAAAGAAATTGTTTACCCTTTATTGTAATACTATTCAATTTTAGGCATTTAGATGAAACCTTCAGAAAAGAACACAGGCAGATGACTTAAAATTAAGTAAATAATAAGTCCAAACCAACCTAAATTTCTGATATATTAATCTTTATTTCTCTTCTATCTCCTATAGACACAATATAATTCATAATATTAATTTTAAAAGCACTAAATCACATCGAAAATAGTTTCCTACAGAAAAAAAAATTTGTCCATCTATACAAATATTTTTATTTTCATTAAAATGCGTTATATGTGAATATATTTGTCACAACCAAAATAAATTAAATAAAAAAATATTATTTTTTCTAGCTTTTGTAGATATCTTTAGGGAGTTTTATTAGATATTGTAACTTTATTAAAATTTAACAATTTAATGAAAGTGTTATATTTTCTCAAACGAATTATTTGGTTGTTTTCAATTCGTTATGCAAAATTTGTTCTGTTTATTCTTAAAATGCAGAACTCCGACAATCAGATAGTGACATTGTTTAGTATGTTTTTGTTGTATTGCTTCCAAATAAGTTGAGCATAATATAAACAGATATATTTTTAATAAAGTTAAAATAGAAATTTCAACTGATTCAATTTCGAAAATCATTAATTTAATTTATCTTATTTGAGTATTTATTAATCGTCTGATATTGACCACCCCAAGACATGGCCTATACTGAATAAAGGATTGAACCCAAGAGAAATAAAGTTGTTTTATAAATGATTAATAAATAATTTTTACTTTAATGAAATGCATTTAATAAAACATTCAACCGGTTATTGACTTTTTGTACATATAAAATTCCATTTAAGTGATTGATGAACTTGCTAACCAAGACATTTAATTATTTAAACTTTTTCATTTTTAAGACAGTTACATGATTCATCAGTTGTATTACATGAAATATGGTACTCGATATTTACGTTTGTTGAATGATCATACTTCGGATTAATAACAAAATGTTTGTTTCTTTTCACTATTTATTTTTAAATAATTCTAAAAAAACAATGTTTAATTTCAATTAAATCTTATGCTATATTTCGTTTAACAACTCGGATGTTTTTGCGGAACATATTAAAACATTATCATCCGCGTATGTAATTATTTTACCAAGAATCTTTAAGTTACAGTCATTAATAAACAAGAATGAATGGCAGTGGACCTAAGATCGATCCCTGGGTTACTCCCTTTTAATTACTAAATAATTGCTTTTAATTTTATTTAGTTTCATAAACTGTTTTAGTTCTTAAGATTTAAAAGGGTGAACCTAGTGTAACCGCTAAAAAAATATGACTTTTTAGGGTTTTTTTTTTAAACAAAAGTATTACATTAAATGTTTTAAATTTTTGAAGATATATTTGTGCATAACTAATGAATACATAGTAAACTTCTTTCAACAAAATAGATTGATTTTTGGTTAGTTATTCCTACCTCTCAAGTCTCTAAAAATTGCTTTTTTTTTTGCTTGCCAAAATTGCATTTCCCATACAATCAAAAAAAAAAAACTTCTACAGCTCTGAAGTTGAGAAATACCTGGTCTGTTCCACATTACAGGTGTGAAGATAAGGAATTGTTCTAAATCCCCCCAACCATTTACGGACGCCACCAATCAAAACTGGTATCACCATCATTTGGTCCGCACGATTCCGAAAGGTGTGACTGTTGTGGGATTGTATCATTATCATTACGCATTCCCATATGAATTCGACAAAATTGTAACTTATAATTCTGGTCAAAAAGAATTAGTCTAGTCGTTAGAATTAATACCATTGTTGCCCATTAATCGCGAATTGATATTTCACTTGTGTTGATATTTTAAGTGATATTAATTTGATTTATTTTTATTACGAATTAATTGATAGTAGCATAAGTCAATTAGTATACAAATCCTTTTTTCTTTTAAATTTAAGCTTCAACAGATAAGCGTTAAGAGTGTTTTACAAACTTTCTGGTTGTTTTAAAATAAGAACTTTGTTGCTAATGCCTTTAAAAGATAGAGGAATTATTTCAGTGATATTTTTATTATTACTATTATTTACTTATTTTTCTTTTTGCTCAATGCTCATTTTTTAGTACTTGAGCCTCACATATGCTTTCGGCGGAAGTGTAAAAAATATTTTAAAACAAGTTTTAGTCATTATTTTATAAAATAAGCCATCAAATAAAACTTTTGCAATCATCATAAAATAATAAATTCAGTTTATAATCAGATACAGTATTTCCAAACCAATGCAAAATTGTAATGCATTATCCGGGCTTTAATGGGTTTCCATTCTTTTCCAATCGCCAATTATTGGCTTTTCGTGGTGTTTTTTCTTCACAATGCTTTGTTTGAACGGATTCGAAGAAACTTTTGTTTCAGGCGGTACAAATGCTACAGTGCAAAGTAGCCGAAAGTGGGAATAAGCGGTGTTAATTGTTATTTTTTGAGCTTGTCTAGGGTTGTTTTGATATGATGCTTTTTGCGTATGAGGCTTCTAATATTGGCAAATAATCGTAGTATTGATGCATTTCGGTAAGCTTGTAATTTGGAATTAAAATTGTAGGTTAAACAATCTGTGTAAAAAAAATATGCAAAAAGTACATAGTAAAAAATTTCTGTAAAATTACAACACATTAGGGTTACATTTTACATCAAGGTAATGTAACGTTCGCTTACAGCAAATTAATAATTTCATGAAAAAGTTACTCCAACAGTGATTAAACAAAGAAGATGGATGCGCCCAATCACTGCCAGTGAAGCAAATTGTTTTGCCAGTACTATAAATATTACATCATATGTAAATTAGCAGCACACGGTGATGGCAGATATGCGCAAAAACGTAAAAAAAATATTCAACATTACAGCACATTTTGTTATAACAATTTACGGAACAGTATTATAAAGTTAGTTTTACAGCAAATGATGTTTCACAACGAACAGAGTTACATGAACAACTTACTCCAATAACGTTTTAACGGGGAAGGTGGATGAATCCAATCACTGCCAGGTGAAGCAAACCTTTTCAGCGGAACCTCATAATAAATTTTATATATCATATATAAGTTCACAGCACAAGGTGATTTCAGAACTTTTTCAATCATACTGTGGCGGTAAACTAGAGGTTGGTTTTAGAGTGTACATGCTTGTTTTACATTTTGTTTCAACGCCAAAGTATGTACACTACTTATGTTACGGAATCGGAACAAAGTTTTGCAAAAAGCAGAAATCTTAGCATGAATAAGTAACAGATTTATAAAATGTTCATTTAAACAAAAATTTTAATTAAATTTTAATTACATATTCTTTTGAGTTCTTTAACATTTGTTTCAATGCCAAAGTGTGTACTCAACTCATGTTAAGGGTTCGGAACAAAGTTTTGCAAAAAGCAGAATTCTTACCATGAATAAGAAACATATTTATAAAATTTTCATTTTAACAAACATTTAACTTGAATTAAATTTGAATTGAACATTATTTTGAGTTCTTTAAAAAAAGTTATAAGTAGTTGAAAGACTCATTAAAATTTCCTTTTAATACCGTGTTTTAGAAACCAACAACTTATTGCAAAAACTAAATGGTTTAAGGTTAGTTCGTAAACACAGGCGGAAGGTGAGTAAAAGTACTAATGTTTGTCAACGTCACTCCGTGTTTACGGAGTGACGTTGAGTTGGTTAGTTAGTTAGTTAGGTTTGAATTATCGTCGCACTAGAGCTACTCGAGGGCTATGACGTTGAGTTGGAATTTCAAGCGTAATCCAAATTCTTCCTCCTTGTGTTTAGCTATTTATAAACTCAAATTTAGTTTTTATGAAGATAATACTTGAATATATTTTAGTAATGGACAAAAAACGACGAAAAATGGGCAACTTTTAAAAGCTATGCTTTACACTGTATAAAACATTAATGGAACAATGTTGCAGCTCATTTTTGCCAGATTCTACCGCTTTTACTAGATTCCACCATTTGTTTAACACAGCTCAAATGCCCCCATCTTTTAAAATAAAAAAAAACACTTCAATACGCCGAATTCTGCAATATCATTTGTTCCCGAACCCTGACAAGTTGATTTGTCAAAGTTCCACCAAATTAGTCAACTTTTACTTAAAAAGTGTCGGTAACCCACGTGCATGATACGATTACTGCGTACTCATGTGCCTACCCTGACAATAGAACAGTGCAGAAAATTAATGGATTCTGGGAGCTAAAAGTAGGGTCGTTTCAACTCCTGGTACAAAAAGTGGGACTGATTACTGAATGGTGGTTGGGAAGCCAATTTTCTAATTTGGGGCAGGGGCTCAATTTATTTTGTGCAGATTTTGACTTGTTTGGGTGTAAAAAGAGCAATTTAGTGTTTTTTCTTTTAAGTTTATGAAATAATTTTATTAGTTTTTTTATTAGGGGAGAACGGGGCTAGTTTTAGATGTTTTCTTCTTTTTCATTGTAGATGTTTTACTTTAATTAATATTGAAGTAAACAAGATGCCCTTGTCTTTCTCACATGCTTATCTTCAAATTAGCATTTATACTTGTTTGAAATCTGGCCACTTGAATTTTTGGAAAATATGCCCCCTAGTCATATTTTGACTTTAATAGTACCTTGATGAGTAGAATTTGTAATTATTTTGAAAATTAATGCATAGTAACGTAGAGAGAGGAGCCGCCTTACCTATACTTAATGATAAACTGTAAGTTTAATAAAAATACGTTTGATTTAGGTTTGAATGTAAGCATAAAAATTTACTCAACCTTTGAAAAAATCCCCAAAACAACTCTAACAACAGTAATTCAACACCAATTTGTGCAAAATTCTTGTGGGTGACATAAAACGGGTTGTCTCATAAACCAAGCAGCTTTTTGACGCCTCCTAATGGCTCATTTCTTGTAGAAGCACTCTTAAAAATGAATGCTCAAAAACGACGAAATTTTCCTTAATTTTGAGGATTCAGTTTCCTGGCAAATGCTCCGAGTTTTCCTTTCCTCAAATTGAGGACATTTGAATCGTCATTTTTTTGAGGATTTGAATGTCGTCTAATCTAAAGAAATATTTCGTTATTTTTGAGCATGTGAATTTAGTTGTTTTGAGAGCTAGTTTCCTTAAATTGAGGATTGTTATTCTTAATTTGAGAGTTTGGCATCGTCATTTTTGAGCATGTGATTTTGTTTTTATAGTTCTGGTTACGTTAAATTGAGGATTGTTATACTTGATTTGAGAGTTTGGTATCGTTATTTTTGAGTATGTGGTGCTGTTTTGATAGTTCCGGTTTCGTTAAATTGAGGATTATTATTGTTCATTTGAGAGCTTTGCATCGTCATTTTTGAGCATATATATTTATTGTTCGGGCAGCTCTATAGTTAAACTCATAGTTTCCTTGCACAGAAGCCACGACCATGGGCGGAGCTATAAAACGCGCGGGGCAATCAGATGAAGAGAAAATTTCAGTCGTGTTATTTTGTCTTCATCTAATTGTTCCGTGCGTTTTATAGCTCCTCCCATGGTCGTGGCTTCTGTGCAAGGAAACTATGAGTTTAACTAGAGTTACGTCGTATTCGGTCTAGTTTCATCATATTTGAGGAGATGCATTTTTCTAAAAAGTTTTTAGGATGTTTTATAGGATTTTACTACATCATTTTGTTATTGGTATTTTTCACCCAAATACAAAAAAAGCTATAATTATATTCCACATTTGTCTTTTTTACGGACACGAATCCATCTATGTACAGCTTCTGAAATATTGAAGGCATTTTGATACAAAATTGACTATTTGCAAGTAAAACTATAATATATAATGTTTATAAAATATTAAAAAGATTCTCAATGCATTTCGGAACCAAAATTTGCTTTGAATATAAGTTATACAATCAGTTTATTACATTCCAAATCTAGAAAATCCACTTTTAAAGTGTTCATTTATTTTTACAACAAAATAACATTTCACTTTATTTAAATCTGTATATTTATTTTATCAAAATAAACACAAGTTTCGAATTGTTTTATATACATATTGATTATATGATGACGGGCCGGTGGTCTGGGAACTGCTGGGCAGGATGGCATTTTGTGTAGTACTTCACAAACTGCTGCTTCAATCATCAGTACTTCAGTCGTATCATTACAGCAGTTTTGCCTTCTAAAAAAATAGGAAGCATTTAGTATACTTTTCATAACCTAATTGGGCCAACCCTTATAAAGGCGAGTCTAAAAAAACAACAAATATAGCATTTGTTTAACTTACAAGTTTAAGTGGAATACTAACACATCAAATTTACTGAAATTAAAATTTTAGTATTTTTTTTTTTTTGGGGGGGGGGAGGGGTGAGACAGTTTTTTAGAAGTTAGGCATTTAAACAATAAAATAGTACACAAAATTTCAGGTGGATAATTTTCTCAAACAAAAATTACAGAAAGAACTTTTTTTTTAAAAATAATTCTTTTTAAAAAGTTAGGCTTATTTTGAATATTATAGCTTTACATTTAATCTTGTTTTTAATTATTTCTGTTAGAGATCCAAATCCCTATTCCTGAAGCTTGGAATCAACATAGTCCATGGCACAAAACTAATATACTATATTAAATCAATTTTAGTTGCATCTTCGAGTCGAACCCAAAAGCATCTACCTAAAAAACAAGGCCGTTAAATATTATATTAAGAAAAAAAACTTATTAATTACGGTAATTTATTAAATACTTTTTGCATTAAAAGTACCTTTAAAGAAAAAAAATTATGGAAATATAATGCATTCAGTGCACATAAAATTTTATCTTTCAGTGTGAAATATTTTTTAATTATAAAACCATAATTTAAAGACACAAATTATGCATCGTCAAAATAATACTTTTCACTTTTAATAAATATGCAGAATATAAATAAAAAAATTTTTATTAATAGTTAACTAATAATTACTTTATACCATATTAGTTGAATGAAGAAAATAAACCATTTTTATTTTGACACAAAATGAAATGACTTAAACTTACCTTAATAAATATTGATAATAATCCAAATACTTTCCAACAACATAACCCCTTTTCTATATATTTTAACTTTTTTCCGTTTCTACTTCACATATTTAAAAAAAAATTCCTAGAGTATCGAAGTTCGAATTTAGCAATGGCACCTGGCGATGATCACATCTGCTGTCCGAATAAAAAGCAGTTTATTATCATAGAAAGGCGAACTTCGAATTTCATGTTTAGAATTCGACACCTGTCGTTTTTTTAACACATAACAAAGTGTAATTTCATCTTCCTTTTTTCAGTTGGCTCAAAACTTTATGTGACTACTTTTTACTAATTCGTATATTCTATCGAGCTTCTAATTTCACCGAAAGAAAACGAAAAAAAGAATTATTCTTTTTCAAAAAAGAAGAGTTGAGCAGTACCATGCAATCTTCAAAAGTTTTTCAAACGATTTACGAATATTTAAAGTTGCTTTAAAATATTATGTTTTATTATTTAATGTGTTCCGTTTATGCACTCATTATCTAATTATTTTTTTAAAATACTGTTCTTAATTTTACTATGCAAGATTTATTAAGTCGTTTGATGAAACCTCTTATTTGCAAAGCGTTCTTTAGCTGCGTTAAACTTGATTCAAGAGTGCAGTGTAAACTAACAGTTGAAAATCAGTATCAATAGTAAACAAAAGCTATAATTCCGTTCTATTTTTATAATACTTACATATTCTAATGAAGGCAAATAGTTTTACGTTTAGAAACATGCTACTTCTTGTTCTTTACTGTAAAATTTAATGTTCAAGCTGCTTGTATATATTACGAATTATTATGTTAGGCCTAACCAAACTTCAAGAAGCCGCCATTGTTTGAACCGCTAAGTTCCAATCCCAGAATGCAACGGTGCGAGTACAACGAGATTCAGTTTCCTCAAAATCAAGATACAGAATCGTCAAATCACGATCGTAAAACTGAGGATTCGCGTTTACTCAAAAGTCACGTGATAGTTTGACGAAACAATCCTCAAAATTAACGAAATGAGGCTTGAGGATTCATGAATCGTCAAAAATGAAAGTGTTATTTTTAAGAGTGAGACCTGGTGCAAAACTTACCCCATGGGAAATCTAGCCCTGGTCTCCCCTACCGCTGATGATATAATGGTTTATTGTTTACTTTCATATATTTCTAATTTTGACAACAAATATAGCTTATCTTTTAATGCGTGTACTGCACTCAGAAAAAAAATTGCGTTCACGCAACACAAATGCAACACAAGTATTGTGTAAAAATGGCAACATTTCAACATTGTGTTGTTTTAATACAAGAATAGCTTTGAAACATGTATTGTAATGACTGGAAAATGAATAAATTTGTAATAACTGGAGAAAATTGCATTAGAAGTTAACACCAGATTTTTCTGAGGGGGTAAATATTTTATATTAATGAGTTGAGCTTTTATAAAACTTTAATCAGACCTATTGTCCTATATGGAATGAATGTTGGACCTCAATAAAACAGTAGAAGAAAAGTTGCTACTATTTGAAAGGAAATTACTAAGGAAGATATTCGGACCTATTAAGGAGAGCAATGAGTGGAGAATTCTTTACAACTATAAAATTTACAGAAAATTTCAAAAATGTGGCGGGACCGACATTGTGAGAATTATAAAAGCATCTCGAATTAGGTGGCTGGGCCATCTGTAGAGATATCCCGATAAATTCCTCACCAAAAAAGTGACTTTTTCCAAAATTGAAGATGCTAGACGTAGAGGACGACCACCACACGATGGTTAGACGATGTTGAAAGGGACCTCAATCTAATGGGAATCAGCCGATGTTGAGCAATTGCGGCTAATAGGGACAACTGGAGAAGGATCAGCTAGTCAGTCTTGGCCTGCAAACTGCTGTTGCTTATGAAGAAGAAGAAATATTTTATAGCAACTTCGGACGAAGACAAAGAAACTAATAATTTAAAAAAAAAAAACCTTGGCTAACTCCTAGTAAGAAATTGTAAAATTTCAGTCTCAAATCTCAACAGCAGGAAGTCCATATGTTCAAACACCAACAACACTAGACTCCTCTATAACTATAAATTCGCTGCTCAAACTGTTCTACAATCGTTCCTGGCTGAACCCGGGAACATAAAAGCTAAGGGGTTTCCCACCAATTTCACGGACAGTTACGGTCTCGGATTAGCGGGTCGAGCCCGAATCGTGCCGTTAGGGTGGTCGTGGTTATTTATACGTTTGTCAAAGACCCTTTTGGTTCGTGTTTAGAAGGGGCCAGATGTTCGAAAACAGGGTGGATGACGCATGGGCCATTGTCGAGAGAGGCTCTAATGGTCTGTTTACGTTTGGGCTTTGTCGAAGTGCGGATTGCTCTTCTTTTAGTGACTGTCTTGAATTGTGAGAGGTGTGAAAATCGGTTTTTTATTAGACGGTTTTTCAGATATTGACAAACTGGGATATTGAATAGAGGGGTATAGAAAAATGTAAGGATGCATTACCAATGCTAGAAACTTAAGTAAATTTCGAACAGTCAGATTTGGAGATGTGTTTGTATGCTTTTTTTTAATAGATTGTTTAAATATCAAAACATTATTTTTTTAAAAAGTTTTAAGGTTATTTAAAAAAAAATTAGCACAAACAGAAAAAATAGTTCGTATTAAAATTAAAAAGGAACTATCTTATTAATTTCTTGGTATGTTAGGGAGTATGATATGGTAGTTTATGAGTTTTTTTTCATAAATATTTTTTAAAAAAAGATTCAATATGCATGGTCACGAATTTTCTTAAAAAGAGCAAACCCAACACATACAAATTAATAAAGTTTTCACTGCAATCATAACGAATAAATATGTATGTTTGAACAACAAAATCAACTGACATTTTTTACCGAAGAGCTAACTTTTATTAACAGTAACACTAAAAAGATACAAAATTACATACGAGATTGACGTGTATACAAACGTTTTGTTGTATTCAATGAAATTTATGTAATTAGAAACAAAAAAATAAAATCAGAATCTTGTACAAAAGTAAAGGATATTTTTAAAATAAGTTGTTACGTAGTAACGGCTACCCTTGTGAGATTACTAAAATAATTTTTAACTCAAGGAAACTGTAAACATTTTCATGCAGATTATTAAGTCGGGCTTAACGATTCTTTAAGAAAATACTAATCTTAATAATAAAATCTCTGGATTTATATAAAAAAAGACAAATTTACGGGCAACACGCATGAGATGGTCTAAACACACTCCCAGTATTTATATGATTTCTTAATTAAAATGGAACGTCATTTTCTAACCAAGTAAACAACTGATATTGGCTTTAAAAAAAAGTAATACTTGGTTTATCTATACTATAAAGCCTTTCGAATTTTATTTTCAAACCATAAAAATGCTCATGCTGTTAATAAAAATAAGTAAAAAATTAATATAAATGAATATCAGGTCTTAGGAGGTTAAACGTTATTGGATATATGTGTCCTAAAACATCTAAATAATTCAATAATTATATGAATACGAATAGTTTATAAATTAAATATTTTCTATCACATTTTACTATAAGACATTATAACTTTATTGTTTGTACTTTAAAATATTAACGCTTTTTTAATATATAACCAAGTATCTTGCGGCAAAGTTTCAAAAAAGTTAACTTAAATGACGAAAATAAGTCAACTAAATAATAATTAAATTTTCGATTCAATGACTCAGCAAATAAACTATCGTAGAGTTATACGGTGACATTATAACTTTTTTGTTTGTACTTTTAAATACTAACCCTTTTTCTTCTCTTTACTGCACGAACACTCTAACCAAACAAATACAAACTTTACAGGGGTAAAACTATTGCTGTTTTACCCCTGTTAAGTTTGTATTTGTTTGGTTAGAGTGTTCGTGCAGTAAAGAAAAGAAAAAGGGTTAGTATTTTAAAGTACAAACCAGAATGTTAAAACGTCCTGGAGTAAAAACAAGTTTAATCTAGCATTTTCTTAAATATATTATATCGGATACGCTTGGGGGATTTATATATAAATGGTCGAAAGTTTTAATTGAAACTGTATTATATAATCCTTAATAGTTAATTAAATTTTAACTATTACATTTTTGAAAAAAATCTTTAAAAAAAAATTTATGATCCTCAAGTCCTTCATTATACACTTTCATAAACATATAAATATTAATGTAGCTTTTCAGACTGAAATAAAAAGAA
This sequence comes from Hylyphantes graminicola, assembly GCA_023701765.1. NCBI lineage: Eukaryota > Metazoa > Arthropoda > Arachnida > Araneae > Linyphiidae > Hylyphantes > Hylyphantes graminicola. The sequence goes on along the minus strand of CM043120.1, from coordinate 32,645,614 downwards.
ATTGTATGCGATTGCAAAAGTCATTTGTATCACTAAGTGCACGGAAAAAAGACATCTTACATGTGGTATAAAAATTTCAGAAACCTGACTTCTAGTTTAAAGCCTTAATTTTATTGAAATATAATTCTTAGTATTACTATTACTTCTTGTACCAAACATAGTGCATTTTTATAGGTAGTAATTAACTCGCTATGTAGAATCAGGCACTCGTAAGACGTCATAAAATTGCCAGGAATAATATAAAGTTCCTATTCGGCAGTTATAGCGATAGTCGATGACTAATTTCAAAGAGAATTCTATCTGAATGACGTCTTTAAGACAAAAAGAGTAAGCGTCACTGTTTTGGTATCACAATGATGTATTTAGATTCGAAAATTTCGATTTAAATTACTCCTGTATTACTATGTTAAACTTTTTTTTATCACAATGTAATTGTATTATTTGAGACTTAACAAGGAATATAGATTGAAGATTGAAGGATTTATATAACGTTAAAAAGTTTTTCTAACTTCTAGATTTTCTAACATTTTAATTTCCTTTTAACACAGTTTGAGCATAACCATTACAATCTTTGGGATTAAGAACATCAATCAGTCAACACTTCATTTTTCACCTGCATTGTGCATTGGCCCTTATTATTTCTTTTACAAAAAAAATTCCAAATCACTGCAATAATAAAAAAAAAAGCATCGAACTAAGTTATCAAAACTCACATTATCCCCCCCCCCCTTTCCCCTTAACCAATTTATTAAGCATCAATAAAAATGGCCCCCTCAATCGTAAATATAATTTTCCATTCATTCTTCCTCGTTTTAGTCGGACGCGGGGGTAACCCAACGCACGCTCAGTAATAAAGTTATCGTTTTCGGCACCCTTCATTGTTACGCGTTCTGCGCTTCTTTGTTGCTTCGAAAATAAGGCAATTGCGTTTAAGGTTGCCGTGTGGCTGGGGTGGGTTGGCCGCCTAAGTCGTTGACTTAAAAGGGGTGAGCTGGAGTAGAGTCACTTGATAGAAAGAGTCGTGATAACTTAAGCTGTATGGGAAACCGAAGTCATTAGCTAGTGAAGGCAATGGTCACTCGAAAAATTAGAATAGAAGGCAATAAATTAACACTGAATTGCCTCCGGTGCTGAAAGGAAACGCGTAATAACTTGTGGAAACTATTACTTCTCGTGACTTTGTAAGAATTCGTCAGTATTAAGTGACTCAAAAGTAGTAAACGGACGTATTATTTAGTATTGTTTCTAAGGCTAGTATAAACGATTAAACAGATTATTTTATTCTCAGTGTTATTTAACAGCAATAAACTTTATTTTTAGAAGCATTTTACGATGTTATTTTTTTACTCATACTTTTGAGAATAATGTTATTATTTTTGGGAACATTAACGGCTCAGAATAGCTCTTGATGCTTTCTCAAATTTGGGAACAAGTCTATTTGAGAATGATTTTTTAAAAAATGAGCCCAACATAGTGGGAGTTTTTGGATCAGTAGCGTTGATATCATGTTCATTGATAGTTACATATAAGGAACAAAGTATTTTCGCCGAAACTGTCTAGAACTCCTCATGTGAGGAACCACACCAAACCTAGCAAGTACATTGCGTAATCTAATTATGTAAGATATATTTTTTACTTACTTATCTCTCATTACTTACTCATCATTTTACTTAACAGGTATTCTTACATTTTTTTCATTTGTTCATTTTTCTCAAAGTTTAATTTATCATGAATCTGCTTGAGTTATGAAGTTCTTCTCTTTATCTTCCTTCACAGTTTTCTTTTACAAGGCGTCTTTGGGTCGGTAAAATTTTGAGATGCAACTGGTATTACTTAATGTATTGTATGGTTTAAACCTGTGTTAAATACATTTATGTGGCTTTACATCCAATCACTTGAAATACTATGACACCTTAAGAATCAATTGCAGCCTGAAAATATATCGAGACGTGTAATTCATTTGACATGCACTAATCTCCTTTACACTATGTTTTTATTATACAGATTAGAAAAAAATTATTTAAATAAACAAACGAAAAAAGGGCCAAGTTGGCCGAATCCATCCCGAACGAGAACCATTCAAAAGTTGAGTGATCCCCAGCGAACAATACTGCCCCCTCCCCCCCCCCCCCTCAATCTAAAGGGGCTCCGGTTTCGCCACTGAACAATGGACCCTAGTTATATATTGACACTTCCGGTGCCTTAACTAGCTCCCTCTGGTGACAGGTGTGAGAAATCGGAGACGCATTCTAGCTCTATTGTTCACTGCATTTTGAGGTATAGAGGGGGGGGGGGCGAGTTTCAAAGAATGCTTGCCTACTATTTTACAAATTATTACTTAGTAGCGTTTGTTATTTTAGGGCTTCATCCCCACTTTCCCCTCCCCCTATTTCCCGAAGTTTTTTTTTTCTGTTGCAATTTGATAATATATTGTGTTTCTGTGAATGGCAACGGTGGCTATGTGATATCGCGGAAATTCTTTCTTTTCTGTTGCATGGTGGTTTTCCATTGTTTGTTTAATTAGTTAGGTTTTGATAGACAGTGGAATAGTAGATTTTGGTATTTGGAGAATTCTTTCTTAATATTTGAAGAGTACACGGGAATAACTGATTGATTTATTAGGCGGACGCCCGCAATTGTCTGCTTGGTGGCAGAAAACCGGTTTCTGTCTTTCTTCTTCGCTTGGTCCAGGCGTTGGGATCGCCAATCGCCTGAATCTTGGTAGCTAGGAACCACATAGATAGTAGTTAAAGTATTAGCTTGGTATATCACGTGACCTACAACACTGACTTCATTGGGGCTCTTCTGGAAGCTCCTTGCGCGTCCCGTCATTAGCATTGGAGGTCACGTGATCTGCCAATCTATTACTTTAACTATGATCTCTGTTGTAGGAACTGGTTTCCGTACACAAGTTTAGGCGATCACTCGCTATCATCGCCAAAGTGGCCTGCTAAGGAAACTTCTCTGCAAAATCAATCGGTTTTTCCCGTGTACTCTACATTTGTTTAAATAAAGATTCCGGCAGATAATTGTTAGATTTCTATTTTCATTTATTCGTCGAGTAGGTACGGTTCTCTCAAACTTCATTTGACTAATTGTTAAGGCTTAAAAAAACAGTACTACACCCTTAAAACGAACGAGCGATTTTAACTCAGTCTGAGTTAATTTTCACTCCTTCAGTAAAGAAAATGCACTTCTCTTAGAGGAGTGGATCCTTTGTGTGTTAAACCTCCGACAGGATCACTCCAAATGAGTGATTTTTGCTCAGTGTGAGTTAATATTCATTCCTTTCCAGTGTCGAAAATGCACTTCTCCTACTAGAGTGGATTTCACTCTTTTGTTTTAAAAGTGTACACTTCAAAATAAAAGACAAATAGCTTTGCTGTAAAACTAAAAAAAAAAAAATTACAATTTTTAACAACCATCTATGTAGTAGTAATTTAAATCTAAAACTTGATTTTTTTAGAATAGGATTAGTGTCTTTCGTTTATATACAATATGTAAAAACTAGGGAAGCGTAGCACTACACGGCTTTCAATTATCCGTCAAATCAATATATTGAACAATACTTACATAACCTATAAGATAATTGTAATATTTTAAAACACTTTTCTATGGAAGCTACGCTCTGCTCATGCGCGATTTTCTATCGTCCTATTTTTCTGAGTCTTTCTAGATGCATTAAAATATAAGCTTTTATTGGTGCAAACACTTTTGTATTGAAAATTCAATTTTTTAATATATAGCATGGATTTAAAAATTTTATACTTTTGTTTTTATACCTATTAATATAACAGAGATTTTTTTTTATTTTCAATTGCACGTTTTCATCTGTTATCTGAGAACCTAAACGACTATTTTATATTTTGAAAAATAAAAAAATGCCAAAATATATACAACAAACCCATCAAAATTTCATATTCCACCGTGGCAAAAAAAAAGCCCCACGCAAATAATAATTTCAGATTTTTTCACCTTGACGTCCCTGGCTTTTATGGTATTTTAAAGAAGACAGATCGGTGTTGGGCTTTTTTTACAGCCCAATTCAGGGGAGGTCCAGCTAATTGATAAGCCTTGTCAACGAAAGTTCACTTTGCAAGTTATCCCCCCTTTTTACTGTTCATACGACGTATGTATTTAGTGGTAATCACTCATAATCTTATTGGTGTCGTGTCGTGTGACGTGAATCAATCTTACGTGCGTCACTAACTTGGGTGTCTGTGGGAGAAAAGTATACCTTTATAGGTATTTTGTGAGAAATTTTGGAATTCTTCGGAGTTCGCATATAAAAGGTATCTGAATGGTTTTTGCTATATTATGTAAATGTTGCTGTTTCGTAAAGTTGGGTGTGAATGACCTAGGCACAAAAATGCTCCCGTTGTTAAAAACATATTTTGATAATTGCATTATAGTATACAGGTATGTAATTTATGGGTAAAATGCATCTTGCTTTCTGTGTATTTCTATTTGTAGTTAAAATCAAAACATATCTCAGGTAGCACACTAGTGTGGTGCTAGCCACTTGGTTAGTGAGAGCAATACCCATATGAGGCCCAAAACAATGAACTATTTTTTAATATATATTCGGTCAAACCACATGGGTATCACCTCGAAACTCAATTTGCAATTATGCCTTACTTACATCCGAAATTTAAAATAAGGGACTATTAAACTTGTTGCGGCAAAGTGAATTCAAATTAATACTGAATTTTGTTAGGCTAAAAATAAATTTAAATGGGTTTCACATAGGTTGGTTATGGAACCAACTTATATGTTATGGCTACCCATATATTATCGAAAGAGGTTATCTTGGTCACATCGTAAATTATTCTTTGCATAGAGTAATTTAAACGTAAAATATTAAAGTAGGCGAATACCCAAAATTCCCCTAAATTCTAAAATTTTTACTATTACTTAAATCTTTTCCAAATTCGGCATAGTGATTTCAAATATAATGAGCAATGCTATTTAGGCATTTTTTTATTTAAATATAATTTATTTATTTTAAACGGTGTTTTTTTACTAAAAAAAAAGGTTTACGCTAACAAGTCTACCACGTTGAATTTTCCTCCTATAAACATTAATTATGTGTTAAATTCTCCGCTTTGAACTGATTCATGCAATGACCCTCTAGAGTTACATACAATATTCAAGAAAAGAAGTTATTTAGAAAAATGTCATGAATTTAACTAAAGATTTTTTTTTTCGATTAACTTACACTTGAACATTTTTTAAAAAAACTACTGTATTTGCACCAGATGTTAGAGGCTTATAGCACAGATATATATTGAAATAGCATCTGTAAAAAATTTCAAGTAAATTAATGTAATACTTTTTATACTAGAAGTGTTGGCGTAAAGCCCTTTTTAAGGTGAAAAACACCGTTTAAAATAAATCAATTATATTTAAATAAAAAAACTGCCTAAAAAGCATTGCTCATCATATTAGAAATCACTATGCCAAATTAAGAAAAGATAAAAGTAATAGTAAAAAATTTAGAATTTTGGGTACTCGCCTACCTTAAGTTCAATTGTATATTTAAAAACACTGTACCGAAAAATATAACCTACTGGTTTAAGCAAAACTAAAGGGAGTCATTTCTTTATAGGCAGTGTCCACATTACGCAAATGGGCCCATACGGATCCCGCATGAGTGGGATACCCGGGGTATCTTTATTGGCAAAAATATGACGAAATGTGTTCGAAAATTTCAAAATTATATTTTTTACTGAGATTTAACATCGAGTCTCTCACCCATCTTGAAAGATCAGAAACTAACAAGCAATAAAAAAGTTTCTAAAAGAATAACAACAAAAAAACTCTTACTTAGCTTTTAAAGACTACGCATTTCTCACTTTGACAAGTTCGATGACAACAACAGTTTAAAAAAAAAAATAATGAACTCCCCAAGCTTTGCTAAAAATTAAACCAAAGTTTTTTCTACGTAACAAAACCCCCTCCGAAGTTCGACAACACAATTGATAAAAAAATGCTTAATTCATACAAAAGTTTGTCGTGGTGGCTTAGGTGGAAAAAAAGTTTGAAATAGGTTGTGTTGGGGTGAGACGAAAGGTTACGTGTGACATTAGAAACTGATAAGATCTTCCGAATTGACCTGTCACGGCCCCTAGACTAAGGATAGTAGAGACTTAACGTCATGTTCTTGTTAACATGTCGCTTAGCGTCCTCCTAAGACATAAGACATGTCTGACATGTACATGATTTGGATACATATACAATATTTGGTTTAAAAAATCTGCTAAGTATTTTAGCAACACTGTCTACAATTTAATTGAAATTAAAATTAACTTCCTTTCATAGGTTGATCTAATTTATTCGACATACGATTACGTAAAGAAAATTCTGATCCGCATGACCCATGCACTATGAAGAAGTATTGAATTTAAATATTTATACTTTTATACAAACTTATATATTGTTTCTAAAATTTACGTACAAATATACTTCTATAAATCTATTAACACTCTTAAGTTTTGTTAATCTCGTAGATATTTGTAGCTTTCATGAGTAAATAATGCAATTTTCAGAAAAACATTTTTACAAATAAGCCCATATCTTTTAAAATAAAATACCTGCGTTATCTTTCGTTCTAAGTTTCTAAGCTCTTTTAAAATTTACAATTAGGGATTGCAAAAATTATAACTTAATTTCTTTTAAATAGCATTGGACTCTTAATGGACTTAAAATTTAATTTTCATGGTAAATTTTTTTGTAAAAATATGCACTTCTTTAGGCAAAAAGAAATATACACATACAATGAGAAATTGTTAAAATATTCCAAGAGCACCATCACTTTTGACGTCACTGCATGGGCTGACTCGGTTTTGAACCTAAGAACTCTTACATACTAATATTAATTTAACTGCAACAACCTTTATGGAGGAAGCAATTTTGCAATTTAATTTAGTTTTATGCTTATGTGGCAGCAGTAGCGTGGTAGTTCGCTTTCCCGACCATGCTGCCTACAAGAGTCCGATACGGGTAGGTCAGGGGGTCCATTAAGCCATTCATTCTTGTGGGGCATATAAATGTGTATGATTGCCAATCTTTCTAAGGGACGTCAACTCAGGAAATTCATCAACGAACTAGCCAGCCAATCAGCATCTACAATAGCTAGGAATTAGCACATCATGTCCAACGCTATTGAATCCCAGAATGAACCTCTGAGCCTGCCCAGAAATATAAGCAAAATTTAGAGTGGTTGGTTGGTAGACATATATTTTCAGGCTTGTGTGCTTGGTCAGAGACCCGCTTATAAACCTTCGTCAAGTGAGACAGACACAACACACAATTACATTTATGCGACATATGCCAGAGTTATTTAATCAATTTGTTCTTGTCCTCGAGAAAAAGTTGGGATGAGGTTCATAGCTTTTCCAAAATGAATGTCGCCTATGCCTAGAAATTCTATTTTTTTTTTAATTTCAAGTTAAAATCAAAAGATAAAAAGAAAAATACACATTTCTTTTGTTCATACACACATTTTATAAAATTTTGAGGAATACAATAATAGGCACTTTCATGATTTATCAAAATTTTCGATCGTTAAGGGGTTAAGGGTTGTAAGACCCCCAGAACAAGTATTCTCTAATAATAACTCCACCATCCTTCTCCCAAAGACAAAAAAAAACTTCGTAAAAAAAAGAAGGGGGTGGACCAAAGAAGAGTAAGAAAAAGAAAGAGAAGAAGAGTCCATTATGTGGAAGGCGATCTTTCATCCTGCGTGGCATTTTCGGTTTCTATGGAAATGAGCCCACAACAAGGGAGGCTTAAGGGTCCAGTCAGACGAAACATCCCCGTGATTTCCAGGAGGGTATCGGATGGGCTGTCTTCTCGACGCGTCAACTGGATCTTCGAGGGTTGCTTGATGGCTTTCGAGAAAGAACGATCGCCAAGGTTGGTTGGTTAACATATATTTTCAGGCTTGTGTGCTTGGTCGCAAGGACCCGCTTATAAACCATCGTCAAGTAGGACAACACAAGACACACACAAACACACATGGCGGATGTTGCCGTCTGTCGCCACCTCCGCAATTTAATCATGTCCCTGAAGGGGGGGGAAATTTTCTCCAGGGACCTGTACCCATGGGAAACTGCGCAATGACCGCCCACAGGACTTTCGGACCCAACAGATTTTACGAGCACGTACTCCGCATATACTCGACAAACACAAACATCCATGCCTGAACGGGATTCGAACCCGGACCCAGCAGCTCCAGAGGCCAATGTCTTAACCACTACGCCGCCGGATAGGCTTCACTAAAATAAAAGGTAATGGTAATGTAATCGATTCCGGCTGTCTATTTCTAGCCTCTTTTAGGAGCTGTAACACAGTCAATAACGCCTTGTTATTTAGAACCCTAGTCAAGTGAAGAGGTTGACACCTGAGCGGGAACCCAATAGAACTTCAAGCGACATCGTACGCTGACGCGGTTGGGACTTTGGACTCCACAGATTAAACGAGCACGTCTGTCCCAGTGTACTCAGAACCATCCGTCACGAATTGGATGTTTCTACTCTTTCCCAGTATAGAGATCAGATTTATAGGATGACTGGCAGTAGGTGGTATTCAAACCCCCACACTCCTGAGAAGGTTGAATCCTAAGGCTGATGACTTAACCACTGGGCCACGGAAGGGCCGAAATAAAAGGTATGACAGGCTCTAATTTTAGAAGACCTTAGGTCATCTCCACTTCTTGCTTTTCACTTTGCCAGAATACATGGACTAGTTGGCATGCATGTTTTTCACTTTGCCAGAATACATGGACTAGTTGGCATGCATGTTTTTCACTTTGCCAGAATACATGGACCAGATCTAGCTGTTGCTAGGTCATGAAGGTTTCGTAACAACATCAATGACAGGTATGACAAGTGTTGGTTAACTGTAAGTATACAGGCGTGTTCGAGAAGCTGGTCGGCTATCTACATTGACAGCAGGGGACCCACCTGTTAGTCTTTATGTCTTTCTGTAAACGGATCATGCCAGACAAAAGAAAAATCATCCCTGTAAATAACGGCAAGGGTTAAAGTTTTAAAACCACGTACGATGTCGCTATAAGGTTGATAGTGCTAAAGCGGAGTACAGCCTCGCCAGGATGCATATAATAGCCCTAGTGTAGCACTATTGCTATAGCATTTAATCATAAAAAGGTGTTGAGTTATCGTCGCACCAGAGCTATACGAGAGCTAATAGTGACGGCTTCGTATAATTCAGAACCACAGTTGAGTAATGAAATGACATTTAAATAGGCACCTGAATAACCGATTGTATGGATTCCCATTAATAAAATACAGATTATTTGCATTTTTTTGTACAAATAATTCTCTTTAGGTACAATATTGTTATATGTGATAAGGTTTCAATTACTTGTGGTATACGCAAATAGTTCATAGTATTCAATACAATTTCTGGTAATCGTTACACGCTTTAGAAAGACAAATTTTCAAGTTCCTAATTAACTTTGCCTGTCTTTTTTGTAGGAACCTTGTATAGATGTCTTCTATATTAACAATTATTTTATTTAAAAACTTATAAGAAAATCTCTGCATCTTTTTAACAAGTTAATCGCTAAACAAACACCAAAAATATTAAGTTCTCATCAGCTAATATTTTACAAATTCTAAAAACAATTTCTTTAAAAAAATTTTACTCAATAAGAAAAATCTATTTAATTACAAACAATACAAGACATCAATTTTAAATATTAGTTAAAATAAAACATTTTTCTAACACTTTATATAAATTATAAAAAAAATTCCTGATAATATGATATCCTATGATATCCTAACTGATTTTTTTTTTCATAAAACCATTATACTCACCAGAATAAACCAATAAAAGTACATATAATACACAACATCTTTTTTAAATATTGAATAACATAACCTATTGTTTTACAATCTATGAACCATGGACAATTCCTCATTAAAATACCTTTTTAAAACGCCAATCCAGGCGATACCCAGCCAACCACCAGCAACCCTGCCCAAACAGGGACCAAAAAAAAAGTCCTGACAACGCCATGAATATGGAACAAGAGCTCCTTGTGGAAAGAGAATCCGGGAGACTTCCGGTCACAAAAGTCAGTTCGGACGTCAGGGATCCATCAACCGGACATCTGATTATCCGGACATCTGATTATCCGGACAAACGAAATCAAGAAAAAAAGATAAACATGCACTGCCTTGCAGTTAATAGTTATCTAATGATTGAAGGACTGCAGTTTGATGTTGTTTAGGGAGTTTTTGTTTGTTGGCGAATAAAAAAAATAGTTTTGTCGTTTGTTGGGATAAAAAGAAAACATAGGATGAGTGATTGTGGGGCACAAATAAAAAGTATTTTATGTTATGACGTGGGTTGCAAAAGTTCTTCGATTTGTACATCTAATGCTAAAGTTTTCTTTGGTTAGCACTTTGAAAGTTTCTTGTATTTGTCCAATGCTTTTGATAAAAAAAAAGCTCATATTGTTTTATTAAAAATTGACTGATTTATACAACGATGTTATGACACTCGATTACAAAAATGGAGGCTCTTAGGCGTTAATCATATTTCATTGAAGGTCTATAAATTTAAAAATACATCTGATGCTGTATTTAAGCAATTCAAGTTAAATGATTTTAATACAAAACTTACTCTACACTGTTAAAAATTTTGGCCCAAATTGCACTTGAATCCTGAAACTTTCTAGCTGCCACCACTATTTCGTGCTTGAATTCACCACTTTTCCGGTAAAACCAAAGCTTTGATTTGCCGCAGGAGTGGTGAGTCAACGCTCCAAATAGTGGTGCCAACTAGAAATTTCCAGAATCCCGGTGCAATCATGCACCAAACTTATTAACAGTTTACCATTATCTACCAAAAATTAGAAAAATCATATAAATTTATGTGTGTCTGCTTATAATATATAAGACAGCAAGCATTTTTGCATATTGCAAGAAAGTATGCATCGAAAAGCCACACACAAATGTACAGTCATCATCACATAGGGGCAGTATAAAAAAAATTAATTGACGGATCTTATATTTTAAACTTTAAAAGAATTTTTTTGAAACCATTTTTCGAACTAAAATTTGTTTATTAAACTGTATTCTTTGAATTTTATGTGTACAAAGCAGTGTTTTTAAACACTTTAAAACTATAACTAATTTATCCAATCAATTATTTTCTCGAAAAAATTATCTTTACAATTTATTCCTAATGACTGATCAAACTTTTTTTTACAAATGATACCATTATGATGCGTAACAGTAAAAAACTTATTCGGTAAAAAAAATTATGTAAAATTATAAATCGTCGCAGCTAATTTTGAAATAAATAAAATTAATTAATGAAGATAAAATTTTCATAAAAAATGCTTTTACAAGTTTATTTGATTATCCCTAGAAAATATTTAAAAAAGTTGTGTTCCTAAAAGTTATGAGATCAATTCTAAACCATTGCACTCTGCATCGTATATAGAATATGATAGATAAGGGTATTAGTTGCCCTAAGAACCCCCCAAAATGCATTAATGGACGATTTGACACGCTTATAACTCAACCAACAGCCTAAACCTCATGACTCACATCTCACATATAGATGTCTTCATTCCAGGGCCAGTAAATAAGTCGACCAAAGTCAATACCACCATTAGAAAAAAAATCCGATCATGCCTATTGTTCAACAATATGAAAAGAGAGATGAAAAATATATCACAGGGGAGCTCAAATGTCAATCCTACTAAAAAAGAACATGGGCTTTGCATGTGATCAATTGATAGGTAGATAATTTGATAGGTTGATCTGATATGATCTATCTATCAAATTTTTTTATTAATTTCTAAAAGAAGAAGCTTCTAAAGGTGGTAAAGGCATCTCGCATTAGGTGGCTGGGCCATGTGTTTCGATACGAAGACATCTTCCCCACTAAAAAAGTAACTTTCTCGAAGATAGGGGGAAAACGGCGCAGAGGAAGACCCAAAACTAGATGGCTGGATGTAGTGGAAAGAGACCTCAAGGTGTTAGGAGTTAACCGATGGAGGGTCATTGTGGAGGACAGAGCGGCCCCGGACAGTGTCAGATGGAGGAGACTTGGAGAGACGGCCTTGGCCTGTATCAGGCTGTAGTGTCAGCGAAGAAGAAGAAATTTTAAAGTCCTCTGAAGTGTTTCCTTAAAAGTGTCTCTTTTTTTAATAAAATGCTAATAGAAAGAGTGTGGTGGGAAATTCTTGTATAGACTTGACCCTTTTTCGCATTTAGTTGTTCATATATGAATCTACTAAGACTGAACCATCTACTATCTAAACGCAAATAAAATAGAAAACGCAATCTGCTATCTGAACAACCAAAGAAGAACGTATTTCTTAGATATAGATTTTCCATCTGATTTTTTTTTTTTTTTGGGGAAAAGTTTTAAATAAAATTTAAAATGGTAATGTTTTATTCAAAAGAAAATATCCCTCCGATGGAACCTATAAACTGCAACAATGTCTCATATATAGACTGGATGAACTCATATCGATATTAACGGATCTCAGAAAGCATGAACTATTTTGTACCTTTCAAAATGAATCAGACATGCGCAGAAGTAAAAAAAAAATTATGCCATTTTGCTACACATTTAGCCTACTTTATCAGTAAATGATGGCGATAATGTTCTAAGAGAGCGTCAAAAATATCCGAACACATAGGCCTAAGGTGGACAAAAGGCCAAATAGTTGTATCTCCAGTTAACTTTTCATCGATCGCATTTTCTTAATGTTGAGCAGATTATCCAGTATAAGTATATCTTATAAGTACATGTTATAGATCGCTAATAAAGTGTGATTGCCATTTATGCAACAGAGAGGGGAGAATCAGAGCGGGTATTGCCACCGGCACCATAAAAATTCCTCTCTCTGAAATTCTTAAAACTTCCGTGCCCCGGAACTGTTTAAAAGAACGGAACAATGGAAGCAGCAAAAGATCACGGGCTCGTTGCCACGTGCCGTGTAATAAATAAATACATCGAGAGAAACTTTCGCGATCTGAAGTGAAGTCACCTTACCCCCACCGGAACTCCGCTCCCACCCTCGAATCGTCTGACGGTGCGAGGGGGTCGTTTGAAGTGAAGTAGATGGATGACCCTTCAGTTCTTCCGGTGGCAGCAGAGAAGAAAAGGAAGTGACGGAATCGGTGCGATTGAATTATAATAATGAAGGCCATCATTGTCCCTTAATAGGGAAGGTTTGGCGGCGGGGGTGATGGGTTGGCGACGCACCTTGGTGCCAAGTTAGATATTATAAAAAGGGTTGGTAAGGTAAGAAATCACAAACAAATATATTACTTTGGATTGCTAGAACATTGAAAAAATTTTTACATAATTTTGGCTATCGGCAATCTTTTCTCATTAATAGCTTTAACCATTTGAAGAATTTGTTAAACGTCGTGATCTGTATCAGGCAACAGAGACAGCAGGCTTCGATTCATATGTAAGGTGCACCAAAATGGAATCAGACTATTTTGTTTGAAATTCTTACTCCGTCTTAATATAATTTCGTCCTGTACAGAGACTGGACAATGGGCATACGATTTCGGTCTTGAAGTGGCAACAGAAATGCTGAAAAAAAATAAATTTCTGCTTGACCTCTAAAGGCGAATTAAAGTCAAGTTGCAACAGCGCACCAATCGATTCAAATGCAGGAATGAAAGCTGGAAGGAACTACGGCACCTGAAACAATCCAACAGAACCTCCTCAATAAAAGCTTAATAATTCATCCTAAAATCATACATTTTTACACAGGTCGGGCTTTAATAAATACTACTTTAAAAGTATATATACCAATTGTTTTAAAATTCTTTTGGGGTTTTATAACTGTGAAGTGGGGTATCAAAATTCTCAAGATTTTCCTCCGTATGTCCAGCGCCGGATATAAAGACCCAAAGCCCCTAGGCACTTGACATTTGGGGCCCCACTATTTTGAAGCTATTTTGGAAATTTAGCAAATTAAATACACTAGTATAGAATATATAATGTTTAATAGTCTTTGATAAACATCAGAATTATACAGTATGTTAATATAGTTATTCTATAAACTTTATAATTTGATTTTGGCAATTTTTGAGGCCTTCATCAGGCGATAGGCTTTTCGAAATTTGGAGATTTTAAATTTTTTAGACCTTTTTTTCGCGATTATATCTTTTTAAGGGCCCTCTTCCTGACTGGGCCCCTAGGCCCGGGCCTCTTAGGCCTAGACTGAAATCAGGCACTGCGTATGTCCCTTAATACTTTGACTCAATATTTACTAACTGTTGGGGCGCTGCGATCGCCTCTTACGGGGCGACAAGGAAAAAGATGAAGGAAGAGGAGACGTTAAAAAGACGGTCCTGTGTGTGTAAATTTTGTTTTCATGTTTATAATTAAAAGAAATCTCTTTTAAACTTAAACAAAAGTCTTTGTGGTTCATCAAATCCACTAGTTTTCAAGCAACCCCTTCCGCGGTCCCACACCAACGGTAGAGAAGTACCACGTATATAAGACTGCGGTTTCACTTATCATTACTCATTAAGAGAAAATCCTTATTCAAATTATCATTGATCTGACCAAAGTTGGAGGTTTTTGATGATAATTTAAAGTAATTTTTAATTCATTGCACAAAGGGTAAAAAAAAACCACACAATGAAAATTATAGACAAAAAAATCTTTTCTAGAAAATGTTAATTAAAAATAAGGATATGGTTAAAATATAAATGAAAATAACTTTGTTGCATGCTCAACTATTTATAATTATACCAAATCTAAATGCAGTCAAACTTCTAAGTTATTTCTTGATGACAAAACGTGAAAGTATGTAAACTTTTAGCATTTGAACACATGTAGAAATAGTCATGTAATAATACATGAACTGTTAAATCTATACAGAATAGATTAAGCAGGTTAAATCCGAATTAATCAAAATCGTTAATGTATGAATCAAAATAAGAGATTTATTTACTATTATTAGTACGTATAACGACTAATATGAATGGTAGTTCCATGTTGGAATATTTTCTTTCTTTCACAAGCCTTCAAATACAATCAGGCATTGTTTAAGAGAGATAAGATCACGTGGCTTTTCATCAGCGTATTATCAACTATCATACTTCAAGGTAGATATAAAATGATATTATCAGCTAAACCAAGAAGCAATCGCACGTCACCGACGAAACAGATACAATAAGATAGCGAAACATAATAAATACATGATGAACAAGATGTTGTGATAATTATATCAATTAAAGGTAATTAATAGCGTGGATTTTTATCTTCTGAAGATTAAATTTTAATCCGCATTAATAAGATATTTATTGGTATTTAATGAAGATCATTGTTCAAATAAATCAGTCTTGTACCAATACGTAATTTTAATGTAATTTGTAAAGAATAGGGTTAAATTAAATTGAAAGGTTTTCCTATAATGTTACATTACATTATGAGGAGTTCAATACGGGTTTTACTTATTATTCAACTGATTCAACTATGGATTTCAGCACATTTAAGAAATAAAGAAAAACGGAATGGTTAAACGGCATGGACAATAGCAAGTCCTTAGCAACCCAAAAGCCAGAATACAAAAGCGAAGATGGATCCCACTTGATGAACAACAATTAATAATTTAAAATGGGTCAAAAATAAATAATAAATAACTGCTTATTCGGTGGTTGAAGTTTGCAAACAAATACGAACTCGCTCCTGATTGGATGACCCCATCCAGCTTCCGGTGTATCACTTTCGATGCTGTTTTTGGTGGTTTGTTGTTATGTTGTTGGCGTTTGACTATCGAAGATGACGAGAGATTATTTTTTGGACCATGATTTTAAAGGCCTCTCAAAACAACTTTGAGTAAATTTATATTAGTGGGCAATATGAAAAATTGTTAATAGTGCAGAAAAATATTTCAAGTTACTTGAGCCGTTATAAATTACCCAGAATTCACTCTAAACTACAGCATTTTTTTAGTCTTGTGCCCCGCCCCAACTTTTCATGATCAGATTGATGATCAATATTGATGTTAAATAATTATGTATTTAATCTAGCCAATTACAATAAAAAGATAATGCTTACCTGCTATAAAGTGTTTACTACAAACAGTGTTGGGCATTTAATTAATCAATTGTCAATTGTAAAAGTAATTGCAATTAAATTAATTGCAATTTAATTGCAATTGAACTTTTAATTGCACCTTGTAATTAAATTAATTGCAAATAACTTATTTTTTAGTTGCTTTATGAAAAAATTTAAACTAACTATTGACTTTTAAAAACAAAATAACTTGGTTGTATTGGTTGGGTTGATTTGCTTGGTCGATCGAGGGTCGTTGGTCTAGATCGGGTACATTGTTATTGTTACTCCTGTAATTAACAATGAATTAATTGTTAAGTGCAGTTTTCTGCAATTACAATTGATTAACTGTTAATTAGTTTTCCACAATTACAATCGATTAATTGCAGTAGTAACAAGTAACAATCAATTCATTGTTAATCATTAGTTCTTTTAGCAATTAAAATCTGCCCAACACGACTACAAACTACAATTGAGTCCAGTTTTCCCTACGAATCGCTGAAATCCATGCAACTCGTTTTACCATATCTTGGGAAATCTAAATACCATAAGTTTTAGATAAATCATTCGTCCAGATCGCATGGAACATTGTGCAACAAAACATCAACTTCTCCTCTTTTTTTAATTGTATAAATTACTCGTTTTAAATGGTGAGAAGCTGTAATTTCTTTAACCGAAACCGATCATACGCACGCTGTATAACAACAACAACGCTACGACAGGAAGTACACTGGGGTACAGACCGAATTTCCGATTAACAGCGCCCTCTACTCAACACTTCTCACTTCAACCAGCGAATAGATGAAATGATTCTTCAATTTTAGTGTTCTGTTGATTAAAATATATGATTTATAACACCTGTGCATCATGTTAATATTCATTGCTAGTAACCTCAGGGGCTGGGGAGCCCAGTTGGTTAGGCATTCGCCTTGCATGCGGACGGTCCCAGATTCGGGCCAGGGCATCGTCAAAATAACTGCCAACTTATAAACGGCCCATGCAGCCAAAAATGTCCGGATGGAGTGCACTTTAAATATGCTCCAAAGTCCCAACGCTGAGTACAATGTCGCCTTTAACTGTTGCGTTGGATGCCTACTCAGATTTATATAGGCTCTCACTTGAATCTAAATTACGACGCCCTTCGCCAATAGCTCTCGTGTAGCTCTAGTGCGAAGATAATTTAAACCTACCTAACTAATAACCTCATAAACTTTTAAAAAAATAATAATAATAACTACTTTTAACACCGGATGTAAATATTTTGTCAATTTGATTGATTAGAATTCAAGAACGATTCTATTTCGCATTCAACAATTCTGTCTTGATGCTTGAAATCAAATATAAATCTTCTTGTTTTAATTGTAACATGTATTAACATGATCATTAGTATGCTAGCGCCATCTATCGATAACAATTTGAACTTAAAAACGACCCCACTAATTTGAATTAATTGAACACAATTATTTTTTTAAAAAAAGGCTCAATACTGTATTTATTAGCTGGATTTTTTTAAAGCATTGATGTGATATAAAATATAGTTTGATGGTAAAAAAAAGTTCATTGTTATTTGTGAGACTTTTAAACGAAATTGGAACTTTTTTTACTCATGAAATTAAAAACCATTGCGTTTGAATAAGTTTAAAACAAATGCATTAGCGTTACGGACTGACCAAAGACTGAAAATTCCTCTTGAAAGAACAACAAATACCTCAACCACAAAAATTGCCGTTCATTTCCCAAAAAAATTTTTAAAAAAATACTTAATAAATAACTCTCTAAACTTAAAAGGTTCCTTCCACAAATTCTTGGCCTTTGGCATCCAAGTCACTTTGAAGAATTTGAGGTTGAGGGAAAAAAAACAGAAATTTCCAATTGCAGAAAAGAAATTCAGAAGAACCCACAATACAAAAAAAAAGCAGTGGCTTCTTTTTCCAGTGTTAAAATACTGTCGATTTGTGCTTCCAGACTTCAACTTGTTAACATCCTGCTGCGTCTAATGCGATAATTCCTATGTGAATGAATATAAAAGGAAAAATATTCACCAAAACCACGGCGGGGGGCAGAGCAATAGCTGTCACTAATAAACCAGCTTTCCAAAGAGATTCCTCTGGACTGAAGTTAAAGAGTTTTCTGGTAGGTAGGTAGTTTGCATTCGTATGCGTCAATTAAACTTGGGTCTGAAATTTAGAAACGCAAAATGGCGAATAGAGAGAGTATAGGGTATTAAAAGTGAGTAGTTTTTCGGTGAATTCTTTAATTTATAATCATTAAAAAACTAAGTACTTGGAGTTAATATCTGTTTGCAGGATTGAATGAGTTGATTAGTTTTTATTAGTTAATTGAATGATGCCGAATTTCGAAAGGAGCTTGTCTCCGTAACAGTTTTCCATATCCATTATACTTCTAAAATGTCCTTGGGAATTCCTTAACTGTAATTACTTTATACCGTAATTTGAAACAGTTAAAGCTGGTCATCAACATTGCCTATGATCAGTTTTTGTTTTAGACAATCGAATAAAAGGGAAAATATTTGCCAGACGACCAAATAATGCAAATTGCAAACTGTTCTCTTATTGTGTTGTTGATGTACTGTAACTGTGAAGAAAACTAAGTCAGCTTGGTCCTTAATTTACCAAGTGATGAAATTCCGAAAAAAACATTGCTTGACCTGAAATTAACCGTAATTTGAAACAATTAAAGCTGGTCATCAACATTGTTTATGATCAGTTTTTGTTTTAGACAATCGAATAAAAGGGAAAATATTTGCCAGACGACCAAATAATGCAAATTGCAAACTGTTCTCTGATTGTGTTGTTGATGTACTGTAACTGTGAAAAAAACTAGGTCAGCTTGGTCCTCAATTTAATAAGTGATGAAATTCCTAATACACCTTGCTTGATCACAAATTTGAGCTTCGGACGAATGTCATTATACCACCCAGCAGGGCTTGTTTTAGGAAATCTCAGACTCGGACTACAGGCAACACTTATTTTGGGGGCCCCTTTACCGAAAATGTTTTGTATGATTTCCAGTAATGATGGTGCTATATGATCTACGTATCAAATTTTTTGCTACAATTTTATAGGCTTCCTTATAATCCTTATAAACATCTATAAAAACAATCACGTTTCACATTAGGTCAAATTCTCAGTCGAAATTGAGCAAAAAACTAAGTGGAGTATTATTTTTTATAAGTTTACTGATAGTTTGGGGTGTTACAGCATTTATCATACTAGAAACTGAAATTTAGGAGCCTTAGGCCCGAGCCTTATAGAAAAACATGTCCTGCCACTCAGCAAACCTCCCTTAAGGTTTTACTTTTACAGAAAGCTGAAGATCTGAAAGAGGAGGAAACTATGCCTTTCTTGTTATAGACGGTCATAGATATTGAATTTCTACGAAACGTTCTTTTTTGTAAATTACAATAACTTCCTACACAAAGGTACAACGTTTCTAATTACCAAAAAATTTGATAATAATTCTTGACAGTGCAACATCTGGAAATAGACACAGAAAAATAGACAACAAAAAAGGATCGCAATCCAATTTGTATTTCACCGTCAGGGGCCTGACATTCTAAGAATATCCCCACGGTTTGTTTGACGCAAATGTGCCTAATTTACAGCTTCGGAGATCACTATGGGGTATCGTTAACGGGCCAAGGCATCGCCATAACATTGGGCGAGGTGGCTATATGGAGGATTAGAAGAAATACTGCAGTATTGCTATCCTGGCAAGCAATTATTTTTTTATTTTTTCGCAATGACCTTAAAGTGGAATTTTGAAGAGTATTTAAGGGGGGATCATAGTTAACAAAAACCAAAAAATCGAATTTTTGAAACCAGTATTTTCTGATAGATGGAAGCCCAATCTATCGAATAAGACCAATTTTGTATCGATCGGTTAGTTATTTCTTAGAAAAAATTTAAATTATAAAAATAAACAAATGTGCCACGCCTCCTTTGAATTACTAATTGTATGCTTGTATTATTTATGTATTACATTATAAAATCTGAAATTTTTGTGTTAATATTTGAAAACTATTCACTGGCTCAATGTAAAAAAAAATTCCTGACGATTTACGTGAAATTCGGTGAACAAGAAATGTTTCGGTGGTCATTTCGAGTTCGTGTTAACGGGATCGACTGCATTTGTTTTTCGCGTTTTTCTCAAAACTATAATTTTCAACACTTAGGTACACTTTTCTCCAAATCTATTGAATATATTTTAATAATTTTTTTGTGTGTTATAAAACCATTTTAGATCTATTTAAGTCACCTAATTTAGTCTTACAAATTAAAAAAAAATATTTTATTATTTTACACTTTTCTTCGTTGAAAATCAGAATTTTTATGAATGTAGAATATAATGTTTTAAAAATAGAATTTAAAAATTATTTTAGGCAAAAAAAATAGGTGACTTGATTAGATCTAAAATGGTTTTATAACACACAAAAGAAAGCATTAAGAAATATTTAATAGATTTGGAGAAAAGTGTACCGAAAAAGTACTTGTATTTTTGAAAATTCGTAATTGTATGTTTCAAAAGATGTCTTTTTTCAAAAATAATAATTTTTAAAAATAAGATTCTTAGGTGTAAATATAATGATAAAAGTACAATTTATAATTTGGTTCAATTTTTTTTATTGTACCATAGTTTTTAAATGATTTAGAGCCTTTCGAAATCAATACTAAGAATTGGTCATTTTTGTTGTCGCTAACTATGATCCCCCCTTAAAGAAAGACTAATATTTTGTAAAAACGTTTTTTAATTAACTATTTATAGGTTTCTACCCTCTAACCGAAAGTACATTGTCATAGATTTCCTTGAAAAAAAGATTAAATGCCAATATTTTTATTGATATTTTACTATGTTAACGTTAAAAATGCCACACAAAAATTAATTTAAAAAAATTATTGTACCACACCGTTAACTGAGAGAAAATAGTTCTTTCTCGGTTTTTACCGATTACTCTATGCACGCATGCAGTAATATTTTTTCCACTAGAAAACTGAGACAATTACAGTCTATTCTTTGCTCGTTCTCTTTTACCAAATTACATCTACTGTTTCTGTGACTACCTCCATGGTTGTTTCGGCACTCGCCTCTTGCCTCTTTATAACCTAATTTTATTTTATGAAAATAATAAAATAAAAATCATTTTAATCATTTGAATCCTCAAGTACAATGGGAACGACTAGTTCAATAAATATGAGGATGGCATTCGCTCACGATGTCGCAAGGAAAATACGGACACATACGTTTTTTTTTTTTTTTTAGAATCTACACTGCGTTTATAAAGCAAGTAGTGGAAGGTGTTGTGATTGTTTAGGCCTTCTCCCAATTTTTTTTAATAGCCCGATCTGCAAATACGCTACAGGTAAAAATTTTGGGGAAAAAAATATGGGTGTGCTATGTCTGCGTATTTTTTCAGTGCAGGGCATTTCTAAGCTTTTAAATTTAGGTGATCACATTGAAAATTTCAAAGTTCAAATAAATTTTATATGAAAACAATCCTTCATGCAAGGTTTGATTGATTCATCAACTCAGAAAACATTTGATCAACTAAAAAACTAAATGTGAATCAATAGCTGCTGATTAACGAGGGTGGAGACTGGAGAGGTTTTTCGCTAAGACTTAAGATTACAGCTGTTGAATTCAACAAACCATCTATTTTTTTTTACCAAATTTTTTTTGTTCGAAATTAATTTAAAAAACTATACAAAATAAATATTTGTTCTATAGTTTTAAATAGTTTTTTGAATCTGTTTAGTATTTTTGCAAGAGCGGTGAAAGCTTTATATCACAGAAGTCGGATAGCTTACAATCTTAAAACAAAAGAGTGTAATCCACTCCTGTAGGAGAAGTGCATTTCGACAATGGAAAGGAGTGAATATTAACTCAGACTGAGTTAAAATCACTCGTTTGGAGTGATCCTGTCGCAGGTGTAACATACAAAGGATCCACTCTTATAGGGGAAGTGCATTTTCGACCCTGAAGAAGTGAAAATTAACTCAGCCTGAGTTAAAATCGCTCGTTTGTGTTAAGAGTGTACCGCTTCTGATATTGTGCCATGAGCATGAAAGACAGCAAGTCGGTTAATTGGCTTGTTTCAGGTCATAACACTATTCAATTTATTATTCTGACCCTTCGGGGACGTACATAAATTCAGAGGGGGGAGGGAAGGGTATGCGCCAACGTGACGGATCGTGACTTAATGGGGGGTAGGGGTAATCGGTTGCGTGACGTAACGATTCGAACATTTCTAATGTTGCAAGGAAAATCTTTAACATAAAATAAAGTTTAAATTGAATTTTTTTTATAAGAAACACTTCATTTAAAAAGAAGATGGGGAGATTGCAATCTGCAACAAAGTCGGCATTATTAGTCTAATATATTTTAGAGACCTTTTCTACCCTCAGACCCCCCCCCCCCCCCCCCCTTTAGAAGACATTAGCGAATGACTAGTTAGACCTTGGACAACGGAAATGTCAATACAATGTTAGTATATTACTATGAATAAATTATTTAACAGAGATAAATTTTACATTTTTTTTCTCCCCAAATTAATTTTCTAAAAAATATAAAACTATGCGCTTTTTCTAATTTCAAAAACAAAGGAATATATTAAAATTAACTTTTTCTTCAAAAGGGGGGTGGGTGTAACAACGTGACGTAATTTTAGGGGGAGTGGTTGGATCAAACGTGATGCAGCGTGACATAGGGGTGGGAGGGGTCAAAAAAGTCACAATTTTGCGTGACGTTATTTATGTACGGCCCCTTCCGTGATTTCATTAGGTACTTCGGTTTCAATCTCAATGTTCGTTCATTTCGTGTGCTGTGTTCTTATTTAAAATTCTTCAAGTGCAAATTGTTCTTATATATGTTATTTATTATACTTTTTCTGTTTTAATTCATTTAAAATTTCAACGATTCAACTCATTGATTAAGCACGTTGTGAATGGCAACAGCTCCAGCCGGCTTATTTTCGTTATTTTGTGCCTGGAATTACTTTTGTTTTGGTATTCGAAAATTAGTTTTCTAAGAATATCTTGCTTATTAAATGTTTAAAATGCCAACTTCTTGCTGAGCATACTTATGACAATGAAATCGCAGTACAGGCGAAAGTGAATATATGAAGTTACATCACCTGAAACATTCCCATCGTTTTAAATTGACAGCGTTTCAACGTGAACATCTAAACTTTACTTCAAGATGGCGATCTCCTGTAGGATGTAAACAAATCCATGATTGTTTTCGTTCTTCAATAAATACTTAACAATATTCTAGAATTGCTTCTAATGGCTTCCTTTTTTCGCTGGAGAATCGCTAATAAAGTAAATTCGTAATTAAACAGTTGTACTTTATTTTTATTAGAACTTTTGATTGTTTTTTTTTTAAAGTAAGAACTCTAAAACATAATCGATGTCATGCATAGGTGGAACTAAAACTTAACTGCCACACTTTTTATGAATTAAATGTTTATTTTCGGAAAGTTTTAACAATTTAAATATTTATGTACTTCAATCTCTTTTTTTTAAAGACCTCGACTGGAAATGAGTGCCGAACCATACATTCTTCCAAGCTTTCTTTTTAACAAACATAAAAGATGGAAGTGTTTATATTTTTTTCGAATTATTATTCTATCACAGCAATATCCCCCCCCCCCCTTACTCTAAAAGTATGTAAACATTAAAATGGCTGTGTATGATTGTATTCTTAAATTTTTTTTTAGGTGCTACCATTTCTTGCTAAAGGTAACAACACTGATACAAAGTTGAATGCAAATTCAATTTCTTCAATTGTAAAAGTTTCCAGATTAAGAGGGTAAGCTTTAAGTTAGATTAAATGTATTATTATTAAGGCTATCTAAATCTTTAATTACTTCATTGGCAACATAATTGAAGAGTCCAGAAGAAGAACCTCTTGATGAATAGGAATCTCCAGGATCAGTTTTACTGTACGATCACCCTTGGCACGTTTTTTAACATTTGACGATAAATATTTTTTTCTGGCAGCCATTCTCTGAGTTAACGCAATTAGGATTAAAGGTATTGTTGTTGGTTTTTCATTACGTGCGATTTCACTGATTTTTTTATCCATTTTCTCGCCAGTAAATTTTTCAAAATGTCCTTTTCTGTGAATCGTGGTTGTCAAAAAGTCGCCAAAATACCTACTTTTGACGAGATTTTGGAAATTTGCCAAAGATGACCATTCAGTAAATGTCTACCATTCTTGTGTTCAGGTCTGCTTGGTTGACATTGACAACAGAAAATCAGTTTATCCTTTGGTTCTTCTCTAGGTACAAGTGTCGTACCTAATTTCACAGTTGCGGCAAGTGACGAACCAAGTGAGAAACCAATTTAATTACGCCTATTACGGTTATGCCTCACTTCACCAAAGAGGCCTAATACGGGAAGATATCCAGTCAATGAAGGTATTTTCCCCCTGGACTTTTCAATTCCTTATATCTTTAATTACTGCTATTGGTAATTATTTACACACAATGCCATTGCTCAATGGCATGGTAAGTGGCCAATGGCATGGAAAAGTGGAGTGAGGGATTCATTGAACAGGGCAGCAAACAAATTGGTTCTATAACAACCGGTTCACTAACGAAACACAGAGAAATACACGGCCCTGCAGCAGAAACGAACGGGGCCGAGACTTAGAAACTTGTATATTTCGCTATTGGGTTTGTCTTTGCTGGTTCTTAGTTAAATGGTTATTTCTTGAAAAGTTGGAATTTAAAGTTAGAAAAAGTTAATTTCTTTCAAACTAAAAACCTTAAAATACATTTATTGGCCCAAGTCAATATGATAGAGGTATCTCATATAAGCATTGCATTCAAGTGTGGGGAAAATGGTCCTTCTCTGCCATGTTCGCTCAAAATGGTGTGAGTGGGTTTTCGGCTCGCTGACACTTTACTCCAGTTTCCCTTCTAGCTCAATGGCCAAGCCATGCAGCTACAATAGCTGAACAAAAAAAAGTAATTTTCCAATCCCTGTTACTTATCCATAAAATTCAACGCTATGTTTATTTTTTTAAATGATACATTTCTTTTAGTGGGCCAACTCAACTCTTTGTTCCTTGGAAAAGCGTAACTAATCTACTCCAAACTGAGAATCTTGCCAACCCAGCTGATCTTGTTACAAGGTTGAGAAACCAGGTGAGTATGTGTCACACTTTTTCCGCCAAACCTGTAGGTTTTAAAATCCACATGAAAATTAAATAATTTAAAGTACTATGGTTGTGAAAAAATATGAAACTTTGTTAAAGTTTGTATAACTATTTTTAAAAATCAAAATGTTGGCAATTCTTCATAATAGAACTTGTACTAACACGTACTTGTAATTTCCTATAATAGTAACAATAAATAATGTATGTAGCTGGTACAGAATTTTATCGAGGGGCTGGAGAGCCTATTCGGTTAGGCACTCGCCTGGCATGCGATTGCATGGCGAAAATAACTGCTGACCTATAAACAGCATGTGCAGCCAAAAATGTCCAACGCATAATACCCTGTGTAAGGCAGTGTACGTTACATATCCTTTAAAGTCCTAACGCTGTATACAATGTAACCCTTAACGATTGTGTTGGGTGCATATTCAGGTATCGGCTCGTCACTTGACTGTGGTTCCAAAATACGACGCCCATCGCCAATAGCCCTTGTGTAGCTCTAGTGCGATGATAATTCAAACCTAACCTAACATAATTTTATAGTTACTGTGCATGTAATGACATGTAATCTCAAAAGATGCTTGCTGAACTTTAAACCCGAAATAGACAAATTAGTCTAAACTTGTGATTCACAAGTTTCAAGGAAAATCCTTTAAGAAAAGCAGAAACTACATTATAGTCCTGATTAGCTGAGATAACGTCAACCAAAACAAACTTGTATAACCAAATGACTCAAAGCACAAATAGTATAGGTTTAAATGTATATTTTAATAAATACGAATGTTATACTAATACACTCCATGCAATTCACATTTTTATTTCATTTAAAATTACTATTTTATTTGAAATTCTTCATGTTTTTGTTTATATTTGCATTTAAATGTTTTGCTGTACAAAGTTTTGCCTTTCTTTTTAAATGATAATAGATTGCTGGTTTCATTAATTGAAGGGAGGGGGTTGTACAGTTCAATTTTGTTCCCTAGGGATTTGTGAGATTATGTTTAGAGTTTGTTAAAAGTTTGTTGTATGAAAATAAATCGGAAAAATGTTTCAAGCTATGTTGTAGACAGACGAAAATCGGATTTGATCACAACTACATTGTGTGATACATATCGTGCAGGGAAATGATTAAGTTATGAATAAAAAGGTTTTTTCGATAATGCACATACTTTACACTGTAGATTTACATCACTGTAAAATTTCTGTTTTGCTGATTTCTGTCTGCAATTTTGTTTTCAGGGCCTACCTACAGCTGAAGGATTTACTGATATAACCCTTAGCCAAGAACCATTGGGCTTGTTTTTTACTGTTGATAAACATGTATTTTCCAAGGTATAAATCTTGCTTTATAAAATTGTACGTATTTAGTTAATTTTTGATAACAAGAATAGTTTATTGCTTCAAGTAAATACTGATTTGAGGGTAAAAGTCTTCTGTGAGTGATTTATGACAATTTATTTTGTGATAAAGTGCCATAATTTATGCATACATTTAGCTCTATTTACTGATATAACCCTTAGCCAAGAACCATAGGGTGTGTATTTTACTGTTGATAAACATGTATTTTCCAAGATTTTAAACTTGAAACTTTAAAACTTGCCTATAAAATTGTACGTATTTAGTTAATTTTTGATAACAAGAATCGTTGGTTGCTTCAAGTAAATACAGATTTGATGGTAAAAGTCTTCTGTGTGTGATTTGCGACAATATATTTTGTGAGCAAGCTTCATAATTTTGCATACATTTAGCTTTAAAGTCTCTTAAACGGGATGTGTTTTAAAGCTTCTACTGCATATGTCCATCCTATTTATAAGCCACACTGTAATATAATGTTCATTTACCTCTTGAGGATACTGGATATATGCTTTAATTTTCTAGGGCATCCTGAAAACTTCTTGATTTTTCTTGAAAATATCAAAAATAGCTGTTTTTCTTTGAATTTTTTCTATTCTAATTGAATTTGTCTCATGTTCAAGAGGAATCAAAATGATGTTTTATACAAAATATTGAATAGAACATTCTGATTTGTATATTTGACTTTAAATTTTAGATAGTTTTAACTGATATATGTTCTGAAGAGAAAAATGTGATAAGGAACAGTTGTCTGTTTCAAGATATTCCTAGAAAAAATCTTATTGTTCAGTGCCAGTGAGTTTTATTTGCTTTCTTTTGCTATTATTTTTTTTATTTAAATGTGTGTTCGTCTTTCAATTAGTAGCAAGGCTGACTTATAAGCAAAAGAAGAATCGTCAAGTAAAAGTTAAGAGTATTATTTTAAGTTTTCCAAATCTACAGTATTTAAAATTAATTAGAAATACAATTACTTGTAGTTGGCATAGCATGAAAAAATTTTAAATGGACAAAAGTTAAGGGGAGAGAGGAACCCATTGGAATACTTTTTGGTGATGTTAATTAATAATTCTTATCTGTAAAATACTCCTAGTGCCTATGGTAAAAATAGACCTTAGACCTAATAGACCTTACCTCAAATAAAACACTAATGTGATTAAAGTTTTGACCCTGGTATGCTCATTCAAGTCTGTTATCAAGCAAATTGCCAAATATATTCCATCACCGATGCACTTGACTTTATTTTGTGCTTTCCCAATGATATTGTTACACAATTAAAATTTTAATTCTACATTTATCTTACAAAACAATTTGTTATTTTATTTTTTAATTTTGTAGAAATTTTTCGTTTTAAGAACATTATTCAAGGGGTTATTTTACTTTCGGCGACCACAATAAAACCACCATGATTAAAATGTCCTACAGTAGAGGCCGCTTAATGTGATCACGGTTAATGTTATCAATCATTTCATGTTATCAAAATTGCTTAGTCCTGTCCGCTTATATCAAAACACATTGAAAAATCATCGTTTATTATAATCAAATGTTCATTTAATATTGTTATCAGGTTAAATGTAAATTTTATTTTCCTGAAATCAATATAAACAAGAAGGAAAACTTTTTTTGTTTAAAGTGTTTCCTGAAACTTCCCAAAAGCCCAAACATACATGTGTCAAAGATTAAGCTTCGTCACAAGATTCTGATGCTGATGATGAACCCAAAAGCATAGAGCTCAAAAGTGCTATTGAGGACAAAATTCTGACGCCTGCTCTGATGAGGGAGGCACTTCGAATCTTACATCTATGTGTGCAAAACAAAGCCGACGCGGAACACTTTCATAAACATTATGATTATGAGCGATTCGTAAAGACTTGCTTCGAAAGAATGCAGCTAAACAATCGACAATTGATGATTTCTTTTTCAGTTATAATTAACCTTTTGTATTGTTTTCTGCAGTTCATTATTAAATATGTAAGTATACTAACTAGTAATTCCTTTTCTTTAAAAATTTCTATTAAATACTATAGAGTTTTACAGCAACAACTCCCAATTAAAAATTAAATTTTATTTTAATATGTATGTAACAAAAAATCATTTTAAAACTTTTTTTCGGGTATTGTAATCAATCGGTTATTTTATCAAATCACCTTTGTCCCGATGTGATCACATTAAGCAGCGTCTACTGTAATAAATTCTGGTTAAAATTCTGGTACTTTCATACATAATAAATATCTAGAATCAATTATTTAATTTTTCAGAAAAATATGTTACAATCCTTCTAATGTACTTTATCTGATTTTCAGAGTTCCAAAAATTGGTGAAACTTTTCAAATGACTCATTTTCGATCAGCCATCCACTGTAACTTCATCTCTAATATAAACAAACTAGTGGGACACACAGTTGTTAAAGTTCGACACTTGGATGCAGATGGAGGACTACAATCCGGTATTTACTTTTTTTGTTGTAAATCGATTAGTCTTCTAACTGCTGTGTTTAACAGTAAAGATAGCATGTAGCTTAATAGGAAATGTGGTATCCAAGGTGGCCAAAATTTGGTATTTAATACAACTTTCCTGTAATGCGAATGGATAATTAATGCCACACCACAGCAGAAGTAGCGCTACTGTGCCACTAAAGAGCAAACCTGTTGTTCTTTAAATGTGATTCACCAAGTCAAATGTTAGTACAAAATAGTACAAAAATCAGTTAAGTGAACTTGTAGTAACGTAGCAATATTTATTAAACAAAAATAAATATAAAAAACAACTATGAACTTGACTTATACAAAGAAGATGAACTCATAATATAAGGAACATAACTATCCATGGCACAACACAAGATATTAAATAATAAATAATGCTGTGAGCGCCAATGCAGCTTGACGCTTGCCGTATTTATACTAAACACAAGGCATCATAAGGTTAAAGGTACAGGTAGGTTCAACCGGTTACAGTTCACAGTTAGTGGTGCACGCCACACACAGAATCCTCGTTTTTTGTATACACCTTTTGGATTCCTTGTTGCCTTATTGTTTGCTGATTTTTGATGCCATTGTAGATCGGCAGTACTTAAAAAATGCCAAATCTGTACTGCTGTGACATTTATAACGTAAGTACCGTAGAATCATAAATGCGAGTATGAACTTTGACTCAACTGACAAAAGGTGAAAGAAGAATTAACATTTACATTATTTGGAGTTTCTTTAAAATTTTAATATCAACCTTCTACTGCAATTAAAAAATGTGAAGTATGTATTTTCGTTGAGTTGAAGAACTTATAATGATTTGAAATCGTTACAAGTATAGTTCAATAAGTACTGTCCTTGTCAAAGAATAAATCAAATAAATAAACAATTTTATACGTCAATATATATTGAGCTCAATCAATATCTGTTCCCTTTGCTTTTATCTTATACAACATTATATTTGTCATCATTATGCAGTTGGTGTTATGTTCAATAAAGGTAACCCCTCCAATCCTTGTCTTAGCAACCCTATTAACACATCATTCTGACAAAAAGAACCCCAACTTTAAACAATGCTGTGTGTATTGGACTTCTGCACGAAATCTGTTTTGGCCAAAAATTCCGATATCTTGTATGATGCCTCTAAGAGGTAGAATTGAGTATCTGTTAAAGAGTTGGCCGCAGTACTTGAAAGTAGTTTAAAATATGGTGGTATGTTACCAAAATAGCTCTTGCGTATCCACATAACCTTAACCATCATTATATCTTACACAATTAACTTTATACAAAGTATTAGGTCAAATTTTCATTGTGGAATAGGTTTGCGAGAATTTGTATCAACCAATTATTTTATTTGAAATTCAATTATTAAAATATGTTTGTATTTAGTTTATTGTCCAGTTTTGATTCGAATTTTACTTTTAAATTATTTATTTGATCATTCACCATTTTTACAGCCATTCTGATGACAGGTTACAAAGAATTTGGTAATAAAAATGAATTGTTAAAAAACCCTAGCACTCATCTCTCTAAGGTAATATTTTCTGATTTATTTTACAATTATTGGTTATTTATTTTTTCTGTTCTTCTGAAGGATGTGACGATTTTAATTTTCCGGCAAAATTGCTTTTTATTCTATAAAAACATTTTACAATGCAATAAGTTGTATCAGATAAAAATATGTGCAATTTGGTTTTGAGTATATAAACAAGCCAAGTCTTTTCAGCAAAAAACTCAATTTTTGAAAATAAAAATAGTACTTCAATTTTTCAATATAAAACGTTTATGAAATTGTGTAATGACTTTTAGATGTTAAAGCAACATTTTGTACTGCTATATTTATATTCTTGTTTTCTAGTTATTCAAAGCTGGAAGGGAACAATATAGAAATGATTTCAAATTTAAAGACAAAGTAGAACTTTGCTTAAGGAACATAGAAAAAGGTATGCAGAATGTTTTTTTTAATCAGGATCTATTTTTAACATAATTCAAAATAGTGATAGTGGAGGATTGCTTCTTGGCAAATAACTTTACAAAGTATTTTTCTTTTTATTGTTATTTGTGTGAGAAAAAAATTAAAAAAAAATTAATTTGCAACAATACTAGTTGTAAATGTTATTTTACTTATATTAAGCTGTACTGTTGTTAAAATTACTTTTTTTATAATGATGTATGAGTATTTCTTAAAAGAATGCATTTGAAATCATGCAATGTTGCTGTTTAAGTCATTATAAGGTAAAAAAAAAATAACCTTCAGGATAGTTTTTTTTTTTTTTTTTTTGTTGATGGTAAAAATGAGTAAAATTTTTTGTTTCGATTTGGTAGTTTAACTCTTTCAACTCAAATATGCTAAGTACAAACTCTAATCGGATATGCTATTCCATGATTGAATATCTATCATACGATATTCATTTCTAAATTGCTTATGTCTTCTAGAAGTAATTAGTATGAGTGTCAGTTGACTACTTAGGAATATTAATTTTGTGAAACAACGGGCAAGTTATTACAAAATATTGCACTAATATTTTTTTGTTCTTTGTAAACTTTGTTGCATGTGTTTTACAGCCAAAAAGTTTAGTACCGTCTTATAAATAGGATTGAGTTTGTTTCAAAATATTTATTAAACAGAAATATGTGAAAACATTAACAAAAGATAATGGCTAATTTAAAAAATAATGCTACTACAAAAAATTCACAAAATGATAATAAATGCTAAATTCTGAAGAATTTATGCATTACCTTTTTTAATTACATTTTATTTTAGGTGATAAAGAAGTTCTTCACGACTGGCATTATTTAACAAATATTGCATTGAAACATCAGGACACTATCTATAATGTAAGTCTTTTCTCATATATTATGCTTTATGTTTACTCATTGGCTTATATTTGTTTCAAGTTCTACAAGTAATGGAATTACTTATTTTTAAGTTTCATTTTTATTCATGTTTTAAGAATGCCAAATAAAATTATGTTACTTAACCCTTTCAGTTACAGTAACAATTTTAAATTATCATTTTAGAAAAAAAATTCTGATCGTCTATAGCCATTTATGATATCAAAAAGCACCAGTTCTTTAAACTTTTTTCTATTAGAAAATATTTTTTATTAATCTTAATAAATGTCAGCCCCAATACTTTTTTTAAATTATGATCAGAAACATGATGATGCCAAATGGCATTACTGGGATTGAATAGGTTAATCTCCTATAAAACTCTATTTTATACAAGATTTGACTTTTGGGAATTTAGGCGGTTGTGTTTTGACAACAACACATTGAACAAATTTTCGATTAAGCCTTCCTATATAACATAAAAATATTTCATGTAAATTTTTGAGTTGAAAAATCATGTAAAACCTTAATTTATTTCCTAATGAAAATTTTGTATATATTCTTTAAATAAATTCTGGCTTTGTATTGACATAACAATTTGTTCTAGACAATCGGTTTAACTTTTGATGATAGTCATTTTGACTCTTCTTATTCTTCAGAAATAAAAGAAATTAAAAATGACCTACTTGAAAGAAATATTGTTTGCAAAGAAGGGTAAGTGCAATTTTTTGGGGGGGGGTCAAAATTGTCTTATATATGCATAACATATTTTGCTTCAACAAATTCTTTTTAATTTTAGAAATGAAAATTTGAAAATCAATGTGTCGCTTGACTCAAGAAAGGGAGCTCCTGCTAAGTATAGTGATGCTGATACATTTTTGCTTAATTTAAGCAGGTAATCATTTTTTATCTTTTCAATATAAACAGGGAATATTTGTATCAATTCTGAAAATTTTACTCTCAATCTTATAAAGTATACTAAGATAAACAAAATCGTTAATTCTAATCCGTACCTGCATCATCTATTTTTACTTATAATAAATTATTATTTATGTTTACTTATAATAATAATTTTTTTGACAGCTATAGTCTGTTTTTACATACATAAAATATTTTATAGGTAAGAAATACCTGATATTTTAATGGAAGAAATTGCAAATAATTTTTTTAAAAAAAATTGTCCCAATGTACTCGTTTCTTATAAACTTATTAAGTTATGAGGCACTGTGAGTGACATGGTTTAATAGCATGATCAGCTATCAGCAAGAAAATAGTGTTTTCAGATGCTTTTAAAGCAATCAATATTTTTCTGTAATTTTCAACTACAGTTTTACCTAGTGAAACATTTTGAAGTTAGAACTAGTGAAATACAGTAAAACTTCTCGGGAGCGACCACCCTACGTTCTGAGGAAAATCGGTCGTTGAGAGAGGGTGGTCTCTTTGAGAAGTTTCATCACTGAGCTGCTTAATTGTTCAAATTAATTTTATAAACAATGGTTTAGTAGTAAAAATTATGAAGTATTCAATTTTCATCATTTTATTAAGTTATTTTATTTATATCCAAAAACAAGGTCCTATTTTTTTACAATACACATTTAAGTTACCATCTTTTAAAATAAGAAGAAATAGTATCTTTTTTTCGATTTTTCGGAAAGTACCTCATATTTCAATTTGTTTTTTTAAGTTTTGTAAAAAGACTATTTATTGAAACGTCTTTCATGTTTCACAAATTTAAATTTCACTGGTGTTACTCCATTCTGTGAGTTTCTTAAACTCCTTGAAAATTACGACGCCCGTCGCCAATAGCCCTCGTGTAGATATAGTGCGATGATAATTCAAACTTACCTACCTACCTTATCTACCTCTTTGCCTTCAGCGTTAGCTCCATGCATAGAGTAAATAATAGCTTCGAGTAAATAATATAAATAATAGCATAGAGTAAATAATAGCTCCTTACTCTATGGCTCCTTGCTTGTGTGACAACGATCAACCCTAGTGATTTGTTTTTGGAAGGGCGTGTCCAAGCGTCACTTTGGCTGGAGATGTCAACGTACATAATGGGTCCCTACCTTACACTTGTTAACTGCAGTAAAGTGAAAGAAGCTTCCTATTGACAACTTGGGCAATTCGTGGAAGGGTCTTTCGAAATGATCCTTTTAACAGGAAAGAGGGCTGAATTTGTTCCAATTTTTAAGGCTGGTGAACCTTCCGCGCGCTAATATGGATAAAGGTAATTCAAGGGATGAAAAGGGCAAACAATGACCATTGGCGGCGGGAAAGCAAGACTTCTTGGAAAAGTGACCCCCGGATGAGACCTGCAATGTGGTTGTAACCGGAGGTTGGCCTGGTCTTTCCGAGAGGTAGTTTTAGCATTAGGCGTATAGGGGGGGGGGGGAAATCAGTGACTTGAAAAATTGCCCGTTTGGGGAGGTGGTCGCTTAATAGAGGTGGTCTCTTGTAGAAGTTTTACTGTACATGGGCTACAATGTCAGGTTCCTGCAGTTAAAAGTAATTGCCCTTTACTTAATTTTTAGTGATTCATATTTTGTAAGTTAGAATTGAACAATATAAAAAATTTTTGGCACTATGTAAACAATATCTTCCATGACCATTATTTTGTTGTTTACATAACTTCTTTTTTGTTAATGCTGGCATATATATGTTTACTATTTTTTTTTATCTAACTTAATCAACTCTTTTTTTGTTTTAGTGCAATATTTTGTTGTGTAAACAGCAAGAATAAATATAATTTTGATGCAATGCTTTATGTAGTAAGTTAAATTTAATATTTGTTTCTTTTTATATCAAGTGCTTATTATTTTTTTTACTCTTTGACCTAAATTTGTAATCTTGTATGGAGAATTTCAATTTTTTTTTATTAAAACTTCTCCATTGACAGTAATAATTAATAATTGACAGTAATAACTGTTCAATAATTTTCTAAATGTATTTCCTCTATAACTGTAACTGAAATATTCCTGGTTAAATACAGATGAAAACAAAGTTCAGTTTTAGTTAAAAATGGCATGTCTTCTTTCTACTTAATCTAATGACTCATTAGCAACATATATGTGCCTTTAATAATGAGTACACAGCATTATGTCTTACATTCAGTTTCTAAGTTGATGTCCTTGATAATCATGCAGCTCAAATATTTCTTGCTATTTTCAATCCTAAATATTTTAAGGCTTTTATACAATCACTTTCTTGTAACCTCATAATTATTTAAGTCCTTTGAATGACGTTTTCGAGGTTTAACTATAATTGTATTAAAAGAATTTCAAAAATTTATAAAATACATTGAGTTTGAACGTGGTATTGTAACGTATATTTCAATACATAAATTGTTTATATTGCAGGCCCCTACATCTCAAAAGCATTTCCTTTCCTTGCTACCTGTTCTTATCAAGCAATTGGGATTTGAATGGTCTGAGTAAGTTAATAGTTTTATTTATGCAAAGAAATTTTATTATGTATAGTTTATATTTACTAATTTTTGATAACTGGTTATAGGAACTTTCAGCATATTGAATTACAAGATATCAAGCATTTTGAAAGGAACAAAAAATACTTTGATACTGAACATGTCTTAAAGCAAGCCAAAAGAGATATACTTTTTAAATTTAAAAGTGAATTAAGTAAGCATTTTTGTAAAAATTTTATGTGTTGAATTATAAATTTAACTGATGGTTAAGTTTTGTAGCTCCTAATCAGACTTGCTTATGTTGTCAACACAATGCCCATGAAACTGTTAAAAGTACTGTTAAATAATAGCCATCAGAATACTCATATCAATAGTTAACTATTCAGACATGCTTACACAATTGAAGAGCTTAGTGGAAGAACGTGCTAAGTGACAAAAAGGTGAAAATGAGCTTTAAAGTTTATTGTTCCCACTCAGATCTGTTGAAAACAGTACTTCCAAACCGTAAAAAATGTATTAAACTTTAAGCTAATGAAAACGTGGAAACTTATTGTTAAAGATGTTAGTATTATGTTCATTGACAGAAAAATCTCAATTTTTTCAAAAATGTCACTTGGCATGTTTTCCCACTAAGCTCTTCAGTTAAAGAGCATATTAAAAGAATGGTGTCAAAAAGGTAAAAACAAGAAAGACCTTTAAAGGTGTTAGTTTTAGCTTAGATCCTTTAAAAATGGTTCTTGCAAATAGTGAAAAAACATAACTTAAACTTTATGAATAAGGGGAAACTTGTCTTTGGGAGAGGAAATAAGTTCGTTGACACAAAAAAATTTTTTTTTTCAAAACTGTCCCATAACAGGTTCTTCCACAAACATTTTCAATTGTCATGAATTCAATGAGCTTTAAATTACCTTAAAATAATTATTTCTTTTAAATTTCCATAGATTTGTATATCGACGAAAATTTAGAAAAGATGGCAGAAGTCTTAGGTCTCTCTTCTTTGATGATACATGATATGAAAAATCGAAGGAAAGTCGACTATGCTTTTGAGTGGAAAGACGTGCTGAGCTTTGGTCGAAATTCTGGGGCATCTCTCCAGTACTGCCATGCTGGACTGAAAGGGTAAATGCTTTCTTCATTCCTTGCCAATCTAATCTGGTTAAAAACAAAGAGTAAAAAATAAATAGGGAAAAGCGCGGTTGGTCCGTTAATTAGAAACTCTTGTATGGTAATATTTACATACAAAATGGTCTGAATACAATTTAACCAAAATACACTTTTCATTCCGATAAAATTGCTAAATTTTCTCAAATAATATTGAAATCTATTAGACCTTAAACGAAATTAATGTTTTAAACATGTTTTCTGGATGGATTCACAAATTATTTATGGAACTCTTTACATCCGCGGAAGGATCTTCTCCGTAGCATATTTCTATTTACCCAACTTAGGTTGGCAAGGAGTGTACACACTCTCTACTCTGAAATACTCTGTACCATCTTATGTAATTCAGATTTCGTCCTACATCGTACTACTTTGCAGACATTCTTTGCTATTTTTTTCTATAGTATTTTTAATCAACAGCTTTTAAAGAATAAAATTATGAGTTTTACAAATAAACTAACGTTGATTAATCGGTTCGTTTCGGGTTTCTTAGCAACTTTCTCGTGACTTCACTTTCTTTGCGCCAAGAATCTCTGTCCTTTACTCTATTCTGATTCATATGTTAATTTTCTTGCTTGCTTTTCAATATATTATTTTAATGCAAAGTCTTAAGAAGTTAACAAGTTATAGACTTATTATTTATAAACAAGTTATAGACTTATTTAACAGGTTATAGAACAATTTGATATTATTTTGATGTTTTGTAATCATTAACAATTAGTTTTTGTAATTTATTTCGGTTTTACAACAGTTAAACTGCTGGGAAAGTTTTTTTTTGTTTCGGATTCTTGCATACTCTGAACAGAGGAGGACAGATTGTTAGCACAACATATTTTAATGAGATCAGAAATACAGAATGATTAAGAATACCAGGGAGAAATAATTGTATATCAAGAACATGGAGTTAAGTTGAGTTGCTACAAAATTACTGCTGTTTAAACTATTGTTCTTATTGTCTTTTTACCACTGTTCGTGTAAATGTCTCAGATCACAACACTTTTTAACCCACTAAGTTAGATATATTTTGGTATTTAAAGTATTAAAAGTAAATGGTTTTTAAAGGCACCTCAATATTTTAAAATTTAATGAAATTATAATTTAAAAAATTTACTTGTATTGCTTGAAAAACTGTCAGTTAATAGTTGGGTTTACGTGTTTGTTTATATCTCAGAAACTTAAACTGGGCAGCTATAACAATGTGCTAAATTGTTTATTATTAAATTCTTTTTATGTGAATTTTGCTAAGTGTAATTGAAAAATACATAATAATTACTTAACATTGATTTTTAATAAAAATTGTAAAGAATTAAATACTTCTTAAATTATGATTATTTTGAAACTTCCCTAAAATATATATTTTTTACTCTAATCAAAGTTACTATACAAATGCACTCTATAAAGTCATTACGCAAGTAGCAAAACAAAAAACTTCATGCAAAATTTCTATTGTTTATTTTTTAAAAATGTAATAAATAAATAAAATATGAATATTCACTAACATTCATAAAATATTTCAGGCTTCAAAGGGATTCAGATCATTACTTCAAAACTGATATTGACACTTCTCCATTGTTAGAGAAAGAAGCACATGATCTAGTTCAGCATTTAGCTAGGTAAAAAAACAATAATTTGAAACTACTATATTGATACCCAAAATTATGTTCAATTTTCCTTTAAAAATTAATTGGTTATGTCAGTTTTATAACTGAAACTTCAGGTAATGTTGACCAACTAAGAACTTATTTGGTGCTTGGTCTACAACTGAATTCTTCCAGCTATATTAAGTATTTCAACATTTGTATTCCATCATTTGTCCAACATTTAAATTCTACAAATCAGTGTTCTTTTTTTTGTTAAGCCAATGAAAAATATTCCTTACCAAATTACTCTGGCTGTAAATTGAATATTTTACAGACTTTATTTTTTACAGATTTTATTTACTTACAATTTTACAGACTTTTTTCATTTTTTGTTTGATTTTATTATTGTAATTTATAAATTTTGCCAAGAAAATCTTCCAAAAATATTTAAAATTATTGACAATATTTTTTTACAAAAATAATCATAGCCATTAAAAAGTTAGTCAAACATTATCACTAATTTGAATAATTAATATTAGTTTTATTTTGAGATCATTAGACTTTAAAAATATATATATAAAAACATTTTCATTTATTGAACAGCTGCATTATGTGCTATAAATATTAATTTTAGCATTGATTCAGATTAAAAATAAGCTTTAATTTTAGTTACATTAAAAAAATTCATTAAAAGTTTGTCATATTTTTTTTATTGTATATTAAAATTTATTGCTTTTAGGTTTGATGAAATGGTCTACAAATCTTATTCATTACTTGAGCCATGTATTATACTTCAATATTTATTCACACTCTGGTAAGACTTTTATTTACTTCATTTAAAATAATTGTTATTTAAATTTATTTTATTTAAAACAATAGGTATAATAACTCATTATTTCTTTAAGTATTTTGTTTTAATTTTTGCCCACATGCTTTAAGCTAATAAAGAGTTAACTTGTCACTACAAGCAATAAATTTTTAGAATAATGCAATATGTCTATTTTGAAATTTTCTCACAACTATGTAAAAATTTCTACAATTTGATGATTAAAATATCAGTGAAAAAAGTTTTATTTTTTTTTCTGCTACAGCGAATGTTGGCAATACAAAATGTTTACCTTTTACTTATGGTGCATTTTGCAAAAGGGTAGTTGTTTTTCGCAACAAATACTGTCTTAAATCATAGCCTTGAATAGTTTCAAAGATAATCTAACTTATTTTGTTTATTCGTTTGTTATCTTTTTCATCAGTTACATTATAACATGCGAATAATAAATAATAATGCATTGCAATATTTTAGTAATACATTCCATGCTTTGACTTTTAGGCACTTGACAGATCGAGCAACTAATGTACTAAAACTAGACCTGAAGAGTGATAGGTTAATTGTTGTAAAGGTAATACTTACTTTTAATTTTTTAATTCAGAACTTGAAATACTACTAGCTTAGACTTTCTTATTTTTGGTTTAAGGATATAAATTGTTTTTTAAAAAAAGTATTTAGTTGTAGAATGCTTATTATTCAGGTAAGACATGAGGAAACGCCCCTCAAAACTGTCTTGAACACATCTTTTCCTCTCTCACATATACTGCTTTAAAACTGAGAAACCAAATCTAAAATGTTCTTATAAGATAAAATAATTCTATTTTGAACCATGCTAATTTAGAAAAAACTCTTCAACAATATTATGGGGGAGGGGGGAATTGATGGTTAGTTAAGTAAGTCAGATTCTTGAGATTTAATCTTAAATACACACTTACTCGTAGTAATACAAGTTACAAGGTGTTGGTTGGTTATAGGTAATGGCTCATAATCTAGAGTGGATGTACAAGTACATGTTGAAATAATAATTGACTTGCCAACATAAAATATTTGCTTTATTGATATTTAGTTTTATATTTAAAGCTAGTTTTTTTAAAAAACCAAACTAAAACTGTTTTGCATAAAAAGTCCCTAAAACAAAACCTAAATACTGTGTAAAAAAAGCTTCAAAATAAAAAAATAATTATAAAATCACAAAAGTTTAAAATAGTTTCAAGTAAAGGCTATGTTTTTAATCAATTGTGAAAATTTTATTTGAATACATTTAAAATCTTTTTCAATGTTTTCTTTATGAACATACGATGTGGTCTTAATTTTTAGGCTCGACTCATGCTACTCTCAGCAACAATGAAGGTATTACATCAAGGTTTGAAGATATTGGGACTTACTCCTTTGGAGACAGATTATACTGTACCTGATTTATGAAATCTGGAATTTGTTTTGTAAATAAATTGTTTTATATGTTTGCAGTGAATCTTGTTTGAATTCATTGGTTGTCATCATTTTTACGAGGTCCTGATCAAACTAAATTAAGTTTTTTTTTAAAGCAAGTCTCCTAGGCATCAGTTTTATAAATACAAAAACCGGTTAACTACCTAGATTTTTTTTAAATGTATGCTAATAAGTAAATGACTTTGTTAAGTTTCTTAACAGCTTTTCTTTTAAAAAATCATAAAATGCTATTAAATTTTATTTACACCTGACCAGACTTTAAAATGCCTCTCTACACTGCTCCCAAGACTTCTGAACAAAATGTAATGTCCTGATTTTCATTTTCTTCCTAAGTTGGTCCATGTCCATGGTATTGGTTCAAAGATTGAATTCCCTCAACTAGGTTCCACTATCGGAACATGAGGAAGGTGCTTTTTTGGGGGGAGAGGGACCCCAAATTTTCAGCCCTTTTGGAGCTAATTATATATTGAAAACTAATTCCTCAATTACAAATTGAAATCTACTAATTGTCTTATTTATTATACATGTTTTGATTGAAAACTTATTAATCAGGTGCAAGATAATTTCACTTTGGGGGGGGGGGGGTTAAGCCCCCTCAGGGTTGTTATGTTTAAAACATTTTGTTTAAAACAAATGTTTTAAACATGTTTAAAACATAGTAATAAAAAACACGTTTAAAACAATTTTATTAATTATTATATGTTTTATAATTTATTGGCCAAATACAGTTCATTTAAGGGAAATAGGTTTTATTTTAGGATATATGACCATGCTATGTATTACCTTAAAGATTAAGATTGGGATAAATAGTAGACCCTGATGGAATGGTAAACCTTGTATGTGATACTTTAGGTCCCAAATGGGACACGACTGACATTTGTTAATATTCATTAATTTATTATAGCCCCTAATTTGTGAGATTTATGCTAATCATCAATGTGGTACATAATTTTAGTTCATTAAAATAATACCAAACAAAAACTAGCATTACATTCTAGTTTATAAATTCTTCTATTAGCCCATCCAATTTAATTAAAGGAAGACACCGAATCGCCAAATAATCGAAGGATTTCTTGTATTCTATGATTCTTCGATAAATAAAGATGTAAGGCATATGCCTAAAATTATTGAGGATGGAAGTAAATAAACGAAACCAAAATGAAAAAAAAAACATGTTTTTTTTAACCTAAACAACTTGTTCA
This sequence comes from Hylyphantes graminicola, assembly GCA_023701765.1. NCBI lineage: Eukaryota > Metazoa > Arthropoda > Arachnida > Araneae > Linyphiidae > Hylyphantes > Hylyphantes graminicola. Next base: position 32,604,068 of record CM043120.1, on the reverse strand, counting down.
ATAACCAAAATTTAATTGTTTAAAAAAAAACATGTTTTAAACAAAAAAAACACGTTTAAAACAAAAAACATGTTTTTTTGTTTTATTTAAAAAAAACATGTTTTTTTCCAACCCTGAGCCCCCTAGACACCCCCTTTATCCCTTACTGCTAAGTTCTTAAATAAATCTATTAATAGTTAATAATTAAATATTTAAATATTCCATTGTATAGTCCAGGTTATTTCTTTCTGGCATACAATTCATTATTATTCCAAATGGAAAAAGTACAGACTCAAGATTAAATAAGCAATTTTCCCTGTGTTTAGCCTTCGGCATCACTTAAATGTGGCTCTAAATTATGCGCCATTATCTCTTGCTTTAATGTTGCTCTAGTGCGACATTTATTCAACTCTACTTATTTAACGATATGATCCGTGCAGCTCTAGTGTGACGAAAATTAAAATCAACTACCCGGTTTCTGGATCACTTTGTAAATTGTCAAAAAGAATACGCCCTTTCTAGAAACAAAGGTGTGTTTGAGGTCAACCGTTTCAAAGCTACTGCATCTTAAATAAGTTAGGTTAGGTTTGAATTATCGTCGCACTAGAGCTACACGAGGGCTATTGGCGACGGGCGTCGTATTTTAGAACCACAGTCAGGTGACGAGCCAACACCTGAATAGGCACCCAACGCAACCGTTAAGAGCGACATCGTACGCAGCGTTAGGACTTTGAAGGATATTTAACGTGCACTCCCTTACACGGGGTATTATTCGTCGGACATTTTTGGCTGCACGGGCCGTTTATAGGTTGGCAGCTATTTTGGCGATGCCCGGACCCGAACCTGGGACCTTCCGCATACTAAGCGAGTGCTTAACCGACTGGGCTTCCCAGCCCCGCATCTTAAATAATAATTTGTGAATTCCACAATGAAAAGAATGCTCATTTTTCACATCTTGGAATAAGGACATGTTCTGTTGTACACGAAGATGTCACAAAGGGGTAAAAATACATATACTTGTTTAGAATACCTCGATTTCATATTTTTATGGAAGTCAGGAGGCTAAACCGGACGATCGTCCGGGGTGGTATTTCAGAGGCAGGAGAGCCCAGTCGCCTTGACTTACATGCAAAAAATTCCAAGTTCTGGCCCAGAGATGTTGCTAAAATAACTGTCGACTCATAAAGTCTGTGCTGCCAAAAAATAGTCGAACAAATTCCCCTTATGGAGGAAGTGCGCTTTTAATATGCTATAGTCCTGATGTTGCTCTTAACAAAATTGCGGTTAGTGCCAACTCTTATATCGGGTCGTCACTTGACTGTAGTTTTAAATTAAGACGCCCGTCGTGAGTAGCCTTCTTGTAGCTTTAGTCTTATTGCAAAAATAATTAAATATCTCAACCGAACGCGACATTTTGGCAAATTATAAAGCAAATTATTGATTTGAAGAATTCTAAAATTATATTTTTAACATTGTTTTCTCTGTTTTAAACTACTCTATATAATGTAACTCTATCTAAATCTCTATTTTTACCACAATTCGAAACAAGTTTGATTTTATATAAAATAAATTGTAGAATTTTTCTGAAATGGACGCTTCCAATTTTTTGTAGCGCTTCGTTTTTGTTCTGGGCGGCATACAGGCTTAATGGCTTGTGGTCATATTATATGGATTGATGTTTTAAATTCTGGGTTATAACGGATCTGCAATGCAGTAATCAATTTAAACAATCTGCTATGAAATGAATTAAAATTAGTCAAAAATTATGTAGAATTCAGTCGCATCACTTAACAGATGAAATTTTTTAAGATTTCTGAGTGTGACGAAAAATACCCTTAAAAGTTAATTCATAAGAGACAATAAGTGTTAAATTTTCACTATCTTAAACTAACCCTTTTTAATGCACTGTACAAATCCTCTTTTTGCATGTATATTTGTACTTGAGCATTAATGAAAGAAAATTATGAGTAAAAAATGTTTAGAGATTATATTTACTCAACTCTGGGTCAAAACAAGATCGAAAATCTCTCCTTTGATTCACTTTTATTCTGAAATTTTGACTTTTGTTCTAAATTATGACACCTGTCATCAATAGCCCTCGTGATGCTCTAAGACACGTTTAATCCATCTCAAACTCAATTCTGAAAATTTGAATTCATGACTAGGGTGGGCCGAAAAAAACTTTTTATTTTATTTCGGATCGCTATAGTGCGAAAAAGTTGCCATTGGTAAAGACATGAAAAATGCACTAATTATTATTTTTTTATTACCATATCTTCCGTTCGCGCAATGCCATCAAAGTCGGCAAAAAAAAAAATAATTTAAAAACCGAAATTTTGTATATATTTTTTAAAACACGGTACATGTTTTTAATTACGCTCCAATATCATGAATTAACTACTAAAAGTATGTAAAATACATATATTATAGGCACTTATTAATAATAAATGCTATAATATATAGTATAATAATATATTATACAATTGTGTCACATCTTCCGGCCACTCAACGTAGTATAAAATTAGGAAAATTCGTATTTTTCGCTAAATTTCAAAGTTTTAACTATTTCTAAATTTTAATCGTACAACATGATGTAGGAAAGCAATTAAAAACATATTTCGTGTTTAAAAAAAATATGAAAAATTACGGTTTTTGACAATTTTTGCAATTTTTGATGGTATTGAGCGAACGGAAGATATAGTAATAAAAAAATATAATTAGTGCATTTTTCATGTCTTTACCAATGGCAACTTTTCCACACTATAGCAATTCGAAATAAAATAAAAAGTTTTTTTCGGCCCACCCTATTCATGACTTCTGTTGTGAGAAAATTTATATTAGATTTAGGGCGCCATGCGATGGCGTGATACCGGTGTTCACGAATAAAACGCAAAATTTTCCATGCTCTGAAAAATGTATCTTAAAACAACCTCCCACCCCTCCCCCACCCCCTCCACCCCCCTGAATGTTCCTACGTGCAAATGGGGGGGGGGGGGGGGGGGGAAAACCGCCTAAGAGTCTTTTAAAACCATTTCACATTTACTACAACATTTGCGCACAATCTACTGTTAATTTTTTACTAAAGACACTTGAAGACGAAAGACTCTACATACAATTTTGCATCCATTAACTCCAAAGTAACTCTCTTAAATAGATTTTGCTGTGTATCGTAATACTATCAACTTTACGGCTAAAATGTTTGGTTTGTTATAGGTTACTCAATTACAAAAAAAAGGAAGACTATAGGACCTCTACACTCTAAAAAAATGAATGCTCAAAAACGACGAAATTTTCCGTAATTTTGACGATTCCGTCACTGGCAAATGCTCCGAGTTTTCGTTTCCTCAATGTGAAGACATTTGAACCGTCATTTTTATGAGGATTTGAATGTCGTCTAATCTAGAGAAATATTTCGTCATTTTTGAGCATGTGAGTACAACAATGAGATTCAGTTTCCTCAAAATCAAGATACAGAATCGTCAAATCACGATCGTAAAAGTGAGGATTCGCGTTTACTCAAAAGTCATGTGATATTTTGAAGAAACAACCCTCAAAATGAACGAAATGAGGCTTGAGGATTCATGAATCGTCAAAAATGAAAGTGTTATTTCTGAAAGTGTATGTAGTTTCTTGAAAAACTACTTTTTTTTCACTTATTAACTTTCTAGTTGAGCAAAAAAAAATGTCATTGTATCAAAATTCTGCCTAAGTCTGCTCTGTAAAAAAGTTAGCTTGACGCGCATACA